>JAXRKP010001064.1:97500-173151 GCA_037039925.1 Doris montereyensis | reverse complement strand
TGTGTATAGTGACATGGTAGATGATGCGTATAGTGACATGGTAGATGATGTATAGTGACATGGTAGATGATGCGTATAGTGACATGGTAGATGCGTATAGTGACATGGTAGATGATGCGTATAGTGACATGGTAGATGCGTATAGTGACATGGTAGATGATGCGTATAGTGACATGGTAGATGCGTATAGTGACATGGTAGATGATGTATAGTGACATGGTAGATGATGCGTATAGTGACATGGTAGATGCGTATAGTGACATGGTAGATGATGCGTATAGTGACATGGTAGATGATGCGTATAGTGACATGGTAGATGATGCGTATAGTGACATGGTAGATGATGCGTATAGTGACATGGTAGATGCGTATAGTGACATGGTAGATGATGCGTATAGTGACATGGTAGATGCGTATAGTGACATGGTAGATGCGTATAGTGACATGGTAGATGATGCGTATAGTGACATGGTAGATGCGTATAGTGACATGGTAGATGATGCGTATAGTGACATGGTAGATGATGCGTATAGTGACATGGTAGATGCGTATAGTGACATGGTAGATGCGTATAGTGACATGGTAGATGATGCGTATAGTGACATGGTAGATGCGTATAGTGACATGGTAGATGCGTATAGTGACATGGTAGATGATGCGTATAGTGACATGGTAGATGATGCGTATAGTGACATGGTAGATGCGTATAGTGACATGGTAGATGCGTATAGTGACATGGTAGATGCGATAGTGACATAGATGATAGTGACATGGTAGATGCGTATAGTGACATGGTAGATGCGTATAGTGACATGGTAGATGCGTATAGTGACATGGTAGATGCGTATAGTGACATGGTAGATGATGCGTATAGTGACATGGTAGATGCGTATAGTGACATGGTATGATGCGTATAGTGACATGGTAGATGATGTGACATGGTAGATATAGTGACATGGTAGATGATGTATAGTGACATGGTAGATGCGTATAGTGACATGGTAGATGCGTATAGTGACATGGTAGATGCGTATAGTGACATGGTAGATGCGTATAGTGACATGGTAGATGATGCGTATAGTGACATGGTAGATGCGTATAGTGACATGGTAGATGATGCGTATAGTGACATGGTAGATGCGTATAGTGACATGGTAGATGCGTATAGTGACATGGTAGATGCGTATAGTGACATGGTAGATGATGTGTATAGTGACATGGTAGATGATGCGTATAGTGACATGGTAGATGCGTATAGTGACATGGTAGATGCGTATAGTGACATGGTAGATGCGTATAGTGACATGGTAGATGATGCGTATAGTGACATGGTAGATGCGTATAGTGACATGGTAGATGCGTATAGTGACATGGTAGATGCGTATAGTGACATGGTAGATGCGTATAGTGACATGGTAGATGCGTATAGTGACATGGTAGATGATGTATAGTGACATGATAGATGCGTATAGTGACATGGTAGATGATGCGTATAGTGACATGGTAGATGCGTATAGTGACATGGTAGATGATGCGTATAGTGACATGGTAGATGCGTATAGTGACATGGTAGATGCGTATAGTGACATGGTAGATGCGTATAGTGACATGGTAGATGCGTATAGTGACATGGTAGATGATAGTGACATGGTAGATGCGTATAGTGACATGGTAGATGCGTATAGTGACATGGTAGATGCGTATAGTGACATGGTAGATGCGTATAGTGACATGCGTATAGTGACATGGTAGATGATGCGTATAGTGACATGGTAGATGCGTATAGTGACATGGTAGATGCGTAGACATGGTAGATGCGTATAGTGACATGGTAGATGATGCGTATAGTGACATGGTAGATGATGCGTATAGTGACATGGTAGATGATGCGTATAGTGACATGGTAGATGATAGTGACATGGTAGATGCGTATAGTGACATGGTAGATGCGTATAGTGACATGGTAGATGATGCGTATAGTGACATGGTAGATGCGTATAGTGACATGGTAGATGCGTATAGTGACATGGTAGATGCGTATAGTGACATGGTAGATGATGCGTATAGTGACATGGTAGATGATGTATAGTGACATGGTAGATGCGTATAGTGACATGGTAGATGATGCGTATAGTGACATGGTAGATGCGTATAGTGACATGGTAGATGATGTATAGTGACATGGTAGATGCGTATAGTGACATGGTAGATGATAGTGACGTATAGTGACATGGTAGATGCGTATAGTGACATGGTAGATGTGTATAGTGACATGGTAGATGCGTATAGTGACATGGTAGATGCGTATAGTGACATGGTAGATGCGTATAGTGACATGGTAGATGCGTATAGTGACATGGTAGATGCGTATAGTGACATGGTAGATGTGTGACATGGTATGCGTAGTGACATGGTAGATGATGTATAGTGACATGGTAGATGATGCGTATAGTGACATGGTAGATGCGTATAGTGACATGGTAGATGATGCGTATAGTGACATGGTAGATGATGCGTATAGTGACATGGTAGATGATGCGTATAGTGACATGGTAGATGCGTATAGTGACATGGTAGATGCGTATAGTGACATGGTAGATGCGTATAGTGACATGGTAGATGCGTATAGTGACATGGTAGATGATGCGTATAGTGACATGGTAGATGATGCGTATAGTGACATGGTAGATGATGCGTATAGTGACATGGTAGATGATGCGTATAGTGACATGGTAGATGATGCGTATAGTGACATGGTAGATGCGTATAGTGACATGGTAGATGATGCGTATAGTGACATAGTAGATGCGTATAGTGACATGGTAGATGATGCGTATAGTGACATGGTAGATGATGCGTATAGTGACATGGTAGATGATGTATAGTGACATGGTAGATGCGTATAGTGACATGGTAGATGATGCGTATAGTGACATGGTAGATGATGCGTATAGTGACATGGTAGATGCGTATAGTGACATGGTAGATGATAGTGACGTATAGTGACATGGTAGATGCGTATAGTGACATGGTAGATAGTGACATGATGCGTATAGTGACATGGTAGATGCGTATAGTGACATGGTAGATGGTGACATGGTAGATGATGTGTATAGTGACATGGACATAGATGCGTATAGTGACATGGTAGATGATAGTGACATGGTAGATGTGTATAGTGACATGGTAGATGATGCGTATAGTGACATGGTAGATGCGTATAGTGACATGGTAGATGCGTATAGTGACATGGTAGATGCGTATAGTGACATGGTAGATGATGCGTATAGTGACATGGTAGATGATGCGTATAGTGACATGGTAGATGATGCGTATAGTGACATGGTAGATGCGTATAGTGACATGGTAGATGATGCGTATAGTGACATGGTAGATGCGTATAGTGACATGGTAGATGCGTATAGTGACATGGTAGATGATGCGTATAGTGACATGGTAGATGCATAGTGACATGGTAGATGATGCGTATAGTGACATGGTAGATGATGCGTATAGTGACATGGTAGATGATGCGTATAGTGACATGGTAGATGCGTATAGTGACATGGTAGATGCGTATAGTGACATGGTAGATGATGCGTATAGTGACATGGTAGATGATGCGTATAGTGACATGGTAGATGATGCGTATAGTGACATGGTAGATGCGTATAGTGACATGGTAGATGATGCGTATAGTGACATGGTAGATGATGCGTATAGTGACATGGTAGATGATGCGTATAGTGACATGGTAGATGTGTATAGTGACATGGTAGATGCGTATAGTGACATGGTGATGCGTATAGTGACATGGTAGATGATGCGTATAGTGACATGGTAGATGCGTATAGTGACATGGTAGATGATGCGTATAGTGACATGGTAGATGCGTATAGTGACATGGTAGATGATGCGTATAGTGACATGGTAGATGCGTATAGTGACATGGTAGATGATGCGTATAGTGACATGGTAGATGATGCGTATAGTGACATGGTAGATGATGCGTATAGTGACATGGTAGATGCGTATAGTGACATGGTAGATGTGTATAGTGACATGGTAGATGCGTATAGTGACATGGTAGATGTGTATAGTGACATGGTAGATGCGTATAGTGACATGGTAGATGCGTATAGTGACATGGTAGATGCGTATAGTGACATGGTAGATGCGTATAGTGACATGGTAGATGTGTATAGTGACATGGTAGATGCGTATAGTGACATGGTAGATGATGCGTATAGTGACATGGTAGATGCGTATAGTGACATGGTAGATGATGCGTATAGTGACATGGTAGATGATGCGTATAGTGACATGGTAGATGCGTATAGTGACATGGTAGATGCGTATAGTGACATGGTAGATGCATAGTGACATGGTAGATGCGTATAGTGACATGGTAGATGCGTATAGTGACATGGTAGATGCGTATAGTGACATGGTAGATGATGCGTATAGTGACATGGTAGATGATGCGTATAGTGACATGTAGATGATGCGTATAGTGACATGGTAGATGCGTATAGTGACATGGTAGATGATGCGTATAGTGACATGGTAGATGCGTATAGTGACATGGTAGATGATGCGTATAGTGACATGGTAGATGCGTATAGTGACATGGTAGATGCGTATAGTGACATGGTAGATGCGTATAGTGACATGGTAGATGCGTATAGTGACATGGTAGATATAGTGACATGGTAGATGATGCGTATAGTGACATGGTAGATGCGTATAGTGACATGGTAGATGCGTATAGTGACATGGTAGATGCGTATAGTGACATGGTAGATGATGTATAGTGACATGGTAGATGATGCGTATAGTGACATGGTAGATGATGCGTATAGTGACATGGTAGATGATGTATAGTGACATGGTAGATGCGTATAGTGACATGGTAGATGCGTATAGTGACATGGTAGATGATGCGTATAGTGACATGGTAGATGCGTATAGTGACATGGTAGATGCGTATAGTGACATGGTAGATGCGTATAGTGACATGGTAGATGATGCGTATAGTGACATGGTAGATGCGTATAGTGACATGGTAGATGTATAGTGATGGTAGATGCGTATAGTGACATGGTAGATGCGTATAGTGACATGGTAGATGATGTATAGTGACATGGTAGATGCGTATAGTGACATGGTAGATGATGCGTATAGTGACATGGTAGATGATGCGTATAGTGACATGGTAGATGATGCGTATAGTGACATGGTAGATGGTAGATGGTAGATGCGTATAGTGACATGGTAGATGCGTATAGTGACATGGTAGATGATGTATAGTGACATGGTAGATGATGCGTATAGTGACATGGTAGATGATGCGTATAGTGACATGGTAGATGATGCGTATAGTGACATGGTAGATGCGTATAGTGACATGGTAGATGCGTATAGTGACATGGTAGATGATGCGTATAGTGACATGGTAGATGCGTATAGTGACATGGTAGATGATGCGTATAGTGACATGGTAGATGCGTATAGTGACATGGTAGATGTGTATAGTGACATGGTAGATGCGTATAGTGACATGGTAGATGTGTATAGTGACATGGAGATGCGTATAGTGACATGGTACATGAGATGCGTATAGTGACATGGTAGATGATGTGACATGGTAGATGATGCGTATAGTGACATGGTAGATGCGTATAGTGACATGGTAGATGATGCGTATAGTGACATGGTAGATGCGTATAGTGACATGGTAGATGATGCGTGACATGGTAGATGTGTATAGTGACATGGTAGATGCGTATAGTGACATGGTAGATGCGTATAGTGACATGGTAGATGATGCGTATAGTGACATGGTAGATGGTATAGTGACATGGTAGATGATGTATAGTGACATGGTAGATGCGTATAGTGACATGGTAGATGCGTATAGTGACATGGTAGATGCGTATAGTGACATGGTAGATGCGTATAGTGACATGGTAGATGATGCGTATAGTGACATGGTAGATGATGCGACATGGTATAGTGACATGGTAGATGATGCGTATAGTGACATGGTAGATGCGTATAGTGACATGGTAGATGCGTATAGTGACATGGTAGATGCGTATAGTGACATGGTAGATGCGTATAGTGACATGGTAGATGCGTATAGTGACATGGTAGATGCGTATAGTGACATGGTAGATGCGACATGGTAGATGCGTATAGTGACATGGTAGATGTAGATGATGCGTATAGTGACATGGTAGATGCGTATAGTGACATGGTAGATGCGTATAGTGACATGGTAGATGATGCGTATAGTGACATGGTAGATGTGTGCGTATAGTGACATGGTAGATGATGCGTATAGTGACATGGTAGATGATGCGTATAGTGACATGGTAGATGATGTATAGTGACATGGTAGATGATGCGTATATAGTGACATGGTAGATGATGCGTATAGTGACATGGTAGATGATGCGTATAGTGACATGGTAGATGCGTATAGTGACATGGTAGATGCGTATAGTGACATGGTAGATGCGTATAGTGACATGGTAGATGCGTATAGTGACATGGTAGATGATGCGTATAGTGACATGGTAGATGATGCGTATAGTGACATGGTAGATGCGTATAGTGACATGGTAGATGATGCGTATAGTGACATGGTAGATGATGCGTATAGTGACATGGTAGATGATGCGTATAGTGACATGGTAGATGATGCGTATAGTGACATGGTAGATGATGCGTATAGTGACATGGTAGATGATGCGTATAGTGACATGGTAGATGATGCGTATAGTGACATGGTAGATGATGCGTATAGTGACATGGTAGATGCGTATAGTGACATGGTAGATGCGTATAGTGACATGGTAGATGATGCGTATAGTGACATGGTAGATGATGTATAGTGACATGGTAGATGATGCGTATAGTGACATGGTAGATGCGTATAGTGACATGGTAGATGATGGGTATAGTGACATGGTAGATGCGTATAGTGACATGGTAGATGCGTATAGTGATGATGCGTATAGTGACATGGTAGATGTGTATAGTGACATGGTAGATGTGTATAGTGACATGGTAGATGCGTATAGTGACATGGTAGATGATGTATAGTGACATGGTAGATGATGCGTATAGTGACATGGTAGATGATAGTGACATGTATAGATGATGTGACATGACATGATAGATGCGTATAGTGACATGGTAGATGATGCGTATAGTGACATGGTAGATGCGTATAGTGACATGGTAGATGCGTATAGTGACATGGTAGATGATGTATAGTGACATGGTAGATGATAGTGACATAGTAGATGCATAGTGACATGATAGATGCGTATAGTGACATGGTAGATGATGCGTATAGTGACATGGTAGATGATGCGTATAGTGACATGGTAGATGATGCGTATAGTGACATGATGATGCGTATAGTGACATGGTAGATGCGTATAGTGACATGGTAGATGATGCGTATAGTGACATGGTAGATGTGTATAGTGACATGGTAGATGATGCGTATAGTGACATGGTAGATGCGTATAGTGACATGGTAGATGATGCGTATAGTGACATGGTAGATGATGCGTATAGTGACATGGTAGATGCGTATAGTGACATGGTAGATGATGCGTATAGTGACATGGTAGATGCGTATAGTGACATGGCAGATGATGCGTATAGTGACATGGTAGATGATGCGTATAGTGACATGGTAGATGATGCGTATAGTGACATGGTAGATGCGTATAGTGACATGGTAGATGCGTATAGTGACATGGTAGATGCATATAGTGACATGGTAGATGCGTATAGTGACATGGTAGATGTGTATAGTGACATGGTAGATGCGTATAGTGACATGGTAGATGCGTATAGTGACATGGTAGATGTGTATAGTGACATGGTAGATGCGTATAGTGACATGGTAGATGCGTATAGTGACATGGTAGATGTGCGTATAGTGACATGGTAGATGCGTATAGTGACATGGTAGATGCATATAGTGACATGGTAGATGTGTATAGTGACATGGTAGATGCATATAGTGACATGGTAGATGCGTATAGTGACATGGTAGATGCGTATAGTGACATGGTAGATGCGTATAGTGACATGGTAGATGCATATAGTGACATGGTAGATGTGTATAGTGACATGGTAGATGCGTATAGTGACATGGTAGATGCGTATAGTGACATGGTAGATGTGTATAGTGACATGGTAGATGATGTATAGTGACATGGTAGATGATGTATAGTGACATGGTAGATGATGCGTATAGTGACATGGTAGATGCGTATAGTGACATGGTAGATGCGTATAGTGACATGGTAGATGATAGTGACATATGCGTATAGTGACATGGTAGATGTGTATAGTGACATGGTAGATGCGTATAGTGACATGGTAGATGCGTATAGTGACATGGTAGATGATGTATAGTGACATGGTAGATGCGTATAGTGACATGGTAGATGCGTATAGTGACATGGTAGATGCGTATAGTGACATGGTAGATGATGCGTAGTGACATGGTAGATGCATAGTGACATGGTAGATGTGTATAGTGACATGGTAGATGCGTATAGTGACATGGTAGATGCGTATAGTGACATGGTAGATGCGTAGTGACATGGTAGATGCATATAGTGACATGGTAGATGTGTATAGTGACATGGTAGATGCGTATAGTGACATGGTAGATGTGTATAGTGACATGGTAGATGCGTATAGTGACATGGTAGATGTGTGACATGATATGCGTATAGTGACATGGTAGATGCGTATAGTGACATGGTAGATGCGTATAGTGACATGGTAGATGCGTATAGTGACATGGTAGATGCGTATAGTGACATGGTAGATGATGCGTATAGTGACATGGTAGATGTGTATAGTGACATGGTAGATGATAGTGACATGGTAGATATAGTGACATGGTAGATGCGTATAGTGACATGGTAGATGTGTATAGTGACATGGTAGATGATGCGTATAGTGACATGGTAGATGATGCGTATAGTGACATGGTAGATGCGTATAGTGACATGGTAGATGCGTATAGTGACATGGTAGATGATGCGTATAGTGACATGGTAGATGATGTATAGTGACATGGTAGATGATGCGTATAGTGACATGGTAGATGATGCGTATAGTGACATGGTAGATGCGTATAGTGACATGGTAGATGCGTATAGTGACATGGTAGATGCGTATAGTGACATGGTAGATGCGTATAGTGACATGGTAGATGCGTATAGTGACATGGTAGATGCGTATAGTGACATGGTAGATGATGTATAGTGACATGGTAGATGCGTATAGTGACATGGTAGATGATGCGTATAGTGACATGGTAGATGATGCGTATAGTGACATGGTAGATGCGTATAGTGACATGGTAGATGATGCGTATAGTGACATGGTAGATGATGCGTATAGTGACATGGTAGATGATAGACATGGTAGATGCGTATAGTGACATGGTAGATGATAGTGACATGGTAGATGATGTATAGTGACATGGTAGATGATGCGTATAGTGACATGGTAGATGATGCGTATAGTGACATGGTAGATGCGTATAGTGTATAGTGACATGGTAGATGATGCGTATAGTGACATGGTAGATGCGTATAGTGACATGGTAGATGCGTATAGTGACATGGTAGATGCGTATAGTGACATGGTAGATGCGTATAGTGACATGGTAGATGCGTATAGTGACATGGTAGATGCGTATAGTGACATGGTAGATGCGTATAGTGACATGGTAGATGTGTATAGTGACATGGTAGATGCGTATAGTGACATGGTAGATGCGTATAGTGACATGGTAGATGCATATAGTGACATGGTAGATGCGTATAGTGACATGGTAGATGCATATAGTGACATGGTAGATGTGTATAGTGACATGGTAGATGATGTATAGTGACATGGTAGATGCATATAGTGACATGGTAGATGTGTATAGTGACATGGTAGATGCGTATAGTGACATGGTAGATGCGTATAGTGACATGATAGATGATGCGTATAGTGACATGGTAGATGTGTATAGTGACATGGTAGATGCGTATAGTGACATGGTAGATGTGTATAGTGACATGGTAGATGCGTATAGTGACATGGTAGATGTGTATAGTGACATGGTAGATGTGTATAGTGACATGGTAGATGTGTATAGTGACATGGTAGATGCGTATAGTGACATGGTAGATGCGTATAGTGACATGGTAGATGTGTATAGTGACATGGTAGATGCGCGTATAGTGACATGGTAGATGCGTATAGTGACATGGTAGATGATGCGTATAGTGACATGGTAGATGCGTATAGTGACATGGTAGATGCGTATAGTGACATGGTAGATGATGCGTAGTGACATGGTAGATGCGTATGTAGTGACATGGTAGATGATGCGTATAGTGACATGGTAGATGCGTATAGTGACATGGTAGATGCGTATAGTGACATGGTAGATGCGTATAGTGACATGGTAGATGCGTATAGTGACATGGTAGATGCGTATAGTGACGTGGTAGATGATGCGTATAGTGACATGGTAGATGCGTATAGTGACATGGTAGATGATGCGTATAGTGACATGGTAGATGCGTATAGTGACATGGTAGATGATGTATAGTGACATGGTAGATGATGCGTATAGTGACATGGTAGATATAGTGACATGGTAGATGATGCGTATAGTGACATGGTAGATGATGCGTATAGTGACATGGTAGATGATGTATAGTGACATGGTAGATGATGCGTATAGTGACATGGTAGATGCGTATAGTGACATGGTAGATGATGTATAGTGACATGGTAGATGCGTATAGTGACATGGTAGATGCGTATAGTGACATGGTAGATGATGTATAGTGACATGGTAGATGCGTATAGTGACATGGTAGATGATGCGTATAGTGACATGGTAGATGATGCGTATAGTGACATGGTAGATGATGCGTATAGTGACATGGTAGATGATGCGTATAGTGACATGGTAGATGTGTATAGATGAGATGCGTATAGTG
This sequence comes from Doris montereyensis, assembly GCA_037039925.1. Classification (NCBI taxonomy): domain Eukaryota; kingdom Metazoa; phylum Mollusca; class Gastropoda; order Nudibranchia; family Dorididae; genus Doris; species Doris montereyensis. The sequence continues at coordinate 162,100 of JAXRKP010001064.1, read as the reverse complement.
ACATGGTAGATGCGTATAGTGACATGGTAGATGATGCGTATAGTGACATGGTAGATGATGCGTATAGTGACATGGTAGATGTGTATAGTGACATGGTAGATGCGTATAGTGACATGGTAGATGCGTATAGTGACATGGTAGATGCGTATAGTGACATGGTAGATGATGCGTATAGTGACATGGTAGATGCGTATAGTGACATGGTAGATGCGTATAGTGACATGGTAGATGCGTATAGTGACATGGTAGATGCGTATGCGTATAGTGACATGGTAGATGCGTATAGTGATGATGCGTATAGTGACATGGTAGATGCGTATAGTGACATGGTAGATGATGCGTATAGTGACATGGTAGATGATGCGTATAGTGACATGGTAGATGATGCGTATAGTGACATGGACATGGTAGATGATGCGTATAGTGACATGGTAGATGTGTATAGTGACATGGTAGATGATGCATGTAGATGCGTAGAGTGACATGGTAGATGCGTATAGTGACATGGTAGATGATGCGTATAGTGACATGGTAGATGCGTATAGTGACATGGTAGATGCGTATAGTGACATGGTAGATGATAGTGACATGGTAGATGCGTATAGTGACATGGTAGATGTGTATAGTGACATGGTAGATGCGTATAGTGACATGGTAGATGCGTATAGTGACATGGTAGATGTGTATAGTGACATGGTAGATGCGTATAGTGACATGGTAGATGTGTAGTGACATGGTAGATGCGTATAGTGACATGGTAGATGTGTATAGTGACATGGTAGATGTGTATAGTGACATGGTAGATGTGTATAGTGACATGGTAGATGCGTATAGTGACATGGTAGATGTGTATAGTGACATGGTAGATGATGCGTATAGTGACATGGTAGATGTGTATAGTGACATGGTAGATGATGCGTATAGTGACATGGTAGATGCGTATAGTGACATGGTAGATGCGTATAGTGACATGGTAGATGCGTATAGTGACATGGTAGATGTGTATAGTGACATGGTAGATGATGTATAGTGACATGGTAGATGTGTATAGTGACATGGTAGATGTGTATAGTGACATGGTAGATGCATATAGTATAGTGACATGGTAGATGCGTATAGTGACATGGTAGATGCGTATAGTGACATGGTAGATGTGTATAGTGACATGGTAGATGTGTATAGTGACATGGTAGATGCGTATAGTGACATGGATGCGTATAGTGACATGGTAGATGTGTATAGTGACATGGTAGATGATGCGTATAGTGACATGGTACATGATGCGTATAGTGACATGGTAAATGATGCGTATAGTGACATGGTAGATGCGTATAGTGACATGGTAGATAGTGACATGGTAGATGGTGCGTATAGTGACATGGACATTGTGACATGATAGATGATGATAGTGACATGGTAGATGTGTATAGTGACATGATAGATGATGCGCATATAGTGACATGGTAGATGATGCGTATAGTGACATGGTAGATGATGCGTATAGTGACATGGTAGATGCGTATATGACATGGTAGTGAGTGACATGGTAGATGATGCGTATAGTGACATGGTAGATGATGCATGTAGATGCATATAGTGACATGGTAGATGCGTATGTGACATGGTAGATGTGTATAGTGACATGGTAGATGATGCGTAGATGCGTATAGTGACATGGTAGATGATAGTGACATGGTAGATGCATAGTGACATGAGATGCGTATAGTGACATGGTAGATGATGCGTATAGTGACATGGTAGATGCGTATAGTGACATGGTAGATGATGTGACATGGTAGATGATGCATAGTGACATGGTAGATGATGTATAGTGACATGGTAGATGTGTATAGCATGGTATATGTGTATAGTGACAGATAGATGCGTATAGTGACATGGTAGATGATGTGACATGTAGATGATGCGTAGTGACATGGTAGATGATCGTATAGTGACATGGTAGATGCGTATAGTGACATGGTAGATGATGTATAGTGACATGGTAGATGATGCGTATAGTGACATGGTAGATGATGCGTATAGTGACATGGTAGATGATGCGTATAGTGACATGGTAGATGATGCATAGTGACATGGTAGATGATGCGTATAGTGACATGGTAGATGATGCGTATAGTGACATGGTAGATGATGTATAGTGACATGGTAGATGATGCGTATAGTGACATGGTAGATGCATATAGTGATGGTAGATGATATAGTGACATGGTAGATGATGCGTAGATGATGCGTAGTGACATGGTAGATGATGTATAGTGACATGGTAGATGCGTATAGTGACATGGTAGATGTGTATAGTGACATGGTAGATGCATATAGTGACATGGTAGATGATGCGTATAGTGACATGGTAGATGATGCGTATAGTGACATGGTAGATGATGTATAGTGACATGGTAGATGATGTATAGTGACATGGTAGATGATAGTGACATGGTAGATGATGCGATAGTGACATGGTAGATGCGTATAGTGACATGGTAGATGCGTATAGTGACATGGTAGATGCGTATAGTGACATGGTAGATGCGTATAGTGACATGGTAGATGATGCGTATAGTGACATGGTAGATGCGTATAGTGACATGGTAGATGCGTATAGTGACATGGTAGATGTGTATAGTGACATGGTAGATGCGTATAGTGACATGGTAGATGTGTATAGTGACATGGTAGATGTGTATAGTGACATGGTAGATGTGTATAGTGACATGGTAGATGCGTATAGTGACATGGTAGATGCGTATAGTGACATGGTAGATGGGTATAGTGACATGGTAGATGCGTATAGTGACATGGTAGATGCGTATAGTGACATGGTAGATGCGTATAGTGACATGGTAGATGCGTATAGTGACATGGTAGATGCGTATAGTGACATGGTAGATGTGTATAGTGACATGGTAGATGCGTATAGTGGACATGGTAGATATAGTGACATGGTAGATGCGTATAGTGACATGGTAGATGGGTATATGCTGACATGGTAGATGCGTATAGTGACATGGTAGATGCGTATACTGACATGGTAGATGCGTATAGTGACATGGTAGATGCGTATACATTATGATGCATAGTGACATGGTAGATGTGTATAGTGACATGGTAGATGCGTATAGTGACATGGTAGATGCGTATAGTGACATGGTAGATGCGTATAGTGACATGGTAGATGCGTATAGTGACATGGTAGATGCGTATAGTGACATGGTAGATGCGTATAATGACATGGTAGATGTGTATAGTGACATGGTAGATGCGTATAGTGACATGGTAGATGTGTATAGTGACATGGTAGATGATGTATAGTGACATGGTAGATGCGTATACTGACATGGTAGATGCGTATAGTGACATGGTAGATGCGTATAGTGACATGGTAGATGCGTAATCTGACATGGTAGATGCGTATAGTGACAAGGTAGATGCGTAATCTGACATGGTAGATGCGTATACTGACATGGTAGGTGCATATACTGACATGGTAGATGCATATACTGACATGGTAGATGTGTATCTGACATGGTAGGTGCGTAATCTGACATGGTAGATGTGTATACTGCATGTAGATGTGTAATCTGACATGGTAGATGCGACATGGTAGATGCGTATAGGACATGGTAGATGCGTATACTGACATGGTAGGTGCGTATACTGACATGGTAGATGTGTATAATGACATGGTAGATGGGTATAGTGACATGGTAGATGTGTATAGTGACATGGTAGATGTGTATAATGACATGGTAGATGTGTATAGTGACATGGTAGATGTGTATAGTGACATGGTAGATGTGTATAATGACATGGTAGATGGGTATAGTGACATGGTAGATGGGTATAGTGACATGGTAGATGCGTATAGTGACATGGTAGATGCGTATAGTGACATGGTAGATGGGTATAGTGACATGGTAGATGCGTATAGTGACATGGTAGATGCGTATACTGACATGGTAGATGCGTATACTGACATGGTAGATGCGTAATCTGACATGTTAGATGCGTATAGTGACATGGTAGATGCGTAATCTGACGTAGTAGATGCGTATACTGACATGGTAGGCGCGTATACTGACATGGTAGATGTGTATAGTGACATGGTAGATGCGTATAATGACATGGTAGATGCGTATAGTGACATGGTAGATGTGTATACTGACATGGTAGGCGCGTAATCTGACATGGTAGGTGCGTATACTGACATGGTAGATGTGTATACTGACATGGTAGATGAGTAATCTGACATGGTAGATGCCTATAGTGACATGGTAGATGCGTAGTCTTACATTGTAGATGCGTATACTGACATGGTAGGTGCGTATACTGACATAGTACATGTGTATAATGACATGGTAGATGGGTATAGTGACATGGTAGATGTGTATAATAACACTCTTGCACTATTCTTAATTAACTGTATCCCATTGTTACAAAGAATGTTGTTATCAGACCCAATAACTGACGTAATTCATCATATCAAACATAAGTCCAGAGAAACAGAATTACACCACCATAAAAAAAAACGAACGAAATCAATTCTTCGTACAAACATGTGCTCTCTACCTGAAAGATAATCTTATTTCAAGAAATAACAACACGGATGCTCATTTTAAAACAGTGAATGACATGATCAAATAATAGCCATGCGGCAAATAAAAGTTTACCATCCTTGACTTGAACCAAGGCCGTCTATATAGACGGCCTTGCTTGAACTCGCCAATCGTTTTTCGAACTTGTTCGCCTTTTATAGATTGCAAACATTCGGATATTTTTAGATTCTGCGTCTAACACAATAGAGGATGATGTTTTTAATTCACTCAGCTAGACTCAATCTTCCGTAGATATGAATACAAAGCTTAGTACAGTCACCCCTACAACCAAAGACGAATTAGAGTCTAGTTTAAAACAATATCCCAATACGACTTGTTCTTTGGATCCAATTTCCGCCTGGAGGATCAAGCAATGTCCCCATACATAGTGTATTCAAATGGGGCGTTCAGCGCGCAAAATTAACTGCCCTTGTTTCAGAAACAGATTGGTGGTAACTCTTTTGTGAACTCCTTATTTAATTATTGTAAAATACGAGGGAAGTGAGTACCCCACGTCATCATTCATAAATAATAATGTTATTACAAAAGCAGTATAACTACTGCTACCATTTCTACTCTTGTTAATAATCATTCTAATAATGCAAATAACGATACTAATATTTGTGGTGATGATTATTATAACGAAGATTAATATATTATATATTTTCTTTGTTTGCACTGAATTACATTGATTCAGTCTCACATTGTATGTGAAAGTATTATAGGTTTTTGTACTGAGGAAATGCGGGGGAGGGGGCGCAGAAGTGTTACCACGGCCAATCTCAGGAGGTCTAATCAGGGATACCTGAAACGAGCTAAACGCCCCTGTAGTTTTACAATTTGGTCCATATTCATAAAATGTAATTTAGTATATTTGTTAAGTCTGTTTTCAAGTCACAAATAATCTAACAAATTATTAAATATCTCAACCCTGCTCTACAAGTTCAAATTTATTCTTTTTGTTCGTGTCCTATTTTATTTCAACTCGTTCGTTGAACTGAAGAACATCTTCATCCAGAACCAGAACCTAATATGATTAGATTTAGACACAGGGATATTCAGCATATTTATTCACAAGAGTAGTATAAAAATCTCAATTATTAATTTGATTATCTGGCAACACAAGATAGTCGGACTTGAGCAATCTAGATTTCTGAAGTTCGAAAGGGTTCAAGCAAATAAGTAGATCAGCTTCTGCTCTCCTGGCTGGCACTGGCAAGAATAAGTCGTAAAATGACACGCATAGAATATCAAAGATGCCATAACAACAATTTTGCCACAATTTTATTATGTATATCTAAATAAATTCAGTCATGTATAGTGATTCACATGATTAGACTGATAACATTTAAGTGTTAAAATCAGCGCGTACGTCTTCTGCTGTAACTATACAGTGAATAGCACTAGTAAAAAACAGCCACGCAAAGTTACCACCGATCTAGAAAATCGCGCAATACATCATGGGACAGATTGGTAGAAGAAGCTAAACGCCTCATTGTTACCATATAGTCACTGATTGCTTACTATTTACCAATGTATCTTTCTAAATGATATTCTTTAAATGATTTAACCTCTGTTTAAAAAAAAAAAAAGAAAAACACGGGCGCCACAACTTCGTAACATAGACATCTGCAAGCGAGGCATGAAAGCTCTGAACATCAACACATCGAACTGGGAAGACAGTACAACCAATCGCAGCAATAGCGCTGCTAAACTCAAAATTATGCTGAAGAAGGGAGAGGGGAGAGGTTGGACCTGACCTGTCAGAGGAGCCGAGAGCCACTCGGTGATCTCCCCACCACCAGCTCCACGTGCCCCTTGTGTGGCAGGATTGCCACTCCCGTATCGGCCTTACAAACCACCAACGATCCTGCTCCAACAGCAGCACCAAGTTCCTATAGTGCTATATTCATTGTTGACAATCGACTGAAGGAGGTCGACTACTACTACTACTACCACTACTACTATTACAACTACTTTTGTTACTACTACTACTGCTACTACTACAACATGTACTACAACTATTACTACTACTACCATTATTACTACTTCTACTGCTACATTGTACTACATACTACATACTCGTTGTACTTGTTCCTGCCTTGCTGCTCTTCTTTTTCTTTCTTCTTCTTCTTCCTGACCATTTATAGCTTGAAGAGATCTTTTTCTTCTGGTTAAATGTTCTTCGAAAAATGTAGGCCCATCCGTCGTAATTGATTCATGATGTTAAGGTATTGCTGCTCTAGAGTAAAAGAATGGCCTCGCAGTCAATAAATATTATTCTTTTTATCTTGTTAGTATTTACTTTATCGTCACACAGTATTCTTCCATGTTCATCTGATATTATATTGCGTTGGTTTTTGTTTTATGTCCCTTACTGCTTTGTACATTTTCACTTGTTCGTTTTCCATGTTGTGGTAGCTCTGTAATATAGTGTTATTGTCTTACCATCTTTTCGTTTTCCATTCAATCGCTGCTAAAGAGGCACACACTTTATTTTATTGTTATATTCATAGGTCTACCATAATGGTGTACGTTCAATGATTTGTTTCAAATGTTAAAAAACGTGTGGCCGGGATTTTGGTTTATGCAGTTTCTTATTTTATTTTGGAAAAGATGGCTTAATAATAGATTCAATGTGAAACGACACACGATTGGTTCATCGCTTATAATGGTCCAATGGTATATTCCGTTACATCCAACAATAGAAGGAAGGAAGTAGCCGCTGATGATAAACACTAAACAAAGCAATAGTCAAGTAGGCAGGCACATCATTCCAACTTGCACTTTTCTTTCTCCTATTTTCTCTGTTGAATTACCCTGGCTGTCTTGGTTTCCTTTTATGCATTTAAAGAATCATGCATTCAACAAAATCACGTGAGTTGCACTTCGTTGCCGCATTCCATACCGTGCATCTGAAACACCGTTGGGCGTGAGATGTCGTAATCTGATACATCTCATTACACTGTCACTGTCACTCTTGCAAGAGCAAAAGAATATTATTCTAACTATTATTTATATTATTGAATTGGCATTTGGATCTAGCTCTAGCTGTTCAAAATTCTTTACCATGTTGTAATAGACAGATGGTTTGAAATGGATATTTGGCAATTCTTTCAATGGAGCAGCATAAGTGTGGCATAGTATAGATCTAGAACCTGCAGATCTTGTCTTGCCAACCAACTTGCAGATCAGTCAGTGGCCGTGTACAAGATGTTTATGTAAATCAGCCTATTTTACACTGGCACAAGTGCTTAGCATCTAGATCTAGATCTACTAGCCACACCGCGGTGTAACTGAGAATTTACCCTGTATGCTTGAAGCCTAGTTACACAGTGTCACGGACACATACACCATAGCCATGACTTTCCTCTTTTGACATGTCACCAAATATAGAAGCAGCAAAGACAAGCAGGAAACCTAACTTTACTACGGTAAAGTTTTTTCACTTCTTCAGTGCATTATAATAAATAAAGGCCCCCTACTGAAAAGAACACAGTCAGCAGCATCCAACAAAAACAACTCACTCTCTCTCTGTCTTTGTCTCTCTCTCTCTCTCTCTCTCTCTCTCTCTCTCTCTCTCTCTCTCTCTCTCTCTCTCTCTCTCTCTCTCTCTCTCTCTCTCTCTCTTCTCTGACACACACACACACACAAAATATAATAGCAATAGAAAACACCAGATCTAGTGGTTGTTATGCTTATCACGTGAAATACAACAGTAAAAATACTACATCTAGCTAGTGGTTGTTAAGCTTCGGCACACAGAAAACAATAACAATAAAAACACTACATCTAGAGGCTGTTACACTTAACACATGGAGAATAATAAAAATACTAGATCTAAATCTAAGTGTTGTTACACTTATCATCCAAAACTATTAACAATAAAAAAAACCCACTAGATCTAACGATTTCGTGCATCATGCAAAAAGTAATATAATAAAAACACTAACGGTTGTTACAATTATTGCACCGAAAATGAACAACATTCCTATCGAACAGCTTTTGCCAGTTACTGGATTTATCTGCCTGATAATCAGCAGTTTTGTGTTGGACACATGAGTTGGTACACAGTGTTTGAGTTAATAGACAGTACACCCTGATGTAAAGTTACATGTTCAGTGCAACGCTGATTGACTCAACGGCAACTTCAAGTATACTGTGCACAGATTAAGTACATCGCATAGCCTAGAGCAAAGGTGTAAGGGACTTGCGCTGTCTTCATGTATACAGGCTCAGAAGAGTAACTTGTAAAGACAAGATCAAATAAGTAGATCTAGAATCAACACTTAAGACCGCCCTTCCTGTTCGCCTCCATCACTACAGTGAAAACAGCTCATTCAAAGAGGAATATGTGTCTGCAACACATATCAATTGCTGAAATGGTGTTAAACCAGTCTAGCAGTGAAATAATGGCATCTTCAGAGATAACCCAACAAGACCTGTTTCCGATCGCTTTGCCAATCCCCGACCACCGACCTACCCATTTCCGACCACCATCTCATGTGACTCTTTTTAACATTAATTCACACAATTCAAACACGCATAAATTTGGTATCTAGATATAGATTCATCTTGATAAGTTTAGAGGAGAGAGAGAGGGTCAGTTTTTTGCTGCTATTAGGCCTAGGCTAGGTCTACCACAGGCCCTCATCATGGAGGACTCAATCAGCCAATCAACTAAATTATGTTCTTCATTGGTGAGGAGTCTTGGACACCCTCTCTATGGGGTGCTCACCCATCACCTCATGTTCTAGTTCTGACCTACCGTTTAAAGAGAAGTAAACCTGAAAACAATTAAATCTATCACAATCCCGAGTGAAGCCTCCTCTCCCCCCCCCCCCCCTACTTTGGCTTTTGTGCACTGTTCAACCTTCAACCCAAGTAGAGCTTGCAAGAAGTGACCTTCTTACAGTGAGGGGTTGCCCCGGTCATTTGCATGAAAAAACGAGTGTGTGCAACGAGTGAAGCTAGGATTTAGACTTAGTTTGAACAATGATTTCACGTTTACAGAGATGTTAACCCAAGTAGAGCTCGCGATGTTACCGGAAGTGGCCTTCTTACAGTGAGGGGTTGCCCCAGCCATTTGCATGAAAAAATGAGTGTGTGCAAAGGGGGAAGCTAGGATTTAGACTTAGTTTGAACAATGATTTCACGTTTACAGATGATAAAAGACCTATAAAACAAGCATTTTCTATGAGTTGAAAGAATAAAGAATTCATATTAAGATGTTATTGCAACAAGAAAACCTTAAACTGAGGACTAAACAATAGCAGCGATAACTGTGTAATCAACTTAGGCTTGCACGAAGTGTGTTGAATGTGAAAGTGTCACTTTGACAAATGATAACGAGGCTATCGGGAAAGCCATGAGCTTAAAATAAATTGTAATCTCATTGGTTGTTCTTTAACTATGAACTCAAAGGTCAAACTACGTCATAAACCATGTAAGGAAAGTAGAAATTTTTATTAAAGAAGCCTAGGTGTCTGGCCCTAGATAAAGGGCCTGCGCGCTTCCCGGGCGGATGACAACACGCCCTTTATTTAGGGCCGGCGCTTTTCTTGGGTTAAAAGACCTATAAAACATACATTTTCTATTTAAGTTGAAAGAATTATAAGGAATTCATATTGAGATGTTATTGTAACAAGAGAAACCTTAAACTAAGGAAAAGACTAAACAATATCAGTGATAGCCGTGCAATCAACTTAGGCTACCACAGGTGACATTTGATTATTTGAGTAGAATTTTTAGTCACCTATGTCGCCATTTTGACCAGGTTTTATTAATTTAAAAAGTTAGAATAGTAGGCCTACTGCTCACCCCTACCTGTATAGCCTCAATCTAATAGTCTTGTATAGTAGTTTCCACCTAAGTGCTTGGGAAACGGGGAACATGGGCACTCAGCCGGAGTGGGAATACAGGCGACATTGCCCTGTGAGGTCCATAGGACCTTTGATTTTCATGAGTTAACACAGTCAGTTGCAACAGAGTGGGATTGGATTGCATTGTGCAACATAGATTTATAGACTCATTCAATAGCCATTAATAATATCACACAAGATCACACATTAATAATATCACACAAGATCACACATTAATAATATCACACAAGATTTCCAAATTGCCCCCCATCATTGTCTGTAACTCATTGCTCCACCCCCTCACTTACTTCGACGTGTTTGATTGGCTAATCTGTTGGTCATATATTTTAGACCATCATTCGTTAGCCCCCACGCAGGGTCACGCAAGGACTTCATACTGTCCCGCATCATTGAACATGGGTCGTCGACATCCACCTCATAGCTTTATCTTGTCGTCTGCTTTGAGGCTTTTGATTGGCTAATTAGTTACGAGTTCATAGTACACATGTAACAAAGAAAGAGGTGGGATTAACTTTGAAATGAGCAATAAGAGTGACCTACAACATGTCTATGAGTATGAGCTAAAAACAAAGTGACATGAGTGTATTTTTATTACAATTAAGTTGGCATTTCTTACCTTTTTTCACTGACAAGCTGCTAACATATCGGGCACTCAGGCAACAGGGAGTTGTTGTGGGCACCATTACAGGGTGAATATTTTTATAAATCAGAAAAGCGAACACTTAGGCAAAACGGGCATTCAGGCAGAGGGCACTCTCGTGAAAACTGCTGAAATACATAATAACTGATTGACGATTTACAAAGTGCATGCAAGGAGGAAATATGCAACAAAGCAAGGTCATGAGAATATTTTGTATTCTGCAGGGCTTCCTTCAGTTTGATGAATTCATCAAAGTGGTTGCGTTTTTTAGTTTACCCACATAACTAAGGTGATCTCAGGGGTTTTGGTAGGATTTTTAATTTTGCCCGAACTGCCCTGTAAACAACCAAGGGATCTTTAATGTGCACAGAGTATTGTGATCTACCACATGGTACCTCCTTTTTATCGTCCATCTCTGATGGGACTAGGTGTCAATCCACTAACCTGGACCAGGGGGGTAAACTTTACTAGGAAAAACTCGTGAAAATTTTTCAGCCAGCCACGTTGGGGATTGAACCCACGACTATTTGGTTGAGATACTGAGACCTTGCCTCTGGACTATAAAATCCCCTGTCAAAAGGGGTGAATATGACACAATAAGTGACTCAGTCATATCATCGTTCAAGTTCAACAGCATTTTTACCTCCTAGATCTAATGTTGTGGAATCATTTTCATCTATTGGAATTAATACAAACTATTATTAATATTGGCATCAGTGGCCGAATAGTTCAGCTGCCAGACTTGGTATTATGAGGTCCTGGGTTCGAATCCTATCAAAGCTAGGTCTGACATTATGTTCCTTTGGAGGGAAAACACTGTTCATGCATTTTTCCCACTCAACCCAAGTGCAAATGGGTACAAGCACTAGTTTGGGAGTAAAAATCTGTATCAGATTAGTGCCAGAAAGGCCAGTGATTGGCAGGCTTTTTGTTATCAACTCCTCTTACTTCACCCTGAGATCATCGCATATGATGGACGGGGTAAATTACAATCAATGCTTAAATAAAACCTAATGACTTAATTCAGCCTGAGATCCCCACCAATGGTGCATAGGGTAGATTTTCAATCAATATAAAAAAAAATGCTATAATTTTAATGAGAAAGGTTCATATAAAAGTTCTCCAATTAAATCAGAAGAATCTATAATCAATAATCATGTATTCATCAACTTGTAAAGCAATGTACTACATTTGTAACTCTGACTTATTCCAGATTAAATTCTGACGTGAGAATAAAAAGAAAGTGGCGACAATGAATGGGATCAAGGCAGAGCCAGAGGATGAATATCCCAGCTACATGAACCTGTCAGAAAATTTCCAGTCTTTGCCTTCTACTCCTTCTTCTTAGTAAGTTCAAGCTCTCCAGCGTCATCTATATATATATATACATATAATTCTGATTTGGTCGTTCTTTGTTTGCCAAAGGCTCTGTTGTCAGACCACTAAGAGTACCCATATTTTGCATGTAGGTTCTAATTGATCCCAAGATCGTTTTCATGTGAGGAGTTTTTCTAATAGAAGTGATGTTTAATTTTTTTAAATGTCATTGTTTCCGCGTATTTGAGTAGAATTTTCATTCACCTATGCCGCCAATTTGAACAGGTTTTATAATTAAAAAGTTGGAATAGTACCGTTCACGTGTGTAATCTCAGTATCTAATACTGACCCGATCTAATAATCATACATGTACTTGGTATCACTCGGGTATAGCAATAATGCAATGCTTGTTTAAAATGTTGATGTTGCCATAAAAAATGGGGTGGGGGGGGGGGGGTTCTGTGAGAGTCGTTTTTAGCCCAAATCTAATGTACTTTAAGAGCCAGTAACTTTGTCTGAAGTATGGCAAGTCAGTACTCATTTTAATCAGCACAGTGTAATCTATCTATTTAAACAACTTTTGAAAACCTTTTCACAATATTGCTTTAAGTCGTTAGGAAAATATGTGACATGTTCCGTGCACCTGTTATAAAAGGTGCAGTCCGACATGAATATAAGGGAGCGGGGCAATTGAAACGGGGTCGATAAGAAGTAGTTGAGAGCCTCTCAAGGTTTCATGACGTTTCAAAGTATAATCCTACTCTTTTCTAGATGTGTAGGAAACAAAAACATTCAAATAAAGGGGGGGGGTGAATAGTTTCAAATACGATTTTCTCAAAATTGACTTTTTTACTTCTTTTTTTTGCAGCGGAGTAGTTCTACAATTTTCATTGGATTCGTTTGAAATTTGGCATGTAGCTGCTCTGTATCATAAATAAGAGATCTGCATAGGGATTTTCAATATCTTTCGTTGAGAAATTAATGATTTTTTGGTGGAAAATTGAGAAATTAGTTTCCTTCCAAACCTCAATTTTTGAAATCTGTAAAACACAATACTATTCAAGATATTGAAAAATTGTTATGACAGTTTCAGAACATTGGTTCGAAACCTATGTGCAAAATAATAGACCTCTAATTTGAAAAATGTAGGACTACTGAGTTTTTGAAAATGATTCAATTTTTTCCACCAACAATTCAAGACGGCGGCAGTTTCCATGGCAACTAATGTTTCGAAAAATGATTTTCACAATATTTTTCCACAAATTTTTCAAATTTCACCATGCATTTATGAAGTTTAAAATGGTGTATCTCTTCAAACTAAAAAAATCACTCTCAGGACAGTTTTTCTTTTCAAGTGATGTTTTCATAAAAAATGTGGACTAACTCATGTCCCACCCTATTGGCATTGAGAAGAGAACTTTACTTTTCATTCTCTTTAACACTTAATATATATTACATGTATACCATGGTGATCAGAAAAAAGAAAATAGTTTATTTTCTCTCTCGTTCTTTTTCAGTTTCAATCCTCCGTTAGTTGAGACAACACATATCAAAGAAGAAAATGAAACGCCTGATGAAGCTCATGTCGTAACGGACTTGGATCTTCAGCCTCCTTTGAAGGAACCTAAGAAAAGAGGTCGTCCTAAAAAATCAAGGAAGACGGGTTTGTATCAAATTTTAAAACTTTGGGCTTTCGTAATTAAGAGAGAAATGTTTTATATTGCTTTCATTTCTTTAATAAAGTTGAAAGTTTAGAACATCTTCCCATACCTCTTACCGAAAAAGGATTTATTCTCTGTGAATGATTTTTATGCCGGTTTTAATAGCGTGAAGCGGAACAGATGATAATGATCACCTCCTGGACAGGACGCTGGTTTGACGACGTTTTACTCCCAAGCTAACGCTTGTACCCATTTTCACCTGGGTCGAGCGGGGTAAACGCGTGTTGAGTGTCTCTCGTGATCCCCAGTCCGGCTGCTGTAACCGCTCGGCCACCGACGCCACAATGTCAGCATGTCGTTTTATCTTAGCATTAGTTTGTCAACAACCCCTTTTGGCTTTTGTCAATCTGGATCGATAACAACAACAACAACAACAACAACAACTCTGTATTAATAACAACATTTCTGTCTCCAGATCTGGTGACAGTGAAGTTCCCCAAAGAGCAAGTCGTCGGAGAAAAAGCTGAAACAAGATACGATCTCTGAACATGGCGGTGTCAAGAAAAAGAGGGACAGGTTCAACGGCATGCCAGAGGAGGAAGTGTTGCAGAGGCTTTTACCCGACATTTTGGCACCAAATTTAGACATTCTCATTGTGAGTATCTTAAGCTGGTAACAATTGTTAGCAGTAGTATTGTTTCTCCAATTGTATCAGTTTTGTTTGTTGTGGCTAGTTTGATATTTTTAATTTTTTTTAAAGCTTTGTCGAACAGTGATTGGTGTGAATTTGTAATCATGACGACCTAGTTTAAATTCCTGAGGGTTTCATGGGTTTTCCACCAAGTAGTGCTCTTAGGAGAGGTATGTCGCTCTGCTTTCCTTACTCGATGCAGGTGTGAATGAGTACCTGGCTATTGACAGAGAAAGATCTTGTCAGAGTATTTCTAGGGATCGCCTAGCAGGTTGCTCACAACTACAGACTCACGGACTGTACATCATTTATCCCCCAGCAGGCCGGTTCATTCAAAGTCCTTCTCAACTCTCTGGGGAGCATACAGTGCAACAGCTTGTTAGGCGCTTCATGCTATCACACTGACAAGATCTTTCTTTACCTATAGCAGGGTACTCATTCACTTTTGAGTCCAGTGAGGAAACCCAGAGTGAGGTACCTTTCCTAAGAGAACAACGTTGTGAAAAAAAAACACCACCTGGGGTAGCCAAGGGTTTGGAACCAGTCTCATCGGGATTACAAACTCACTACGCTAAGGTTTCGCCACAACACCTCACAAATACTAATTTCTTTACTCAATAATTCATAGCTGCCAATAAGTATGTAAAAGCCATATTTATTATTTTTTAAATAAGCTTTGAGTCTAAGTGTGTATTACCTTGAAAAGTATATATATGAGGATTAACTGTATTACTTCTTTTTCTTTTAGAAACCTTAAGTTAACGCCAGAGACGTCAGAGGTTGGGGGTGAAAATCTGGAGATTCCATTTTTTTATAAAATTACCGTTAAAATTACTGTTTTCTGGAATTTTAAGGGCTGTTGTGCAATTCAGAATTAGATTCGCGTGGTCAGGGTTTATTTTTCGACTTAAAAGGGTAGGTAGCTATGCACTTGAACTTGCTAAAACAACTCTTTTGTGTTATATGTTTCATTATGTCATTGATGAAAAATGCATTAACTATTTACAGTTTAGGCAATAGGTTTTAAGATTATTCTTAAGTTTCAATTAGTTTGGCACTCAGTGTTATGTTAATTTATATATGATATCACAGTCATTGTAACTTATGTAATTTTAATGCGAGTGTGTGCGAGAGAGATAGTGTGGGTGGGTGTTTGTGAATGCGTGTAAAGTGCTTAGTTGCAATTAACCTTGATATTATTTATGTCAATTGTGTGCAGTACGATTTTGTACAACATCAAGCCACATGCTTATTGTATTCTCTGTTGAAAAATGACATTAAAGCGTTGTTATTATTATTATTGTTTTTATTATTGTCATGTAATTTCAGATTGGAATAAACCCGGGTTTGTTTGCTGCTTATGTAGGTCATCACTACGCTGGTCCTGGCAATCACTTTTGTGAGTGTTACGTCCGTATAATGAGTCATATGTGTATATGTGATACATGAGTCTTACGTCCATGTAATGAGTCTTAGGTCCATGTGATGAGTCTTACGTCCATATGATGAGTTCTACATCAATGTGTTGTGTCTTACGTCCATGTGATGAATGAGTCTTATGTCCATGTGATAAATGAGTCTTATGTCCATGTGATAAATGAGTCTTATGTCCATGTGATAAATGAGTCTTATGTCCATGTGATGAATGAGTCTTATGTCCATGTGATAAATGAGTCTTATGTCCATGTGATAAATGAGTCTTATGTCCATGTGATGAATGAGTCTTATGTCCATGTGATGAATGAGTCTTATGTCCATGTGATAAATGAGTATTATGTCCATGTGATAAATGAGTCTTATGTCCATGTGATGAATGAGTCTTATGTCCATGTGATGAATGAGTCTTATGTCCATGTGATAAATGAGTCTTATGTCCATGTGATGAATGAGTCTTATGTCCATGTGATGAATGAGTCTTACGTCCATGTGATAAATGAGTCTTATGTCCATGTGATGAATGAGTCTTACGTCCATTTGATGAATGAGTCTTACGTCCATTTGATGAATGAGTCTTACGTCCATGTGATGAATGAATCTTATGTCCATGTGATGAATGAGTCTTATGTCCATGTGATGAATGAGTCTTATGTCCATATGATGAGTCTTACGTCAATGTGATGAGTATTTTGTCAACGTGATGAGTCTTACTTCCATCTGATGAGTCAGATGTGTATATGTGATAGATGAGTCTTACGTCCATATGATGAGTCTCATGGCCATGTGATGAGTCTTACGTCAATATGATCAGTCTTATGTACATGGGATACATCAGTCTTATGTCAATATGATCAGTCTTACGTAGATGTGATACATCAGTCTTACGCCGATGTGATGAGTTTTACGTAGATGTGATACATCAGTCTTATGCCCATGTGACGAGTCTTAAGTCCATGTAATGAGTCTTATGTATATGTGATGTAAGTCTTACGTTCAAATGAGGATTTTACGTCCATGTGATGAGTCTTATGTATATGTGATGTAAGTCTTACGTTCAAATGGTGACTTTTACGTCCATGTGATGAGTCTTATCCATATTATGGTCTTACCCATGTTACTTCAATATGATCAGTCTTATGTACATGGATATCCCATATCAACATGACGAGTCTTACATAGATGTGATACATCAGTCTTACGCCTATGTGACGAGTCTTACATAGATGTGATACATCAGTCTTACGTCTATGTGACGAGTCTTACATAGATGTGATACATCAGTCTTACGCCTATGTGACGAGTCTTACATAGATGTGATACATTAGTCTTACGTCTATGTGACATCTTACATAGATGTGATACATCAATCTTACGCTTATGTGACGAGTCTTACATAGATGTGATACATCAGTCTTACGTCTATGTGACGAGTCTTACATAGATGTGATACATCAGTCTTACGCCTATGTGACGGGTCTTACATAGATGTGATACATCAGTCTTACGCCTATGTGACGAGTCTTACATAGATGTGATACATCAGTCTTATGCCTATGTGATGAGTCTTACATAGATGTGATACATCAGTCTTACGTCTATGTGACGAGTCTTACATAGATGTGATACATCAATCTTACGCCTATGTGACGAGTCTTACATAGATGTGATACATCAGTCTTATGCCCATGTGATGAGCCTTATGTATATGTGATGTAAGTCTTACGTCCATGTGATGAGTCTCATGTATATGTGATGTATCTTACGTCCATGTGATGAGTCTTATGTATATGTGATGTAAGTCTTATGCCCATGTGATGAGTCTCATGTATATGTGATGTAAGTCTTACATCCATGTGATGAGTCTTATGTGTATATGATGTAAGTTTTACGTCCATGTGTAGAGTCTTACGTAGATGTGATACCTCAGTCTTACGTAGATGTGATACATCAGTCTTACGTAGATGTGATACCTCAGTCTTACGTAGATGTGATACCTCAGTCTTACGTAGATGTGATAGTCTTACGTAGATGTGATACATCAGTCTTACGTAGATGTGATACCTCAGTATTACGTAGATGTGATACCTCAGTCTTACGTAGATGTGATACCTCAGTCTTATGTGATACATCAGTCTTACGTAGATGTGATACCTCAGTCTTACGTAGATGTGATACCTCAGTCTTACGTAGATGTGATACATCAGTATTACACCCATTTGACGAGTCTTGAGGCCGTGTGATGAGTCTTAGAATACTAATACATTTGGCCTTGATTTTGTTATTTACAATCTTAAAATATGATTGCAGGGAAGTGTCTGTATCTGTCAGGCATTATACCAGAGCCAATGAACGCCTATGATGATTTTAAATTGCTCAAGTACGGCATTGGGTTCACAAATATTTGCTCCAGAACTACCCGTGGGATTTCAGATTTGAGAAGGTAAGTCTTCACAGTAAATGCTATTATAGGTACTCACCCCCATGCTGTTGCTGGTACATGTTTGCCCCGGTCTCGGTTGAACATCAAATGTCTTTTTTTACCAAGGAACACAGAATCGGACCTGGAGTAGCGACGGTGGCCGTGGTTAGGCTGCCGGACTTGGGATCATGAGGTCCCGGGTTCGGATCCTAGCAAAAGCTAGGTCGGACGTTGTGTTCTTTGTGAAAGACACTTAACACGCATTTTCCCCACTCTACCCAGATATAAATAGGTACAAGAACTAGCTTGGAAGTAAACCACCTGCGTCAGACTAGCATCCTATCCAGGAGGTCATTATGGACTAGTGGTATTTCTGGGCCGGTTATAATATCGGTTTTGTTGGGGGAGGTGGGGGTTGTCCTTTTATCCGGCCTTATGTGCCATCCTGGCACGATGAGCACTAAGTTTTCCTTTGGGTTTTGTTTTTTTTTAATATGAAAGCTTCATATCCCACCCTAGTAAGCAGACGATGGTAGCGGGCACAGGTTTGCAAGCAAAGGGAGTGGGGAGCACTGTGTTCGCAAATAGACAATGCAATCCATGCGTTTGCTTAGAAGTGTCTGGACGGTAAGATACGATGACGAGTTGTCAAGTCAAGAACACCAATCTGGTCGTTTGGCTTTGATGACCAGCCGCCTACGCTTCATTTGTCTCAAGACGCTCTGACAATGGTAATGATTGGTTATGACCCAACAGCACGAGCTGCGATCAAGCAGTGACGTGGGTGGAGCCAATAACGTAAGGCTGGGCCCTAATGGTCGTTGTTGACAGGTTGTGATGGTGATTGGTCTGTCAAATTAGGTGGTGTGGTTGCGTTGGACAGGTGGTCGCTATGGAGAGAGAGACAAAATATGGAGGAGAGAGAGAGAGAAAAAGCAGGTCGTTGATTGCCGGTGGTTGTTAGGGCAGGTTGGACTGTGTTTGAAGATGGGTGTAGATAACAAATTTCACAAAGTTTTGCTGTTCATTACGAAAGTCATGACCCTCTTCAAACCAACCTCCAAAAAATCAAAGGTAACACAGCGATTACATATTTTCACTTTTTGAGGCATGTCCATCATTTTGATTCTATTGTCATAAAGAGCACTTGTGCCGTTCAATCTTTGCTCTTCGATGAACTCTCTCCGATGGACTTCATCTTCTGCACAGTTCTAATCCGGTTTAAAAGTAAAGTGAAGTTCCTTCAGGGCCATTATGGCCTTTATGGCCCATAGAGCTGGAGGGATCCCGGTTTCAATAGTGTTGCTAATTATTATCACCTCCTGGACAGGACGCTAGTCTGACATCAGATTTTACTTGTGTACCCATTTAACTCGGTGAGTGGAGAAAATGCGTGACGGGTCTTCCCCAAGAAACACAACGTTGGACTAGTTTCCTAGATTGGAACCTCAGCCCTCCATGATCCCCGGTCCGTAGAACTGCTCGGCCACCGGCGCCACATATAACCCATTTAACACAGCGATAATGATCCTATGACATGAAAAATTGTTTTGCATATCAGGATACCTACTTTCCTCGGAATCTTATCGAGCAGGTCTCTTCTCAGATCAGATCTAAATCAAGGCCCTCTCCTTAATTGGTAATCAAAGGTAACACAGGAGGCCTGATTCCCAGTCAAATTTAATATATCAGGACCCTCCTATTGATTTAATATATCAGACTCCCCTACAGCGGAGTAGATAATGATGACCTATCTGGCCTCCATCATTTTTTGATTCTATTGTCATAAAGAGCATTGATGGGCTTCCTATCTTCACCGATGGAATTCATCTTCAGCACAGTTCTAATCCGGTGACAGTAACAAGTTTAAATAGTGAAGTTCCTTCAGGGCCATTATGGCCTTTATGGCCCATATTTAATGGAGGGGATCCCCCTTTCAATAGTGAAGCAGAACAAATTTAATTATTATCACCTCCTGACAGGACGCTAGTCTGACACAATTTTATATGTCTGTCACACCTCGGTAGAGTGGAAAAATTAATGGGTCTTCCCCAAGAAACACAACGTTGGACAAATTTAATATATCAGAACCTGGAGCCTCATATCCCCGGTCCGGCAAATTTAACTGCTCGACCACCGGCGCCACATATTACATATGGTAACAGTATTCCAGCCCCTCCCCTATGATAAGCAAGGTTATGACATGAAAAATTGGTACTTTGCATAAGGAACGAACTTTCCTCGAAGTCTTATCGAGCAGGTCTTAATTTTCTCAGATCAGATCTAAATCAAGGCACAATCTGGCTTACAAAATTTGATTCAAGTCTGACTACTACACAGGAGGCCTCCCAGTCTGGGCAAAATTTTCTGGCCTCCCTGTTGACTAGCTAATATTCAGGAGTTTTCCTGGGTTTCACTTTTTCCCAGTTGATGTTCTGGCATCATAAAAGCACTTGATGCCCTGTCTTTTCTGAGAGACTTTGTGATGGACTTTTGCAAACTAACATGTAAAAGTAAAGTGAAGTTCCTTCAGGGCCATTATAGCTTTATGGCCCATAAACTCACTGGAGCGGATCCGGTTTCAATAGTGTGAAACAGAACAGGTGCTAATTATTATCACCTCCTGGAAGGATTTTAGTCTGACAAGATTTTACTTGTGTACCCAGGCTACACCTCGGAAAGATGGAGAAAATGCGTGATAATCTTTCCAAGAAACAGGATAAATGTTTGATGCGAACCTGAGCCTCATTCCCGGTCCGGCAGTCTAACTGCTCTGCCAAACCGTGAGCCACATATTACATATTCCTATTCCAGCGATAATGATAAAAACAAGGTTATGACATGAAAAATTGGTTTTGCTAACTCACAAACTTTTTTATCGGAAGTCTTATCGAGCAAGATCAGATCTAAATCAAGGCATGGCTTAATTGGTAGTATGTCTACTACTACACAGCATCTGGGCAAAATTTTCTGGCCCTCCTGTTGACCCAGCACTAAGTCCTTCAGAAAAAGTTACAGCTGGGTAGATAATGATGATGCCTAGTAAAATCAGGGCTCTCCTCCTGATTTCCCCACTTTGAAGTTTGGGTATGGGACTTGCTTTCCTTTTGTTTTAACGTGTAGATTAGATGTTAACTAAGCCCTGGCCAGGAGATGCAATACAAGATAGCCAACTGTTTGTTTCTTTTCATTTTTAACTCATTTGTGATGGGCTATGACTTAACTCGTAACTAAATCCTGCATGACGCTACGACTTTAGATGATCCGAGCGAAACTGCTGTACAAAATGACGGCTGTCTCTGCTTGCTACAATTTTTGAAGATGTGATCAACTAGCCTAGGCCTTTGTGATGGGATACAAACCATAGACATAATATGAAACTGGCATACAAGACAACGGCTGTCTCTGCTTGTTCAAAAGTATTGCGGTGCTAGGCCCTAACACTACACTAAGGTTCTATGGTGGCAAGCTCAGGCATGGGGGCTACAAGAAGTGGTGGCACACATAGGCATGAAAGAGTTAATGCTTTTTTCACACTTCTCTTCTCAGGAATGAAATCAGGGAAGGTGGTGAGATTCTGAGGAAGAAGATATTGAAATACCGACCTAAAATAGCTGTCTTTAATGGAAAAGGTGAGTGAGTCGTGTTTTTGGTTTGAGACTTTTTTTGAAAAAATACAGCTAATTTTTTAAGACACGATAAGATCAGATAAGATATATCTTTATTGTCCCAGAATACCGGCACATTTGCTTGGTGATACATCAGGTTTCACAGTAAAAGAAGATACACATTATATTAAACAAGGGTAGTAAAGCATGGTGTACATTACAGTTCAAGATTTAAAAAACAAAAATCAATATAGTACAGTGACAATGATTTGATGAATGTTTAAAAGAGAGCCTAACAACTAGACTGTCGTGGTATTGTGTGGTGTTGGCAATGATATGATATTGGGTGTGAAGGGAAGAAAAGATTTCTTGTATACCTCCCTTCAGCATAACAAGTGAATGGGTCTTCTAGAGCATTTTTTTATTACTATTTGATATAGACAATTTTAACCACTACCATTGTACCCGCCATTTCTAAATTAGCTGAAAAAGATATTAATTGTTTCTTTTTATCATATGGTTGCCATGGAAATGCCGCCATCTTGGATTTTCTTGATTTTCAAAATAGGCTTTTTCAGTTGTAAACAATTATGGTTATAACTTTGTACACACGTTATTCGGTTCAATATCTAGCTGCACTTAGTAGCGTTTTTGGATAAATGAAATGGTTTTTATTTTAATTTTTTTGAAAATGCTTTCCAATATTTGGCAAATTTAATCACAAAAAAAAGTTTTGCAAAAATTTGAAAAGATATGGAAAAAAGCCACAGGGTGAAAAAAAGTTTTGCGTTAATACATTTTATATACCAAATTTGGAGACAATCGGACAATAAATAAAAAGGTAGATTGCATATCACTATCAAAAAGTAACATTTTGAGAAAATCGCATTAACAATTTTTTTTTTTATTTTGATTTTTTTGAGCATACAAACCTATAAAATAATAATATAATACTTTGAACCATCGTAAAATCGTGAGAGGCTATCAGACACTTCATATCGACCCTATTTCAACTGCTCCAGATCCCTTATACTCATGGCGGGATGGCATTTTTCTTATAACAGGTGCGCAGAATGTTTCTCGTAATATTCGGCCAATCTAGCTAATATTGACAATAATTCATCAAAAGTAAATTTTTCAAATAAAGTTAATTAAAATGAGTACCAACTTGTTAAACTTTTTGACCAAATTTCCGGCTTTTATGGTACAACTAACCGATGTGTTGAAGATTCTAAAAGAATCATATAAAATGAAAGAATCGATACTGAGCCTTTGTTATGGTATGAATGTCAAGAGTTTTGTCCCATTTGTGGTAAAAACTGCCTTCTCTATCGATATCATGTTTTATTTCAATGGGTTGTTTATGCCATTTTTAAACTTTTTGTTTCCTCCAAAGGTATCTCACAAGAAGTGTTCAGCAACAGTAAAGATTTTTGTATAGGCAAGCAACCGGAGAATGTGGAAGGGACGGACACTGTAAGTTTTGTGTTGATTGGAGGAAAATTTGTCTGTTAGTGTGTCAATAAATCGTTTGAAGTTGATAGTAAGTTTAAATGAGCACGATTAACTCTGTTTTTCCAGGCTATGATGGAAACAATTTTTTCCTGCTGAAGTCATTTATGAAGTTGTGTATCTCTTCAAATTTTTTTTTTAATCGTTCTCAGGACCCACTCCCTTCCTTAAGTATCCTACGGCCATGAATCCCTGAGATTACCACTGTGGTTCAATATGGAAGAACGGCTTCCGCTTCAGTTGAAACATTTATTCAACTTTAGTGAATGAGATAATGAAGGAACAATGTAGATAGTTATAATATGAAGATGAAGGAAGGAAGGAAAGAAGGAATGATAGTTTTTAATAACTAATATAATACAAGCATGTTACACCCACTATGTTATATCTATTATTTTTAGTATTACAATAGTTACAGTTACCGTCTAAATGCCAGGTGCTTGGAAAGCGGAGAAAACGGGCATTTATGGGGAAATCGGTCTGGGCAAAAAATCGGGGGTGACCAATGGACAGCATCGAGAAAGACCTGGATCAGCAATTCAATTAAGGAAAAAAGTAAACTTAGGATCTTCAATTCAAACGTGAAATCCATCCTCATGTACGGCTCGGAGGACGGGGAGGACCACCACAGCTACACTACATAGACCCCAGTCCTTTACAAACAGCCGTCTTAGAGGCATTGTGGGCGTCGTTGGACGGATACCATCAACAATGCAGACCTTCATGAGAGAACCAAACTGCTCCCAGTTGAGAGACATTCGAAGAAAAGAAAGTGGAGATGGATTGGCCATATAATGAGAAGACCAAGATCCAACATAGCCAGACAAAGCTTGACAAGGAATCCACAAGGAAAAAGATGTAAAGGGTGACCAAGAATGACCTGGAGGAGAGAGATCGAGACGGAGATGGCAAGTCTGAGGAAAACCTGGGGAGGGTTGCAGACGTTGGCCCAGAATAGGGATGACTGGCGGCTCTTTGTTGATGGCCTGTGCTCCGCAGTGAGCTGAGAGGCAAAGAAGAAGATTGGACAGTCAAGGCTAAAGATTCATAACCAGGTTGTTTATTTTAGAAGAGTCCTCATTTTTACGAAAATTGAATGCTAGAAATAGGAACACCTGGAATCTTTAACACTTACATGAAAAAGCATGAGGGCGGGTTGACCATTGCTTGCCACATAGACTGAAGGCACAAAGGATACGACCAAGGCGAGGTGGGGGATGGGGGAAGCAACAAAACTTCACACGCAATGTGTGCCCAGTCAATTAAGAAACGCCAGGTAATTTCATGCAACTTATGATGTCAAGGGAAGGGCTATGGGCAGAGTCTGGAAGACTGTTCAATTCTAATTGGGCGTTTAGCGCACAAAATTATCTGCCCTTGTTTCAGAAACAAATCGATAGTAGCTCTTTTGTGTGGAGCCTGAAGCCCTTATTTAATTATAGTAAAATACAAGGGAAGTGAATACCCCACATAAATAATAATGTTATTACAAAAGCAGTATAACTACTTCTACCTTTTCAACTCTTGTTAATAATCATTCTAATGCTGTAAATAATAATGCTAACATTTGTGGTGATGATTATTATTAATAATAAGAGAAGAAGAAGGAACAGGATGACAAAAATGATAATAACAAAAACTAGATCTAGAATTAGAAATGATGGAGTAGTGGTACATAACATTCTAGGTGTTCATATTTTATAACTTATTGACGGGCGCTTAACAAGATTAATATATTATCACTTTTTTTTTTTTTTTTTTATACTGAGTTACATTGATGCACAGGCCCACATTCTGTGTGAAAATATTATAGGCTTTCGCATTGAGGAAATGCGGCGATGCGAAAGTATTACCACGGCCAATTACATGAGGTCCAATCGGGAATACCTGAAACAAGCTAAAGGCCCCTGTAGTTAAATATTTTGATCCATGTTGGTAAAATGTAATTTAGCATATTTATCAAGTCTTCAATTCTCAAATTCTCTAACAAATTATTAAATGTCTCATCTTACTACAGGTTCAAATTTATTCTTTTTTTCATGTCCTATTTTTTATCAACTCGTTCGTTGGACAGAACACCTACACCCAAAACTAGAACCTAATGTAATAGATCTAGACACGGGGAGATATAACATATTTATTTACAAGAGTGGTATAAAAAAACTCAATTGTTAATTAGATTCTATGTCAACACAAGATAGTCGGACTTGAGCAATCTAGATTTCTAAAGTTCGAAAGGGTGAAAATACATGTACGAATAAGTAGATCTAACGCTCTGCTCTCCCGGCTGGCACTGGCAAGAATAAGTCGTGAAATGACACGCATAGGATGTTGAAGATGTCATAGCAACTATTTTCCCACAATTTTATGATGTATATCTAAATAAATCTAGTCATATAAGTTAATTCACATGTCTAGATAGATAACATTTAAGAGTTAAAGTCAGCGCGTATATCTTCTACTGTCACTATGCAATGAATAGCAGTAGTAAAAAACAGCCATGCAAAAGATCTACCACCGATCTGGAATATCGCGCAGTGCATCATGGGACAGATTGGCAGTAGGAGCTAAACGCCTCATTGCCTAGTGACAAACTAACAAACTAGTGATCCAATGGTGTGGTACAGTGGATGGAGTTAAGAAGAGGAGACTGGTCATCTTTTATTACATTACATTGAATAGGTATGTGTAGGGTAGTTACAATTCATGGCAAATTGCTGACAGGCATAAGTCAGCCATATTACCGATGGGATTACATCTTTATAATAGAGAGAAAAGGAGAATTTTCATTCACCTACGGACATGCTTTAAGATAATTTGGAGAAGATTTATACCTGCAGTTGCCACTGAGACCGGGCATCTTTGGGGAAATCTTTGTTTTGACACGGGCATTTAAAGGGCCAATTTATCTATTGAAAATGATCGGTTTCACTGAGATTGCGGGCATTTAGGGAGAAAGGGCCTTTTAGGCGGTAACTCCTGTATTGTATGTCCTATGTCAAAGCACAAAAACAAATTTCCCACTGGGACAATATGAAGTATATTGAATTAAATTGAATTGAAATGACAAAGCAAAATTCTAAAATAAGAAATAGGTGAATTAATATTTGAGATGATAGAAGACCAAAACATGGTATTTTCCTAAAAATATGTACATTTATTATTTTGTTGATTTTTTAATTTATTTCTTTTAAATCTGTATCCTCACAGATGTTATTTGTGATGCCCTCATCAAGTGCTAGATGTGCGCAGCTGCCCAGGGCGGTGGACAAGGTACCGTTCTATCTAGCTCTGAAAAGCTCAGAGACTATGTGAGAGGTGACGCTGAGCACCTTGATGAAGCCGAACTCACCTTCCCAGCCCTGGACATGAAAGTGAAATCTGAAATCAAATTTGAGAAAGATGAGGAATCAAACGAATGCCTGAGCGAACTCACCTTGGAGCAGATACAGTCGCGCTCCGAGTATCTCGAGGCTTTGGCGGCCAGTGCGGAGGGGAGAGAAATACCGGCTGAGAAAGAAGCTCGGCGGCGTCTCCGCGGGGGAAGTGATGATGAGGACAACGCGTTGAACTTTGAAGACGAAGAGTCTTCCCAGTCTAGCTGCTCGTCCGAACTACAGAGGGCTTCGCAGTCTGACGCGTCCAACCAAGGAAGTTACACGCTCTCCAAGAGTTTACCGGGATCGTCTTCTTTTGAAGTGATACCGGACGTCAAGGACGAAGCGCCTTTTGACCCCTACGAGTACGGGAGTAATTCCCGCAGCCAGAAGCACAAGAAAAGGAAGGACACAACTCCAGCAGCATGCTCAGCCCCGCATCGTCGTCAAAATCTTCTCCCCAGCCATCTCAGCAGCTGCAGGTTCAAATCCGGCAGCAGCGGCAGCGGCAGCAGCAGCAACAACATCGTCGTCGTCGTCGTGTCGTCACCTAGTCAAATGTACACCAACTTCTCCCCATCAACGAGCGTCTCCAATTTTTGCTCATCCACAAACGTTTCCGGAGGCGGGCCCGCAGCGGTTTGGCAACAGCAGAACTCGGCGCACGGCTATCCCACGGGAGAAATGAATAACGAAGGAATGTCGCCATGCCAGCCTATGCCCTTCATGCCAGCCGCCAATCCGCAAGCACCCCAGCCCCCATGCATTACCACATGCACTCGGCTTCCAGTCCTTACAGTCATCATCCTGGGCGCTGCACCCATGCCCATGTCCTCGCCACTGCACGCCGCCGCAGGCCATCCTGCCAGCAGCCAGTTCAAGGGCAGACCACCCCGAAACCAGTGGCCCAACGGCTCGAGCAACCACATGCTGATGGGACCGGCAGCGGCCGCGGCCGGAAGCAGCTACCCATACATGTACGGACGAGGCAGCTGTGCCCCGTGCGTTCCGTACCAAGGCAGCGGGGTCCTGAAGGGGTGCCGAGTCTCTCCTCGCCGACATCTCAGCGAACCTCGCTAGAAAAGAATGTCAAGCCCGGTGTCTCCTATCCCCGTCTCACTTGCCAAATTTTTCACCTGTTAATGAAGAGCATGGTCTTACTTGTCTGCTCTAGCTAACTGCTCAAAGAAGATTTCCTGAAAAGCATTTGATGGCACGACAGCATACACGGAGATTTCATCACAAATCACCTTATTTCTTTTGTGGAATATTTACCAATGTCAAGTTCGTGCATTAGATACTCCTCGTGTCCGTTTTGGTTTTGGTTTTCCTCTGTTTTCTTCCTGCAATCGAGGTTTATGATGAAACAATAGTTTTTCCATCTTCTAAGTGTCGAAAAAGTTTTTCTTTTCCTTCAAAACTTGAGCCATGTGTCAGCTGACTCACTTTGCCAAGAGATTAATCCTGGAGTAGCATATACAGTACAGCCTGTATTGCCCGAACTGTTTGGGACCAGAAAATTTGTTCATGGACTAAGTTTAGGGAATATTGTAGGTGTGTGTGCAAAGAAGGATCTTGGTTCGGACTTTGTCATGACTTAGGGGAATTCGTCTTTTCGGGAGTACAGGCTATACTGTAGATGTATCACTGCCAACCAGTACGTGAAAAAATTCATTTTATTTTTGACCCGTTCACTTAAGGCTATGGAAACCAGAATATGCTCCTGTCCTTTGAGCCTCTCTTTTGGTCCGGGGTGGGGGGGGGGGGGGGAGGTTTTGATATGTTTCTTTTTTAATGTATCTGTGTGAAATATGAATTATGTGATAGTTCAAATTAATATACAGACATAGGAATTATGTTATATTTATGATGTTCGTTTTAAACGAATTGCCGACAGGGTTTCTGATGAGATGAAGCCTAGTTTTCAACGAGAATGAGCATTTCATAATATGTGTGACGAAGGACAGCGGTTATCATGACAGCATTTTCCTCATTCAGTTGTGTGTGTGTGTGTTGATGTCTTTAATTTAATGTAAAGTTGTTGTTTTTTTTATAAAACCAACAAAACAGCATGATGTTGTACTTCTTCATCTGATTTAATTTGTACATTTTGTGTCCTTGTAAACATTGATCTCTCATTTGTTACTAACTAACGTTGTATATATATATATATATATATATATATATATTTATGATTATATTTTATACACATGTGGGCCGTGATTATATACATTTCTTTATATCACCCATCATGCTTTGCTCCACATTGCGTCTGTTTAGTGTTTTCATTTTCTCACCTCCGAAGAGAGAGAGCGGAGAAACAATATTGATATTTATTCAGTTTTTGTTTTGTTTTTTCTTTTCTTTTGTAAACCCCACATGACGTGAAGCTGATAGAAATGTTTAGTTGGCCGTCCTTTTCCATATTTATGGTTAATTGATTTGTTTACAGATTGCCTGTTTCTGACCTGTGTACTTTACAAATTCTAAAATTCATAAATACAAGAGATTTTTTTGTTTCTAGCATTAAGAGTCATATCTGTTGGCATTTCATTAACACACATGTATAAGCATTGTCAGATTGAGACAACGTAATGCAAGAGAAAAAATTACAAAGTTGAAATTTGTTTTCTTTTATATACTGATTTATCTCTCTCTCTCTATATATATATATATATATATATATTATTTTGAGTTGGTCGTTCTTTGTACGTCAATGTCTCTGTCGCCAGGCCACTAAAAGTAACCATATTTTGCATTTCGTTGCATGTATTGTGTACATTCTAAATGATCCCAGGATCGTTTTCATTTGAGGAACTTTTCTACCAGAAGTGACACTTAGTTGAGGAAAATTTTATGTTTACCCCGTCTTTGGTTAAAATGTTCACTCACCTTAGCCGATAATTTCAACATGTTTTATAATTAAAAAGATTAAATAGTACTGTTCAGGCATAACATTGGTATGGAGTAGATGAAAAACGACAATGAATGACAACTCCACACCAACAAAGACAGAACGAAACATTTGACTTTGACTGTTTTTCACCTTTGACTTCACTCCACTGTGGCTCCCTTGTATTATTGACAGTATTGAGTACTGACTTCGATCTATTAATCGTACTTGATGTGACCGGGGGAATAACAAGAATATGCTTGTCTGACATGATTTATAAACAGATTCTTTTTGAATGTTGGTGTCTTGCAACGATAACTTTATGGACGTGTGAAGATGTAAACCAATAAAACACTCAGTCCTTCATCAACGCCAAAGAAGATTAGCAATGAAGTTCTATGGCAACGAGCAAGACAAAAGCGCTTTGCCAAACAGATCTCGTGGACAAAATGGAGTCGATTTGGACTCGCCCTCAGGAAATCGGCATCCAGCAACAACCAGCACACCGAAGGAGTGTCTCTGACCTAGACACCGCAGGGTCAAAGGAAGAGAAGAAAGCCAGCCTCTAGGCACCCGGAGGCGAGTCGCTGAAGAGACGAGATTAAGCCACAGGGAACCGATTGAACAGGCATTCAGCAAGCAGCCAAGAAGAGAGTGCGACGGCGGAGCGTAGACGGTGGCTCTTGCTCATCCCCAAGCTATGGGCCTAAATTAGTGAGTAAGAAGATTCAGATATAAATAGCAAACTTTGGGTCATTATTCGTAAACTGTGGCTCTGCTGTATTGAGAGTTGAAAAAAAATAACTTTAATAAGGTTATAATAGAAAAGCTGCAATGAACATGGAAAAAGTTACGCCTTTTTTTTTTTTTAACTTCAAGACTTAATGCGGCTCAATTTAAATAGAACTTTTTTTTGTCTCCACCATCAACAGATTACTGAATAAAACATGAATGAATGCTTTCAAAATGGTTTTGTGGATCACAGCGCTTGATGTATTTCACATGGCAATGACATGGTTCAAGTCTTCCCTAACATCCGGTCTTTGTGCATTACAAGCTATTTATAACCTTTTTTTATTGTAACCATTTTGTTTATATGTACTATTACTAATCATTCATGTTCTGCTACCAGAAGGAGAAAACTATTGTTGTTCCTTTCACTACTGTACGTGACCCAAGCTTGGTGTAATTCAAGCCGAATGAACAAAATTTATATTGCATCTCATCATATTCATTGGTTCATGATCAATGATATAGACCGCAGCGTTCATCTCATTATGTAAATGCTTGATACGATGCGTTTTATTACCCTGTAGTTGCATAGATATATTTGAAATACACTTTACTTTGAGATTCCTTATAGACATGCCTGGGTTTTTTGTTTGTTTTATTAAATTAGAAAGCTGCTAAATGTTTTAATGAAAATTCCGATGAAGTATGTTAATGTTCTATATTTACATTCAGTACGGATAAGCTGTACAAATCTTCCTCTGCTGGGCCTTTTGATTTGGGTTTTTATTTGTGGAGGGGAAAGTGCATGAGTGGGACAAATGGGGTGGGGGTGTAATTTGGTCAATGTAGATGATTTTTATTTCCTAAATAATTTTCTGTCTTCTCTTACATAAAGGTATAGCAAATCTTCTCTCATATCTCTGCATGCTCCTGAAAAGTAAAGAGGCAATGTATTGTGAGAATATTTTAACCTTTTCAGCATTTTTAGGATTTTTCAGTTACCAAATTGATGGCACTAGGAACTTATAATTTACATGTACAATTGTCGTTGTCAAGAAATCTAGTGAGTTTGTTGTTTTTTGGCAAAAATTATTGTATCTTAAGACATACAATGAAAGAAAGAAACAAAGCCAGACCACTAAGAGTTAACTTATTTTGCTCGTAGGTTCTAAATTATCCCAAAACCATCTTCGTTTGAGAATTTTTTCCTGATGTTTAATTTTTTTAAATCTCATCATTTTCCTGTCTTCGAATGGGAATTTTCATTTACCAAAGCATCATTTTCAAAAGAGTTGCACAGTCTGTAATTTAAAAGTTAGAACAGTATCGTTCACACCTACCTGCGTAACCTCAGTATTGAGTCTTGTCTGCATCTAAAAACCATATTTGATATCACCTGGGGTTATAACATGCTTGCATGTGTATAATATATATATATACCGGTATATATATTATATTACTTTGTCCACAAACAAGTCGATATTGCATCCTATAAAGTGGTTTGTTCAAAAGCAGATGCTTTGTGTGCAAGGCTTGTGGTTGGCAAGAGCTGCTGGTAGATCCTATTTCTTTCCTTTAACTTTAAATCTTTCATCTCTTGCTGGGTCCTTGTAATTCACCTGATATCAACACTTATGATGGACAGGGTAAATTTCAATGAAACAAACAAATCAATTTATGCATGTTGTTTGAAAAGTCTTACAGGAAATGTATTGATTTCCTCTTCTTTCCTTTTACCTATGATTTTGTTATGATTTTTTCTTGTTTTCAAATATAATATTGTTTCATGGCAGGGTTTGTTGTGTTGTTTTTTTGGCTGGATTTGTTGTTGTTTTTTCAACGAAGACAGCTTTTTCTGTGAACGAACATGTTTTCATTTGTTCTTATTTGATAAAAAAAATATTGAAATCTCTACGTAAAGTAATTGCGCTTCATTTTTACAATTTTATTGTTTTCAAATACTCAGGTAATTTTCTTTTGTGTCGTGTCGATTTATTGGACAGTATCCTGACAGTCATGAAGTAGAGTTTGTTCTAGTTGTTGTTTCATACATTAGTTTTAATTCTATCTCAACTATTTGTCATCCATTTAGAAGTAAGCCGTCAGTTTTTCCCCGGCACTGCTACGATATGTCCCTTAGGCAGTGAAGGGATTAATGATGGTATGTTATTCATGTTTTTTTTATTGCTTTATGACTAACAAGCATGCTTGCAGGAATCATGGTGGATTGGGAGGTAGAAATTCCAATCCAGGCAAACCAAACCAACCCTTCGCTTCCCTATAGTTAACCTTTAGCGGGTACTTGTCTTCTTAATTTCGTTGCTGACGCGTATGCTGCTTGTAGGTATTTCTTTCTTTCCTTTCATTCTTTCACGCACATCTTCTTGCTGTTCCCTGTCAGTTCTCCCTGAGATAACTGCATGTGGTGGATAGGAGTAAATTTCAATGAAACAAACCAAATTCATTGTTGATGTCACTTGTGTTTGTCTTGATATAGTGTTGTCGGATTTTGGGAATTTTTTTATTTTTTAACATTCAGGTTGTGTGGATTCTTATTAGTGGAGGAACATTGATTTTTCCGAGATTGCAGGGAAAATTATGGCCTTAACATATTTGGCTATATATAGACATCCTTGGGTACTTTGGGTGGGCAGTTGACAGTTGCTATTGGTAGATCCTACTTCTTTCCTTCCACTCTTTCCCTTATCCTTTCATCTTCTTGCTGTTTCCTCTTAATTCACCCCAAGATCACGGCATATGGTGAACGGGGGAAACTGCATCAGTCAGTTTGGTATTTTGGATATTGCGTTTTTGAAATCAGATGAAAGAGGAAAAAACCTGCATTTAGTTGTGTTTATCCTTATCAAGCATTTTCACTGCGCAAATTAAAGATATTCTTGCCTATGTTTAGCAGTTGGCGGGTGCCACTGTTAGGCCCTCTACTGTTTTTCTCTCATTCTTTCACTTGACTTTCTTGCACGTTCAGCTTGCTGTTTCCTCTCAAACCACTCTGAGAACACTGCATATGGTGGATGCGGTAAATTTCACCATGAAACAAACTTGCCTTTGTTTAGCTTTCAATATCAGTGCCATATTGTACTTAAAAGCCATATCACTACAATGATGTTGATGATTTTGTACTTGGTGTAAGTAAGATAGTCTCCTTTTTGTTCCTCGTATTATTATCATCATCATCATTGTTATTGTTATTGTTATTATTATTATTATTATTATTGTTATTATTATTGTTATTTTTGTTATTGTTATTATTATTGTTATTGTTATTATTGTTATTATTATAATCATTGTTTAAAAAATATTTCTGTTGTTTTACTATTGTTATTATAATTATCATTTTTTATTTCTATTGTTGTTCTTATCATCAACATTATTATTGATCATCACGTTGTAATATAAATAGACTGTCATACTATGTGTAGACTCAATGACATTCTCATTCTCTTCTAATGCAGTCTTCAACGACATTTCCTGTCTGTTTTAGTTTTAAGGTCTTGTGCCATATTGTCTCCTGACAAGCTATACAGCCATGTTAACTTTCATGATTCATGTTCATCTCACGTGATATCAATGTTAACTTTGTGCACGTAAACTGACTTTTGATGTTACTGCACTGCTATAATTTTCCTTCATGTCAACTGATTTGATGTTACTGTACACTGTAATGTTCATTCATGTTAACTGACTTAATGATACTGTACACTGTAATGTTCATTCATGTTAACTGAATTAATGATACTGTATACTGTAATTTTCATTCATGTTAACTGACTTAATGATACTGTACACTGTAATGTTCATTCATGTTAACTGACTTGAATGATACTGTACACTGTAATGTTTATTCATGTTAACTGACTTAATGATACTGTACACTGTAATTTTCATTCATGTTAACTGACTTAATGATACTGTACACTGTAATGTTCATTCATGTTAACTGACTTGATGATACTGTACACTGTAATTTTCATTCATGTTAACTGACTTGATGATACTGTACACTGTAATGTTCATTCATGTTAACTGACTTAATGATACTGTACACTGTAATGTTCATTCATGTTAACTGACTTGATGATACTGTACACTGTAATGTTCATTCATGTTAACTGACTTGATGATACTGTACACTGTAATTTTCATTCATGTTAACTGACTTAATGATACTGTACACTGTAATGTTCATTCATGTTAACTGACTTGATGATACTGTACACTGTAATGTTCATTCATGTTAACTGACTTAATGATACTGTACACTGTAATGTTCATTCATGTTAACTGACTTGATGATACTGTACACTGTAATTTTCATTCATGTTAACTGACTTGATGATACTGTACACTGTAATTTTCATTCATGTTAACTGACTTGATGATACTGTACACTGTAATTTTCATTCATGTTAACTGACTTGATAATATGTAAGTTCATTCATGTTAACTGACTTCTTTTTTTTTTCATTCAAACGACTTGATGATACTGCTGAATTGCATTTAACTGCTTGATGATACTGTGAACATCTTTGAAAGGTTTGTAATTCAGCATTACGGTCTTTGATATGTTGAATTCTGACTTTAGAATTAAAATCGTATTTGGCTGTGAACATTGAAACTTCAAACAAGGTATGTTTACATGACACAATTTGATGATACAATCATTTTTGTGAGGCAAATAACAAGTGTGAATCTAATGATGGTATCTCTAAAATCTTCAAATGTGTCATTAGCACTGTATGGTTTTACTCTTAACTATTAACTGACTGTGTTGGCACATTACACCACAATCTATGTTTTGTTTCCGTGTCGTATTGTACCACTACCACATTTGCTGGGGTCTCATTTTGAGAGCTTTGATTATCAGTCAATGGTTTGATTTGTACAACTTGAGTGGGGTTAGGGGGGGGTCTCATTTTGAGAGCTTTGATTACTTCAGTCAATGGTTCGATTTGTACAACTTGAGAATGGGGTTGCTTTTTGTTATTTCTTTATTTATATTAGTTTTTTTTGTGGTGGGTGTTTTACTGGGGGAAAAATCTGAACAGAGTCTTGAATTTTCAAAGAATATAAAATGTGGGAATTAAAGGAA
The DNA here is from genome assembly GCA_037039925.1 of Doris montereyensis. Lineage (NCBI taxonomy): Eukaryota > Metazoa > Mollusca > Gastropoda > Nudibranchia > Dorididae > Doris > Doris montereyensis. The sequence continues at coordinate 126,208 of JAXRKP010001064.1, read as the reverse complement.
CTATTATGGTCCAAATTCGATACGGAAAAAAAATTAGGCCCACTTTTGTAGACAGGCGTTGTGTCGATGGCTGAGTGGTTAGGCTACTGGACTGGGGATCATGAGGTTCCAGGTTCGAATTCTGGCAAAGCTATGCCTGACGTGAAAGACACTTAACATGCATTTTCCCCACTCAACCCAGGTGAAAATGGGTACAAGCACTAGCCTTGGAGTAAAACCCTGCATCAGACTAGCATCCTGTCCTGTCCAGGAGGTGATTATTATGACCTGTTCCGCTTTGCGCTATAGAAACTGGGATAAGCTCTTGCTCTATGGGCCGTAACGGCCTTGAAGTGAAGAAATTTACTTTACTTTTGTAGCATAGGCAAATAGAAACAGACACAAACGAGCAGCAAGGTGAATTCTTGCTTACTTTTGTTGTCTTCATGACTTCATGGGAGCCATACTATATATAGATTGCATTGTTTCAATATTTGAAGAGTTTCTTCGCAAAGTGAGAGACATTTAAAGCGTCAGCCTCATTTTGAGCTATTGTTATTGAAAATTATAAATGGCTCATTGTTATCTCTAAACTTGAACTTAATACACCACACATAATATAGCTGTCTGGCATGGGAAAGATACTAGCTGTCGTCAGTACCGGATATTTTAAACAGGTAGGTTGAGCTGTAAACTATGTGTTGATATGAATATGTAATACGTGTATCAAATTTGTAAAGTTGGCGCATGTATAATGTTTCTAGGCAAAATTTGTTTCCTTATTTTCCTTCCTTTCTTTTATTACCATTTATTTCTTACTTCGATTCTTGTTTTTTTTTTCTCCATTCTTAGACCTTAGACCTGGTTTTGCTCAAACGAATTTTTTCTCATTGATCTCATTTTGTGTTGTTTATTTTTTACTTTTACGTTCAAGTTCAAACACGACTCACGCTCCAATGTCACTCACGTCAATAAGCATTACAATGTCACCAGCTGTGTGTGATATGATATAAATATAAAATGGTGGATCGTATTTTTGTAGTGTGGCTCTCTTTGTGATTGTGATTGATATATCTATTTGAATTTGAATGCTTCACAACTTCTTTCTGTTCCTATAGTTTTGTTTGTGCTTGTTTTCTTTTGGGGTATTTTTTTTTTTTTTGGGGGATGTGGATGTTAATGGTAGGTCTTATTTCTTTCCTTTCCTTCTTCTTTCTGTTATCTTTCATCTCACTAGTATTTCCTCTTCCTTAATCTGAATTCACACCCAAGATTTCATCTCACTAGTATTTCCTCTTCCTTAATCTGAATTCACACCCAAGATTTCATCTCACTAGTATTTCCAATCTGTTTTCATTAGTATTTCCTCTTCCTTAATCTGAATTCACACCCAAGATTTCATCTCATTAGTATTTCCTCTTCCTTAATCTGAATTCACACCAAGATTTCATCTCACTAGTATTTCCTCTTCCTTAATCTGAATTCACACCCAAGATTTCATCACACTAGTATTTCCTCTTCCTTAATCTGAATTCACACCCAAGATTTCATCTCATTAGTATTTCAAGATCACCTCATGTTATGGTGAGCGGGGTAAACTTCAATAAAGGAAAACAAGTCTTTCTTTCTCTTTTTGGAGTGTAAATTTCTGTCTTTGATGTATGGAGGAAAGGTGGGATCAACTAAGAGAAAGTAGATTTACTAGTAGTAGTAGTAGGAGATAGCTATTGTACACATATAACTAGGGGTATGAGTCGAGTATTTTTCTTTTGGAGGAGGAAGGATTGTGTGGGGGGGGGGGTATGATTATCACTATCATGTACATTAACCACTTCGCTGCGATGTGCCAATAAATTCTACAGGGCCGGTTTGTGCATGCTATGATAATAACATGCCATGTGCCCATAGTCCGTTACGGCCTTATGCCACGACATGGTTCAGTAGGATTGTCTAAGGGACGTAACTGCATAAAATACTTGCATAGTGTTTGAGTAACATCCCTTCAGTAGGTAAACCGTCAATTTCTCCCCGTCACTGCTATGTTTTGTCTCCCCAGGCATCAATTGGGTTAAACACCTTGTCACTGAATTTTTAAACGCTCAAACAGATTACAATACACTTATGTAATTGTAAATGAATGTATAATTTTGATTAAAAGTAAAAATGAAAGAAATTGGAAACAGATGCTGACGGATATCTATATTGAGTTTTAAAAATTACGTTCAGTTTCAAACTCCTTTATCGGAAAGTTTTTTTTTTTAGTCTTGACTGAGATTTCATTGTGCTACCACTATCACCATTCATCAGCTGTCAAATTTTCTTTCTACAAAGGTAGGAAAAGTGGTAATTGATTTGTTTTAGACATTTCATTCATTTGGCATTATTTCTACTCTTATGTGTGTGCAATGTTTTCTTTTCTTACATGGCAAATGTCTGATATTGATATCATTGGATTTTGAATACATGTACTGATAATATACATATATATATATATATATATATATATATATATATATATATATATGTGTATTTATTCATTCTGATTGTTTTGTTTTGACGTGGGTTGATTTGATTTTGTTTTGTTTATTTTTTGGTCTCACACGGACATCCATCTTCATGGCGTTACATTTGATTTGGTTTTTGGTTTTTAATGATGTCACGTGACACCAATGGCGCTAACGACTGTGAAATGAGAAGCATTTTTGCTTGTTGTTATGCTTGGTCCGCGCAGAGCATCTTTAGCCCAACAGGACCTTAGTTCCGTGATGCCTTAGCACTCATCTGGCGTGCTTGAACAGGTGTTCAAAAGGAGCTGTGCTACAAGAGTTTTCCGTCGTGGTTGGGACATGTTCAGCACGTACGACCTGTGCGACAAGCAAAAATGACGACCAGAAAATACTTCCACACACACCAGAGCACTTTGGGCGTGTCATGGTTTTGTTTTTCGCCGAAAAATGCTCAAATGGTAGACCAAAGCGTCATGAAACGTGACAACACACATCACGTGACACATATCATTATGTCATACAGCACATGATGACACATCACATGACACATGTCGTGTGGCAGATGATACCACATGTCATATGACACATATTTATATTATACAGCACATGATGACATGTCACACGACACATTATTATGTCATGTGACAGATGACACATGTTATATGACATATATTATTATGTCATATGGCACATGATGACACATATTATGTCATATGGCACATGATGACACATATTATGTCATACGTCATATGACAAGACACATCACCTAACACTAACACATATTATCATGTCATAAATCACTATTGTTCCAGGACAGGAAGACAACTGACTCCAGCCAACTCTTTTCCTTTTTCAATTTGAATTCTTGTCTCACAGACACAGAAAGCGCTTGATTTCGCTCTCTATATCTTTACCTTTTCAATTTGAATTCTTGCCTCACACAGACACAGAAAGCGCTTGATTTTCGCTCTCTATATTTTTTACCTTTTTTTCTTTGTTCTTCTTCAGCTTCGAACTTGGAAGTTTTCTTAATGTGTGGACCTTTCTTGGTTTTTGTGCTCATTATTGCCATATATGGCATATATAATATATATATATATATATCATTGTGGATATTATTGATACGTAAACCTACTTTGTGGATAGCTCATGATAATATATATATAATATATTATTATTATTATTATTATTATTATTATTATTATACATGACATGTGATTTATGAATGATTAAAATTCTTCTACCTTTAGTACGCTCCCTTGTGCAATTTTCAAAAGAAATTGGAATGCGTGAAACAAAACTTCTTACTTTTTTTTTTTTATGTTGGTCTATATATAATGTATCATGTCTTCATCATTAATCATTGCATGTTGTTAGTTATGAACAAGGTAGCTGATTGATTATTATTCTTTTCATTTCTTCTTCTTTTTTTCTAGTTTTTTTTATGTCATCTCCCGTTTCGTCCCTTTGCTCTCAACCCCAGAGCGTCTTTTGATTTTTTCTCTTTGTGTCAAGCATATCATGAGTCGAGTCTGATTAATTAAAGCAAGCTGTTCATCATACAATGTCTTGATACTTGGTCATTTGAATGATACAAATACATGTATCTGTTAAGTGTGTGTCTGTCTGTGTGTGTGTGTATGTGTGTGTGTGTCTCTCTCTTTCTCTCTCTCTTCCTCCCTCTCTCTCTCTCTTTATCTATGTCAATGTCAGTATTTCTCTCTCTCTTCCTCCCACTCTCTCTCTCTCTCTATCTATGTCAGTATTTCTCTCTCTCTCTCTCTCTCTCTCTCTCTCTCTCTCTCTCTCTCTCTCTCTCTCTCTCTCTCTCTCTCTCTCTCTCTCTCTCTCTCTCTCTCTCTCTCTCCCCCCCCCCCCTCTATCTCTCCTCTTTCTCTCCCTCACTCGCTCCTCTGTATTATTAAGTTCGCGGACTTGGCGAGCATAAATTGTCTTCAAACGTGCAGTAACATAAGTACAAATACTCTAGTGTTACTACCATTATGATTTATATCACTTGTCTAAAAGTATGATATTGGGAAAGTGTTCTCGTGGCATCACCTGAAGTATTGGTTATGCCACGCCTCTCCTGACCCTATTCATATACACCATAGTATAAGGTTAAAAAGCTCTGCTGTCACCATTGACAACTTTCAGAGGACCATATATCACCATTGACAACTTTCAGAGGGACCATATATCACCATTGACAACTTTCAGAGGACCATATTCATACCATGTATAAAATTAAAATCACTACTGTCACCATTGACAACTTTCAGAGGGCCATATTCTTTCTTTTTTATCCAGTTCCAATTCTACCTTCCAGTATATGGGTTTAGCTACTCAAAGTGATCTTTCTCCAGGGTACCTTGTCCTGACAATTTATGTTTTCCTTCTGTGAAGGTTAAATTTCTTCTTTAGTGCTTCTTTTATATCTTCGTCCCACAGGTCTACCTTTTAAAGGGACCATATACATACATCTATCTATCTATATATATATATAAATGAACACCTCTCAGTTTGACCGCCTATAATTATAATTGAGGAACCACTTCATCCATTACCTCCATATTTCACACGTAGATTTCAAATAGCTTGCTTTAGGTTCTTAGCGAATAAACTCTTGGATCAAATCAGTTTTTTGATTTAATTGAGTGGAAAATGCTGTTTGGCCTGCAATCCATGAAACCTTTTTATTTTTCCTAGGTCTAATTTCTCGATTTCGGTTATTACAATAAAAAACAGCATAACTTCAGTATCGAGTGCTATTCAATTCAATTTAAATGCTTTATTTCATCTCAGAGGGAAATTTGGTTTACAGACGTGTAAAAATGAATAGAAATATAAGTAGATAAATCGTGTAAATGGACATAATTAAATTAACACGTTTTCATGAACACAACATGTATAATATTTTTCTTTTTTTTTAGAGAAAGTAATAGATAAATATTCCATTAAAAAATTATTACTTATCATATCACATATTCTGAATATAAATAATAATTATGCTAAAAAAAATGTTTCGTCTTCAAATTATCTCTAAATTTTCATTCACTCAAACTTTATACTTTGTATTATAAAAAGTCTTATACCTGTCGGCAAAAATGAATTTAAGTGTCTTTCAGTTTCAGGCTTAAAAGAGATAAATCCGCCGTGTTCTTTGATCTTGATTTAACTAAATTGGTAGATAAAGGGCGTTTATTGTTGTCTTTTATCAATAATTTTTTTTCTTTAAAGTATTTCTAACAAAGATTTCATCGATGAGACTAACATCAGTTGTGAATCTAGCTGCCGTTTTGATTAATATATCAATTTCATTTTGTCCCATTTCTGACTGTTTCCTCCCCAACAAACGATGCAAAAAGATAAAATACTCTCTATAAGTGATGTTTAAAAAAGAGTTTTTTTTTTTAATACTAATTTATCTACATTGAAATGACTCCGTTTCCTAACAAAATATAAGCGCTTGTTTGATTTAGCTTTTATGCTACTTACACAATCTTTCAGTTGAGTTTAACATCAATAGTAACTCCCAGAGATATTTGTAATTATAAACTTGTTCGATAGTTTTACTATGTAAAGCCAGCGTAACTTCAGCATCGAGAACAAATTTGATCTAATAATCGTACTTGTTATCACCTGTAACCGATACAGTGGTTTTCTGAGTTAACCGCAGTCAAAGTTCAAGAGATTCAGTTTTACAATAAAGAAATCATAATCCAACATTATTTACAGCCATGCTTGTATATATGTATATACATGTATATATGTATATATATATATATATATAAAATCTGAAGTCTTCAACTTTGACCACTTATAACTCAGGAACCACTGCACCCACACCTCCATATTTCACATGTAGATTTCAAAGAACCTGCTTTAGGTTCTTAGTGAATAAACTGTTGGATCAAATTAGTACTTTAATCAATTGGTTGAAACAATATTGTTTGCCTGCTATCGAGGGAAAGTGTTTATTGGTACGAGATCTAATTCATCAATTTCCGGTTTGTTCGGTACAATAAAAAGTGTGTGTATCCTCAGTAATGGAAACGGCATTATAACAAAAATGACCTTTTTCAAAATTATGAGGAGATAATCAATATTTGACTAATTAAATAGGAAAATCGATCACTAGCAACACAATGTAGGCCTACTCCATGGTAAAAGGCTATTGTAGTTTGTATTATTATATATAGTAATAGTAGGATTGCCTAAGCATGTTTTTTTAATTATTTGATATAGACAATTTTAACCACTACCATTGTATTTGGCATGTCTAAATTATCTGAATAAGATATTTAAATGTTCATCATAATCATACGGTTGCCATGGGAACGCCGCCATCTTGGACTTTCAACGGAAAATAATAACTTCATTTCGAATAAGCTTTTCAGTTATGAATAAAATTAGCTATAACTTTGCACACACTTTATTTGGTTCAATATCTAGACTCACCCAGTAGCTTTTTGATAAATAAACGGTTTTCATTTAATGAATTTTTTTGAAAATGCATATAGCAACCTTTCCCATTTTTGGCAAATTTTATCACGCAAAATTTGTTTTGCAAAACTTTGAAGAGATATCGAAAAAAGCTACTGAAGGAATTTTTCGTTTATTTTATAGATGTTATATACCAAATTTGGGGCAATCGGGCAATAAATAAAAAAGATCTCACATCACTGTCAAAAAGCAATATTTTGAGAAAATCGCACTTTAAACATTTTTTTCCATTATTTCCATGTTTTTTTGCATCTAAACCTACTATAAAAGAATAATATAATACATTGAAACATCATACAATCGCGAGAGGCTATCAAATGCTTCATGTCGACCCTATTTCAACTGCTCCAGATCCCTTATACTATGTCTGGATGGCATTTTTCTTATAACAGGTGCGTGGAATGTTTTCCGTAATATTTGGACCGATCTTACCTAATATGGACAATAATTAATCAAAAGTAGATTCTTCAGATAGCATATTATGTGGTAATTAAAATGAGCACCAACTTGATATACTTTTAGACAAAATTTCTGGCTTTTATAGTACAGTTGATATGTTGAAGGTCAGGCCAGTATCTTTTCTAAAAAAATCGTATAAAATGGAAGAATAGATACTGAGCCTTGTTATGGTTTGAATGTCATGTCAAGGGAATGAACTGCTCCATTCAGTAATGTCATAAAATAGTGTTGTCCCATTTGTGGTAAAACTGCCTTCTCAGGCACCCCCCCCCCCAACAAAAACACATACCATAACTGTAGAAAGGAAAAGTTAAAAAAATAACAAACGGCTTTCGTTCATTGAATTTTTCCGTCCACCACATACAGTGATCTCAGGGTGAATTAAAAAAATAGCTGGATGAAAGATAAGTGAAAGAATGAAAGAAAAGAAGTAAAGATCTAACTGCATCCATCACTAACTGCATACATAACAAACAACAAAAAGATCTAACTGCATCCATCACCAACTGCCCACATAACAAACAACAACAAAAGATCTAACTACATCCATCACCAACTGCCCACATAACAAACAACAAAAGATCTAACTGCATCCATCACTAACTGCACACATAACAAACAACAACAAAAGATATAACTGCATCCATCACTAACCGCCCACATAACAAACAATAAAAGATCTAACTGCATTCATCACTAACTGCACACATAACAAACAACAACAAAAGATATAACTGCATCCATCACTAACTGCCCACATAACAAACAACAAAAGATCTAACTGCATCCATCACTAACTGCACACATAACAAACAACAACAAAAGATATAACTGCATCCATCACTAACCGCCCACATAACAAACAATAAAAGATCTAACTGCATTCATCACTAACTGCACACATAACAAACAACAACAAAGATATAACTGCATCCATCACTAACTGCATAACAAACAACAACAAAAGATATAACTGCATCCATCACCAACTGCCCACATAACAAACAACAACAAAAGATCTAACTGCATCCATCACCAACTGCCCACCAAACAACAACAAAAGATCTAACTGCATCCATCACCAACTGCCCACATAACAAACAACAACAGAAAATCTAACTGCATCCATCACTAACTGCCCACATAACAAATAACAACAAAAGATCAAACAAACAAAAACAACAAGAAACAACCAAAAAAAATTCAAGTCAATTCTGATTTTGTTAGTCTTTTATGTTTTAATTTTTTTTTCAAAAAAAAAAAGAAAAGAAAATATCGCTCATCACCATCCTCACACATCTTTTACATCTTCTTTTAATGTTAACTTTTCGTCCACTCAGAATAATACTGTCCCAATACACATAAACTCATTTCAAGAAGAAGAAAAAACGGGGCTCTAAAGTTCTTAGCTGGCAAGTGAATATGAAATCAGGACTCTGTCTGATGCAAATATGAAATCAGGACTCACAATACGATGCAAGTGAATATGAAATCAGGACTCACAATACGATGCAAGTGAATATGAAATCAGGACTCACAATACGATGCAAGTGAATATGAAATCAGGACTCACAATACGATGCAAGTGAATATGAAATCCAGGACTCTGTCTGATGCAAGTGAATATGAAATCAGGACTCACAATACGATGCAAGTGAATATGAAATCAGGACTCACAATACGATGCAAGTGAATATGAAATCAGGACTCACAATACGATGCAAGTGAATATGAAATCAGGACTCACAATACGATGCAAGTGAATTGAAATCAGGACTCACAATGATGCAAGTGAAGTTTTGTGACAAACTTAGACCAAATTTGGTTGGGTTTGTTGCTTTGTTTTGTTTTTTTTTTTTTTTTTGGGGGCCCAATTGACAACTGTGAATCTGGTGCCGATTATTTAACTCCAAAATTGTCAAATGATTTTGATTTGGTCTCTACCCACATCTACAACTACGGTGATGTCGGACATTTTGATAGATAGGGCCAACGAAGCCAGCTGAAACAGTAAGCGAAAATTTGTTACCGTTCCAAGGGCTCTCTCTCTCTCAGAGCTAGCTCCAACGACCAGTGTCCCACTAAAACGGAGAAAAGAAGAAGATTGGACTACCAAGTGAAATGTGCGGTTAGGACAATACAATTCTGAGCTGACATTTAGCACGCCTTGTAGAAGTGGACTGCAGTCAGTCAATTGCCTTCTTCATCACCACAGCTGTAGTGGGGGGGTTGGGGTGTGGGGTGGGGGGTGTGTGTGAAGGTGTCCTAATCAATTCTCTTGTACATTTTAAACTCATTCATAATCATCATAGCAGCAGCAGTCATGTCCTGTCGTCGTTCTGTCGTTCCATCCATCATTACAAGTCTTGCACAAACACCGTGTCCTGCGGGTGTAATCCGACCTCCTCGAGGCTCTTCTTCTCGTTCATTTCACTCAACTTCCTGCGGGGAAAATTTGTGACCAGTTCGTATTTTCTGGAGGGAAGCCGAGTGACGAGCAGTAGACCGTCAAAGCCTGAAATAAATGAATAAACGCTACTTTAGAAGAGAATAAATCAGTCTCAACAAAATCAGATAAAAATAATGATTTTACGATGACAAAATACTGTCTGTTGAGTGGGTTGAGTGGCGGCCATCTTGTCTTGGGTTGAAGACCATAAACACATCAGAGAGACGAAAGAGATTTAGGAGACTGCAATTGGGACAGAGTTTCATCTCGGAAGATCCGAATATATGTTACCAACTTCAGAAGAACGCAGTCATTGAGTATGCAATGACCAGCGGACAAACAACAATTAAATACTAATGAGTTAAAACCGCAAGTATCACTCCCTGTTTATTTATAGTAATTTGTTTTTCTTCCTTTCTTCATCAGTTCCCATTCTACCTTCCTGTGTATTGATTATGGAGGAAACTGCATCTTCTGCAAATTCTACGTAAAATTGAATACTGCGGTGTTTAGATGTATTTCTAAACTGGATTTTGGACAATTCCTTGAATTAAGGTGAGTAAAAAGATGGAAATTCGTGGGACGTCATTTGGAAAGTGAGATTGAATGTGAGCCTAGACTGATCTTAGATCTAAAGATCCTTTCTGAATGCATTTGAGCAAAATTAAAAGCCAATATTCCCATTTTTTTCCCACGATTCAGTTGTTTCAAAGTGCTTTTTGGCATATCGCACGCTCTTTCTCAACCGCAAAACTGAGTGACACGCTCAAATGAGTTAAGGCGGCCATCTTGAAATTTGATATCATGCAATCTGTACTCATAGAATGTTGTCTTTGATGTGTCTTTTCTCCTTCGTTTTTTGTTTTATTTACTTCATTGGAAGGTTATTATACGTTGCTCTGGTGAAACAAAAGCATTTTAAGACAAGATGACCAGAAGAGTTGCCTCCTGCAGAAAAAAATGGGAAAAATCCTGAACAATATATATGCCAGGCATTTAGAAAGCGCAAAGAAAGGCAAATAACAGAAGACGTGATAATGTATTGTCATTTGTTTTTACATGTGTGTATTATTTCAAGACATTTTTTCACTCATTTACTGCACATAATTTTCAATCCATTTGTCAATCATGCCTTTATTAATGTTTTATTTGCTTCAAAAATTATCCGTTACTTAGTATTTGATCAAATGGACGTTAGTATTTTGAAATATCCATTTAATTAATGAAAATTGTTTAGTTCATTTATTTACCCCAGAAATTATCTTCCTTTGTTCTTTTATGCTGACGTAACACGCTATTATGACTTATTTTATGTTTTCACGAGCAACTTGAAGTTACAAAAAAAACTGAGTTCTGAAAGTATTACACTGAGTCATTGTCGATGAGAATCATGAAAGGAAGCATTTACACCTATTTGCCAAAAAGGTCCCAAAAAGGAAACGTTCAGCTCTGAAAGTTTTTCGCCACATAGTTATTTATTTTTCTTTTCTTTATTTCTATCAGTTCCCATTCTACCTTCATGTCTATGGGTTAATAGTGGTGTCGGCCTAAGAACTTGCCTCCTTAGAACCCGGTCCGCGTAAGAACCCACTATTTCCGTGCAACAAAATTTTCCTTATATAAATGTAAAACTTCCCCCTTAAGATCTCACTGAGCACAGCCTGGTCCAGCTTAGAACCCGTCTGACCGTGAGTCATTAAAACGACAATCCACACTCAATTTCCGATAACCTGTGATATGTTTGTTGCAAGTGAGTCATTAAAACGACAATCCACACTCAATTTCGATAACCTGTGATATGTTTGTTGCAAGCGAGTCATTAAAACAATCCAATCAATTTCCGATAACCTGTGATATGTTTGTTGCAAGTGAGTCATTAAACGACAATCCACACTCAATTTCCGATAACCTGTGATATGTTTGTTGCAAGCGAGTCATTAAAACGACAATCCACACTCAATTTCCGATAACCTGTGATATGTTTGTTGCAAGAGTCATTAAAACGACAATCCACACTCAATTTCCGATAACCTGTGATATGTTTGTTGCAAAGTGAGTCATTAAAGCGACAATCCACACTCAATTTCCGATAACCTGTGATATGTTTGTTGCAAGTGAGTCATTAAAGCGACAATCCACACTCAATTTCCGATAACCTGTGATATGTTTGTTGCAAGCGAGTCATTAAAGCGACAATCCACACTCAATTTCCGATAACCTGTGATATGTTTGTTGCAAGCGAGTCATTAAGCGACAATCCACACTCAATTTCCGATAACCTGTGATATGTTTGTTGCAAAGAGAATCATAGAGAAAGGCGAGTTTGTTTCATTGAAATTTACCCGTCCACCATTGCGGTGAATTAAGAGGACGCAGTAAGATGAAAGATGAGTGAAAGAAGGAAAGGAAAGAAGTAGGACCTACTGTAGTAATTTATATAATATACAAGGAAAAGGAAAGAAGTAGACCTGTAGTAATTTATATAATATACATGAATGGTTGGCAGACACCCCTGTAGTAATTTATACAATATACATAAATGGTTGGCAGACACCCCTGTAGTAATTTATACAATATATATAAATGGTTGGCAGACACCACTGTAGTAATTTATACAATATATATAAATGCTTGGAAGCTATGTAAAAAGTAAAAGAAAAAAACAAGTCTACACAAAAGAAATACCTTCAAGAGGGAGGAACAAGGGAGCTCTACTTGCTCTCTTCTGTTGTCTGGTAACCTCAATATGATCTTGCTGACTGGATCTGGAAATTTGACACACAAAAACAAAGTTAGTGGCGGCAGTGGCCAACTGGTTAGGCTGTCACACCGGGGATCATGAGGTCCCAGATTTGCATCCTGGCAATATTAGGCTCGACATTGTGTTCCTTGGAAAAAAGACAGTTAACATGCATTTTCCCAACTCTACCCAGGTGCAAATGAGCACAAGCACTAGCTTGTAAATACCTGCGTCAGGGGAATAGCAACCTGTGTCAGACTAGTGTCAAGTCAGGAGGTGATTATTATCACCTGTTCCGCTTCAGGCTACTAAAACCAGAATAAGCTCCGGCACCTGGATTGGCGAGATACAGATTGCGACGAAAATGTTGATTTTCTGTTCTTTATATATTTGGGTAGAACGATCATTTATCTACATGTTTATGGCAGAAAAATATCCATATGACATATAATGTTTTTGGAACACAATATTTTGTAGGCGAGGGTAGATTAAAACAGTCAAAATTTGAATGTTAATTACCCTAACACTGACTGAAGATGGCACTGAAATTCTGTGATACGGGACAGCTATTGCCACATCTGGCAACATAGTCTATCAATACGACCCTTCACCTCACCGAGTTGGGCTAACGCTGAGGCAACGCTGAAGTGGAGGTCAAATGTGCAGGCGATGAGTTTGTAAACATGCGCACAAGTATAGGAATCGAGGAACATAACAAAAAATCTGGTCGTTATGACAATAGTTCACATCTAAACCTAGATTTACAATCCTCTTTACACTAGTAACAATGTAAGAGACTGTCGAAAGAGTAAAGGGGCTGAAGTGAGGTTTTTCTGTGTTATTTTATTTTGATTTTCTTGGTTTGCAGTTTTCTCAAAATGAAGTTTTTCCCAACTTTCTATCTCCTCCATCATTTACCGACCGATTTGTATAATATTTGGCACACAGGTTTCTGTGTAAAATGCATTGCAGTTCAACCCGAGGGGCACAGACAAAAGATTGCATACAAAGTTGATTTATAATTTAATTTTGTTATCCCAGCAACGTCGCACGCCTACAGCTAGTAATAATAAAAAAATAATAAGGAGGGAGATGAAAAGTAGCCAAAAGGAAGAGAAAACAGAACAAAAGAAAGAAAGTGGAAGAAGAAAAGAAAAGATGAAATTCATGAAACTAAGCTGAGAATTATATTTTTTAGCAGTTTCTCAATTCAAACACAAAAACCAGAACACAACTGTCGGCTAGATAGCCTTTCAACGTACCTGACTCATCGCCCCAGAATTCTTTCCAGTCTAATGCAGATTTGTCTTCTTTCTCACAACTTTCGTTGTCACGCGACGTTGACCCGGCAAGTCAGCCTCTGTCGTTCTCTGGTTGGACGAGGGCAGGTGAACAGCCCGTCGCTGCACGGGGATCTAAACTGTCTACATCCGTCCACTCTCAGGGGACTGGTGGCGTGGGAGGAGGAGGAGTTGGCGCCACCAGGCGGCAGCCAGACGCTGGAACCACTGCGGTGCTGCTGCTGCTGCTGCTGCTTCCTCTGAGGCGAGGCTTTGTGGAGAATAGCTGCGCGAAATCCGGGTGGACAGGTTTTTGCACTTTGAGAAAACGTCTTCATGGGGATTTGTGACACTTATCCGCGGACGTTATGGTCCGACTGTAAGAGGTGGAGGAGGAGGATGACCCTGAGTGCAAACGACGGGAAGATTTTATTTGTTTGACCGTTCTCAGCCGAGGATTTCTTTGATTGGGAGTTGGAAATAACTACGTCCGCATCAGAATCTGAAAAGGTTTCTTCTTCGTCTGCGGAATCTTCGATGAGATCTGCCTCAGTCTGAGTCCATGACGATACTGGAGAGCTGGCCGCCCGCTGAGTCGCTTTTAAAGATGCTTGGATTGCTGCCTCCATTTGATCTTGCTCACTGGCGTCAACGATTGAAGGCTCCTGAATGGAATACAAGAGAAAAATAGAGAGGTCAAAGTAAAGAGCCTGAAAGAATAAAGACACTTTTTTGTGTACACACCAACCCCGCCTCGTTTCCCAAATAAGCAGAGTTTTGAAATAAAACCCTTTCATCAGCTGCTGCGGTGATCTCAAGGTGAGTTAAAGAGGACAAAAACAAGACAAAAAACAATGCAAAAAAGTGAAAGAAAAGAAGTTGGACCTACCAGCAGCCCCCCCCCCCCCCCCCCCAACAACCATCCACTCTTCAAAATGTTGTCCCTACTTTACAAAATGACCCCGTACAACAGGCAGCCACTTACTCTCTTTGATTTCTTGGCAGGAGTCGAACACTGACTGTTATCTGGGACCTGTTGCATTGCGAGGAACTCTTTTGCTGTGTAAAGAAAAAAATGATAAGACTTTACCGTAACACATAAA
The DNA here is from genome assembly GCA_037039925.1 of Doris montereyensis. Lineage (NCBI taxonomy): Eukaryota > Metazoa > Mollusca > Gastropoda > Nudibranchia > Dorididae > Doris > Doris montereyensis. The sequence continues at coordinate 111,185 of JAXRKP010001064.1, read as the reverse complement.
CACGTCACACATTTCAAAAGATGCCACCCTTGCTTCCACCATACTACGTATAAAAAAAAAAAATTTAAAAAAACACAACACAACAATAATGATATAATGTGCCACACACGTCCACACTTAGTTTCATTGAAATTTATCCTCTCCATCATCTGCAGTGATCTCAGGGTGAATTCAGAGGGGAAACAGCAAGACGATAACAGACATGAAAGAGTGAAAAGGAAAGAAGCAGGACCTACCGTCGGCATCATCAACCGACCACACGTATTAATGATTGGCACACACGGTGTCATAGCTGCCAACCTTTTCAAATAAAATTTTAAAAACAGACTGACCGCGCAAATTAATTCCAATTAGCAAACGTTGATCCTTTAAATTGAATCAACCCCTTTGAAGGTACAAAAAGATTGCCGGTCGCTGGCCTTTCTGGTGAAGTCTGACAGTTGTGTAATGTAACGAACTAAGAATAGCATCCCAGGACCTTCACCCAAATTTCTACAGTCTGACCCATTAACTTACTGTTTCTTTCAACAACAAAAAATAGTTCACCTTTATATATGTATGTACTCTTCAAGGTAAACACAGACTTACGGATGCAAGGCCAAAAACAAAACATAAAAAGTACATTTTTACCTCCTGGTTGGCAGCTGTATATTTTTTTGATCTTTTAAAATCAAGTAAGCTAGTATGTTCTAGAATAATCTTCTCCTTCCTCTTCCGTCACAAATGGCAGCCAATCATTAGCAGGAGTACCAGGATCTACATATCATCAGTATGCTAACACATTGGCCTAAGTTGTATATCGTCAGTATGCTAACACATTTGCCTAAGTTATGTATCTTCAGTATGCTAACACATTGGCCTAAGTTATATGTCGTTAGTAACACATTGGCCTAAGTTATATGTCATTAGTAACACATTGGCCTAAGTTATATGTCATTAGTAACACATTGGCCTAAGTTATATGTATGCGTTAGTAACACATTGGCCTAAGTTATATGTCATTAGTAACACATTAGCCTAAGTTATATGTCATTAGTAACACATTGGCCTAAGTTATATGTCATTAGTAACACATTGGCCTAAGTTATATGTCGTTAGTAACACATTGGCCTAAGTTATATGTCATTAGTAACACATTGGCCTAAGTTATATGTCGTTAGTAACACATTGGCCTAAGTTATATATATAACACATTGGCCTAATTTATATAGTATGCCTAATATGCATAACATATTGGCCTAATTTATATATCGTCAGTATGCTAACATATTGGCCTAAATTATATATCGTCAATATGCTAATATATTGGCCTAAGTTGTATATCGTCAGTATGCTAACACATTGGCCTAAGATATATATCATCGGTATGCTAACACATTGGCCTAAGTCAAACTTAAGCCAAAATGACACTGATTCATTTTAACACTCCTGATCACATGATCTATCATCATAGTAAACGAGGATGTGATGCGTTCATAAGCTACCACAGACATACTTACCGAGCTCACAAAACACGGCCGCATCTGGTAATTTCTGCCACACGACTTGGTTCTCACCTGTCATTGAGCAAAAGGAAAAATAACAATAAATTTTTACTATTTAATAAGAGGAAAGGAAAATTATTTCTGTACACACAAGCAAGGGAAATAAATCATGCAACATACCGACAAGGCGTCAGTAAAATATTTCTTGTGCATACTCTACTTGATACAACTTAATTTTTAAAATTCTTTTAGATGCTTGAATACTTTCTCTTTCATTTCATATATGACATGCATCCATATTATCTTTGAAACTGTTCAGTTCCTTAGACCACTCAGGAAGTATTTGTTCAGATGAAGATAGTGACTCTTCGTCAGCAGTAGAATTTTCGTTTTGATCTAACTCAACATGAAAGTCTGATTCACTATCAAAATTTACATCAATGGCCTAAAACATCTTCATTCCACAAGGATTTGAGAAAATATAAAATGCCCTTTCACAACATGTACACACGTGTGTACTTGTCAAAAAATTCCTCTGTTTTAAAAAATAAACGGTTCAATAACCAGTGAAGCAATTTAGATCGTGTCAACGTGCACTTTCATTTTTGATGTACTCGGCACTTCCTTAAAGCAACAGAAGTAACTTATTGATTGTAATGTCAACGTATATATATGAGCTCCAAGACCAACACACACACTGGACCTTTTGAAATTAGGCTGGGCACACCTGGACGCATTGAGAAGCGCGAGTTTGGATTGTAACCAAATAAAAGCATACTGCAGTACTTCAGTTCATTGTTTATGTTGAGCTAGCTATGCAGTAAACTACATCATGTGCAGGACATAATAAGTGACATCACTCCCTTTGATCTGGATGGTCAGTGGTCAGCTGCTCACTCGGCTTATGGGCTGGGGACAGTCATGTTTTACTTATCGTACCTTACAATCTCCTCACACTTCCCAGCTGTCTCAGTCGTCTCTAGGCAAGGCCTATTGCGTCTTTCACCGTCTGGTAGAGCCGCAATTAGTGTAAGACTATTGTATTGTTACAGTTGTCAGGTAAAGATGTAGACATACCAGCATCGTTTAGCAAAGTGCAACATAAGAATAAAAAGCCAACCGATTATCCAAAGTGAATTGTGATTTACCAGTGACTTTTTGAATAGAATTTACTCCACTTCTTGGGAAAGGTGGGATTAAGCGGCTATTGCGATTAACCAGAGCCGACTTTATCTCCTTGTCTCTCTTCTCTTCCATAATCTTTAAAACGACAACTCCATACTGACTCAGTAATGAATCAACATAATGCTACATGATAAGCCCAGGTTCTCAGATAAGAATTGGGAGAGGTGATTCAGGAGGCAAACATGACCTCTTTAAAAAGGTATGATGAGCGTAAATTAACAACAATGGCATTTTCTAAAATTTGCCCTATCCACCATATTCAGTGATCTCAGGGTTAATTAAGAGGAAAGATAAATGAAAAGCAAAAAGGAAAGAAAAAGACATACCAACACCCCCCCCCCCCCAAATCCAACCACACAAGCAAAGAGCACACCACATCAGAGAAAACATCATAATATGTTAACAGCAGATTTCCAAATTCACATTATGGGAAAAGTTCTGTTTAATAGTGCACTGGTTTCATTTAAATTCACCCCATCCACCTTATGCAGTGATCTCAGGGTAAATTCAGAGGAAACGGCAAGATGAAATATAAGTAAAAAAAAAAGAGTGAAATGAAAGAAGTGGGACCTACAAGCAACGCCCGCCAGCCACCCCTCCACAAAACAGGAGACCGATTCTCATCGATGATACTGACGGGAAGCAGGAAAACGAACACTGCGCTAAAAAGAAATAATTTACAAGGGGAGATCGAGCCAGGCCCTACTCCCACCTACCTGTGAATGGATCGATGATGGCCACATGCGGCCACTGATTGACTTTATAAAACTGCATAAACCGCATGCCCTCCTCGCTATCATTGTAGACCTGAAAAAAGACGTACAAGAACATCATGCAGCGTGAATCAACCAAATTTTCTTCTTATTTTTCGTTCCGAAAGTTATTACTTTTAGTAAAACAACGGCATATTAATACGATTTATTTATCACCTGGAGGTTTGCTTCATTGCAGTTTAACACGTCCACCACATGCGGTGGTCATCTCTGAGTATTTCAAAGAGAAAAAAGAAAATCAACAAGTGATGAAAAAGACTTGAAGGTCGCTTCCCGATCTAATGAAGCCATTAAGAGGATATAAGAACAAACACCAACAAAAAAAAGAGAAGAATTTAGGAGAGAAACAAGTTCTAGAAGCTTCTAAGAGGAAATAAGAACAAACACCTAAAAAAAAAAAAAAGAGGAGAATTTAGGAGATAAACAAATTCTAGAAGCTTCCTAAGAGGAAATAAGAACAAACACCAAAAAAAAAAAAAGAAGGAGAATTTAGGAAAAACAAATTCTAGAAGCTTTTAAGAGGAAATAAGAACAAACACCAAAAAAAAAAAGGAGATTTTAAGAGATTCGAGCAAGAGTCACTAAAAACAGAGCTGCCAGACTGCAGTTTCAAAAAAACCCATGAATTTTGGTAAAAAAAAAGAGGAAACTCATTGAAGCATCGCTACTTTTCTAGGAGGTTCTAGACGCTGCGAGCAGAGCCGAAGAGCCAGCCAGAGCTTATAGTACTGAATTCTAAAACATGAAATGCAAACACAATAACAGCACGAAGGGACAATGCATTGCCTCCTGGATAGGATGCTATGCTTGATACAGATTTTACACCCTAACTAACGTTAATACCCATCTGTTCCAGGGTTGAATGGGGAAACGTGTGCGGTAAGTGTCTTTACCAAGGAACACAACATCAAACCTGGCATTGCCTGGATTCAAACCTACAACTTCAGGATCGGAAATCCATCAGCCAAAGCACTAGGATAACCACGCCACTTAATCATATCTATACATATTCCTTTGTCGTTCTTTGAGCATTAAAGATTCTGTTGCTATGCCGCTAAGAGTAACTGTGTTTGGAACATGTATGTTTTAAATGATCCCAAGATCGTATTCATTTGAGAAAATTTTCTCTCCCACGTGGCGCTTAAATAACAAAAATTTCATTGTTCTCCATCTTTCAGTAGAATTTTCATTTACCTACTAAAGCTGTTATTTTCAACAGGTTTTATTGCTAAAAGTTAGAATAGTATTGATCAGGTGTAGCCGTGTAAACTCGGGAGTACTGACTCAATCAAATAATTGTACTTGATATCACCTGGGCATAACATGATTTAATGCTTACACTGAGAGATAGAAATCTACAGTTCATTGTCATTCTTCTTTTTCTTTAACAGTCGATTTCAGGAAACCCGGGTTGGCAATATACATGACATACAAAAATACGGTGGAAACCGGTTATAACAAGATCGATGGGAGAGGGACTACAGTCCTGTTGTAACCAATTCCTGTTATAAGCAGTGATTTGCTCATCATATAATATTAGCCAACGGGAGGCCAGCCATCGTAATGTTCTAAATACACCTTTTTCTTTTTTTAAATGACTTACCTGCCAGAAAACAAAATGATCTCGAATGACATCTCGCACTTCCTGACAGCTCCATACATCACGGTTGAGTGTCTGGCATTGAAATTCCTGCACGTTTTGAACGTTTACCAGAAGCCAACGATTCTGTGAGGATCCAATGTCCCGTGCCTAGAAATTAAGCAGATGATTACGAAAAACTGACGAGAGCGTAAAGTTGTCATAGGCCTGAAATATTTTTACCTAGATAACTTTTTTCATGATGTCTCAAACTTAAAATGCTGTTTTATACTTTCACTACATAAAATTTAAGAGAACTGATAACTTTCCAGTTACCTATTGCATATAGTTTTTTTTAAAGATTAATTTCTTTTTCCAGACAGACCAATATTTCATTAGTTCTTCAAATAAACATCATTAGGCAACAACTTTTATTAAAATCTCAAGGTAAAAAAAGAACTTTTACCGTCTGAAAAGTTCCTTTATGGGTTATATCAACTGGAGGTCGAAACAAATCCTCTAGATTTCTCTTCTTAGATGACGTTGTACCCCTCAGTGTATCCTCTTGAAGCCCTGTGAGAACAAAAACAAAAAAGCAATCATTGTAAAGGCATGCATTCCTACTGGAACATGGTACGTTTCCTGCTGCTCTCAGAACTGAAAGAAAACACAGAAGAAGCTGACGTTGAGTAAAGCCAAAAAAACAGAGTAAATACACTTCACTAAAAAAAAAAAAAAAGATAATGACATTAAGTAATATGAATGCCCTGTGTGAACACAGACCAGACAAAATACGAGAAATAGACAGAAAAACTCTTGGCCACCACGGGATTGAACCAGTAACAGCTGCATCGGCACCCATCGCCTCAACATGAAAAAAAAAGTGCTACCTTTAAGGAGCGTAGTTAGCTTGCTTGGTAGCACTCGATCCAGGTGCAAATGGGTACAAGCGCTAGCTTTGGATTAAAAACCTGCGTCAGAGTAGCATCCTGTCCAGGAGGTGATTATTATTATCACCTGTTCCGGTTCATGCTACAGCAACTGAGATAAGCTCAGGTTCTATGGACTGTACAGGTCTTGGAAGGATCTTTTTCTTCTGCCTATGGGACCTCAATATTATTTCTTGTCATTATTCATAACTATCGGAGATCCTTTCTAAAACTGCGTTCTTGTCTCTGTGTCATACTTACGTGCTTCTGCCTGAAAATCTCTGAATCCATCAAATACTGATCTGTTTGCCCTACGTGGCCGTCTCATTCTCCAAGTAGCTGGTGAGAGAAAAGATTTGCAAAAATGAGATGGTTAATTTATATGAATCTCAACAATGGTAGAAGAGGAAAGGGAAAGGAAGAAGAAAAAGTGAAGGGACAGCTGGACGACAAACATTGCAGAAATAATATGCATAAAAATCTACCAGTGCAGCAAAGTCAAATGACATTATTTTTTTACAGAGAGACAAACGGCAAGCCAAGGCCTACAACCTCAGCAATGAGAAGGAACCCGATCGATTGAATCTCTTCCAAAACAAGCACTATGATATTATGATAATTTATTATAGTCAACTAGCCTACCCCTTGGTGCTAGTCTACTGAACTTCAACAGCAATAAAGACAAATTCAGACTGGTACATTCCTAGATTTTAATTTACCCTGGGATTAAAAGACATGGCGGAACGTTTCCTCAATTTGACATGTTCAGGTATAATTAAAGATTGTTTAAATTTAATTGAAATGTATCCCATCCATCATATGTGGTGATCTCAGAGTGAATCAAGAGGAAACAGCAAAGATCAAGAGTAAATGAAAATGAAAGAGTGAAAGAAAAGAGGTACAAAATGTATGACCTACTAGCAGCGCCTGCCGACCGCCCACATCTTAAAAACAAATAAATAAAGTACACTACTATAGCGCCTTTCGTCAAAGCCTCAAAGCACCTATGTCAACGAAAACATTTATGTAGACAAAATAATTATTCTGTATGCATCCACCTTTAAATATTTGTTCTAATAGTTTGAAGAATATATGGAGGTCTGGTCTAAAAGCCAATTGGAATTACACAATCAGTCCTTACTTCCTTTATACTGTGCTAGGATTTTGACCCGATACTTCCTGTCTGACAGCCTGACCACTCCGCCACGAATCCACATGAAGCTGCGACTAACTGGATTGGATCGTATTGGGTAAGGGCTGTGAGAGAACTTTACTACTCACATGATAAAAACTATCCGATATACAACATGGAGACTATGAGACATACCATACTCTAAAGAAGTGACTAATTCCCTCACCAAATTTGGAACTATCCTCTTCGACTAGCACTTCGGTCCTTTGAGGAATGGGTGCTCTCACTTCCTCCTCCTCCTCGTCTCTTGATTGGAAGACAAAAAGTGAAATATGACAAATCAATCCTTGTAACATAAAATAAGCAACTTAAATTTTTATGATTCCTGTGTACGATCAAAGTAAAGCATAATTATAAAAGGTTTGATAAATAATTCATTCCACAACCTCAAAGGAAAAGACTCTGTGATCCAGAGAAGAAAATGGAGATCCATGATATCGCCAGTATTTGCCCAAAACTCGGCACAAGAAGATCCCCTCTCTCACAAATGCAGACTCAATGACATCATTTATCCCCACAGGCCATTTTATTAGAAAACCCTGAACTGCCTTCTGGGGGATCATATGGTACAGCTGCCCATTAGGTGCTTCATAATAACAATGACAAGATTCTGCTCTGCCTATAGCTATATACTCACTCACATGAGATAAGTGATGAGGAAGGTAGAGCTAAGTACCTTTCCCAAGAGTACAACATCGTGGGGGAAAAAGATACAACAAAAGCAAAACGCCTGGACGTCACATACGGTATTTTATTTGTGAAAAGTAAACCATAGCGACGGTTCACCATAATAATGTCAAACAAAGAGATGTCCACACTAACGTGATACATAGGAGTGGTTGGTAAGATTCTAAACATGTTACTACAAACTTCCCTATAAATAGCGAAGGGATCTTTAACGTGCACAGGGTGTTGTGATCTGCACAAACCTGCAACCTTTAGGTTAAGAGGAGGGACTCGGTAGTCAGAGGCAAGGTGTTGGCCTCTCAACCCAACGGTCGTGGGTTCAAGCCAACGGATGAAAAATGTGCTAAAACATTTTCGACTACAATCTTCCCTCCTGGGCCAGGTAGATGGATCGACACCTAGTCACATCGGAGACGGACGGTAAAAAGGAGCTCCTGTGTGCAGATCACAACACTCTGTGCATGTTAAAAGATCCCTTTGCATTTTACAAGGCAGTCTGGGCAAAATTTTAGATCATACCAAAAATCCTGAGATCACCTTAGTTGTGACGTGGGTAAATCAAACCAAATTAGGCCGAGAGACCACAACACCTTGTACTTGATGACTAGATATATCCGTTGCAATATTATTTTTGCTTATTTAAGTTTTCCCTCCAAGTTTCACGGACTTAAGACCGTTCTGAACATTCTCATCTGTGTCAAACTCGTATGCCTTCAAACAGATACTACACAGCCAGCAAAGCATACTACAGTGATTCGGTTCATTACTTATGTTGAGCTAGTTGTGTAGTAAGCTATAATTAATGTGTGCAGCGCGTGATGAGTGACACCACTCCCTTTTATCTGAATGGTAGGCTGTGTATACATGTATATAATTATAATGACAATAAATTTCATTTATTTAAAGTACTCTTTTCCACATGGTGCTTTACATTGAAATCAACTTTTATAACAAACGAAAGACTCAGAGCCAGTACAATACCTAATAATTGGACGCTCTGTGGATGTTCTAGCAGCGGAGGACGATGTAGCCCCGCTGTCCGCTCCCACACCAGAAGGGCCTGGTCTCTCCCCCACCCCACCATCCATGTGCATCCCGACAGCCATGTCCAAGTTGCCTGCACAAGCCTCCAACATGGATACGGCCACGTGGTGAGCCGCACCTGAAAAAATAAAAAGACAAAGTTGAAAGCTTTTGGTTTGATGCATTGAAATTTATCCAGTCTGCCATAAGCCGTGATCTCAGGGTGAATTAAGAAAGAAGAAACGACAAGATAGAAGATAAGTGAAAGAACAAAAGGAAAGAAGTAACGCCTACCATCTGAAATCAAAACAAACAAAAATGTTTGTTATGAAAAGGTTTGCTCGTGCATTTCTGTTTTCCATGTGACTTCCATTTACAAAATTTATTAAAAATCCTTGCACAGATATGTTCCCAGGCATGGCTGTAAATAAGCTTGCCTTACTGAAAGAAGGTGAGCAAAGTACTCTAGATCTTTTATAAAAAGAAAAAAAAGACAAACATACGACAATCCCTGAAGACTGAACCCCTCCCCCTCTCCTCCACGTATACCATCCCATAACCGGTACACTCTATTGAGGTTGGGTTTTTTTTCGAGGGTGAGATGAAAAGTTGGGATCTGGTTTTGTAGAAGACAAAAAAGAAATTAAATGTTTTTGAGAGGTGTTGCTTTCAGTTGCAACAGTCTTTCGTGGCTGAATGCAACTTTTCGGGTCAAGACAAGAGACTGAGGACTGTGGAAAAAAATGGTTTTCTTTTTCAAATTCTGAAATCAAAACAAAATAAACTGACATAGCCCAAATAACATCTATCTAGTTGATCTAGTCCACATAACGCTTATATATATATATATATATATAAAGATTTTCCCAAGAGATTAGAGAGAGAGATCAGAGAGAGAGAGAGAGAGAGAGAGAGAGAGAGAGAGAGAGAGAGAGAGAGAGAGAGAGAGAGAGAGAGAGAGAGAGAAAGAGAGAGAGAAGAGAGAGAGAGAGAGAGAGAGCAATCTTTCTTTTCTTTCTTTCTCCCCCACAAAAATCAAGCCCCAACTTTTTATTTCACCCCTTCAAAATAAACCCTCTTTGTTATATCCCTTGTTTGGGACCTGAATATGGTACTCCTTCCAAGCAAAAACCATTACATTTAGTTATGAGAAAGAAAAAATGACAGATCTATCAATCGGTATGTGTAGATGGTTTGAGATATGTTAAGTTATAATTATTGAATTTCACTAACTGGTGAAAATTAAATGTTGTGTCCGACTGTTGAAATTATCCCTGGCACAAATTTGCCCCATGTTGTTGTATGTTCACTCAACCGTAGGTGTACCAACAAATAAAAGACAAATCTACCACCAACTCTTATCCTAAAACCCACCACCATCCAGTTACCTCCCATAATCCCATTTGATTTCAAGTCTTGAACAATTGATGTCTCGGCGACACAAGAATGGTTGGTCAGAGTATTTCATGACAATGAGGGGAAAATGGGGAGAGAGGGGGGGGGGTGTTCAGATTACCTTGAACCTACTGAAAAACAAAGATTGTTTCCCTGAATAAAATTCATATAAGATAGAATAGATACATTAATACTAAAAAAATACTCGAATTTTGATAGTTAACACATTTAGCATAAGAATTAAACACCATCTAACCACCTTATTTAATTACATTCCCCTTCCGGGTCAAACGGAGATCAACTTTTAAGGATTGCCTTCCAGTCCAGACACAGTAACTTCAGTAACCATTTTGTCATTACAGATCTGAAAAAATAAGCCATACTCGTCTATGACTTTCTGACTGTGCAAGCCATCGCACTCTGGAAGAAAACACTTCCGGTAGAAATAATCACCATGCTCTCGACCCATCTCATTTATTTCTATATTTCAAGTTTCACATACTGTACACCAAATTTTGTACAATGAACTGACCATCAGGCCCTTGCCACTAGTGACGTGAGAATCATGCACTCATATTGCAGTGCAAACACAACCTGCAATGACATGAGCAGCAGGATGTGGATTGATTTTGATTTCACAAAAAACTTTTAGTCATAGTATCACCGACTAAGCTAGACTATCTGGACCTGGATTTATATGTTTCAGGGCCTTGCAGCATCAATTCAATGGGGAGACAGAGCAAGGGTAGACTTATAAAATACTAATCCTGCTGATCACCTGCTGCGCGGAAGCAGCTCAGTCATGGCATGTAGATTGGGTAAGTACTGTCATCCAGATGGTTCCAGTCTATTATTTTAGGGTTAAATGTTTTTTTAAAGGTGTCCATACACTGAGAAGTTTGAAACATTTTGTATTATTAGTAGTATACGGTTTCTAAAATATTGTTACAGTAAAAGTGGGTTAACTTTTGGACAGCTATTCTACGCATAGAACAAAGTGGGATTAACCCTGATAAGACTATGACCGGTAAATGCCAGTTTGTTACAACACTTCGTTCAACGCTACGCCCGAGATTTCCTGTTTGCCTGCTACAAACCTCTCAGCACGATGCTCATGGTCCCGATAGCCCTCTTTCACTCTCTCATGCTCCTCAATCGTAAGAGCGCTGCGTGACATGTTATGAAGGGACTCTGACTCTCACGTGTATGCTCTCCCGCTGACCAAAGTAAATGAAGTTGAAAATACACTGCAGCGGTGCTGAAGTAGGAGTAATAATAGGGAGAGACGACTTGGGCCAGGCAAGTGGAACTTCAAGTCGTCTTTCTATTATTAATCCCACTTTAGCACCGCTGACTATAGGTACAACAGTGGGAAATACACAGCGGCGGTGCTAAAGCGGGAGTAATAATAAAGAGACGATTGACTTGGAAACACAAGAGCAGGGCTTTTTGTTAATCTGATGTTTGTTTTGTTTATGTTCATGCAGGGGCTTTTTCAAGTTCGATACTGCCTGGCGGTGCTTAAGTACAATTATGCCGTCTTCTTTACGTCCTGAAGGGATGTTAACCCAAGAAAATCACCGGCCCTAAATGAAAGGTGTGTTGCCATCCGTCCGGGAAGCGCTCAAAAGGCCGTATATTTAGGAGCGAGACACATAGGCTTCTTTAATGGAAATTTTCACTTTCCTTACATGGTTTATGACATAGTTTGACCTTTGAGTTCATAGTTAAATAACAACCAATGAGATTACAATTTATTTTAGGCTCGTAGCTTTCCTGATAGCCTCGTTATCATTCGTCAAAGTGACGCTTTGCCATTCAACACACTTCGTGAGAGGTCTAAATTGATTACACGGCTATCGCGGCTAATGTTTAGTCCTAAGTTTAAGTTTCTCTTGTTGCAATAACATCTCCATATGAATTCCTAATCTTTCAACTTATAAAAAAATGCCTATTTTATAGGTCTTGTATCATCTGTAAACATGAACTCATTGTTCAAATGAAGTCTAAATCCTAGTTTCACCGTTGCACACACTCATTTTTTCAAGCAAATGGCTGGTGCAAACCCTCACTGTAAGAAGGTCATTTCCGGTAACACCGTGAGCTCTACTTGGAAGTTGAGATTTTTTTAGCATTCTAGACTAGACTCTGGACCTAATCTGGTTTGGCATCAATTTATAGGAATCTTTCCAAGATAAATCTACATCATTTTTGGAATTTCAAGGGAAAATAGTTGAGACTGTAGCTGTCAGTAGTAAGGGCATGAGTTAACTGTTACTGATCTGGTATCAATTATGAGCACAGTCAGCGTTGCTATCTCTTATTGTCTAAGAAGTAACAATAGTCATACACCTTATAACCCAACTATCTACCAGACTCATCGACTAGATCTTAATTCAAGTGAAGTAGAACCTGTTCTAATTCTAGTCTTGTCCCTTTACACAAGCAAAGAAAAACGTCGAACGAAAAAAACAACAGTTTATTTCACATACATATGACACCTTATGATTTATCAGCATCGTTCATAATATTTTTTATCAAAATTTAATTAAACGGCTAATATACTGACCTGTTACGGCCACAAATTGCTCGACTAAGTCAGAGTTTTGCTCACTGGAAGTCGCCATTGATGTTTAGACTGCGCAAGAATATGACGATACTCTATCATTGAATTTCCGGTGTGTTTTCTAAAAAGTGTTCTAAGAGAAAGATACAGAACTAAATAAAACATGTATGCGGACAAAGAATTAATAATGGGGAACAATCTAGCATTTTTTGTCCTTATCTTTTTTGTTCTTTTCCTTAATGGTGTATCTAGATCAATTCACAAAATGCGTAACTTGTTTTATAATTTTACTTTACAATAAAGGCAATTTATAATAAAACGACGCTTGCACTATTTTGTTTGTTATATAACATTCGTTTGCTGTAAGTGTAAGAAAATGTTCAGCAACAGAGGCATAGATGTAGTGAGGCGACGCGTCTTTTCCTAAATGCCAACGGCATTATAGTATTGAGTAAGAACATGAAAGACCACTAAGTAAGGCTTCTTAGGAACAAAGACAAACTTTAAAGTGCACAGAGTATTGGGATCTGTACACGGGTCATCCTTTCCATTGTCCGTCTCCGGGGGGGGGGGGGGACTAAATGTCGATCAACCTGACAGGACCGGGGGGGGGGGGGGGGGGGGGGGGGGGTAGATTATGCTTGAATAAACTCGAGAAAATTGTTCAACTGTCGGCGGGGCTCGAACCCACTATCATTTGGTTAAGAGGTCAATATCTTGCCCCTAGACTACCGAGTCACCCCCCTTCTTCTGCGTCCGCATCCATCGCCTCGCTATGACAAGAGAGCGCACTACACTACCAAAAACACTACCATTAGCTCGGTTGGTAGCACGCTATCTTTTCAGGGCAAGGCATGCGTGCAGACGCAGAG
>JAXRKP010001064.1:57500-92500 GCA_037039925.1 Doris montereyensis | reverse complement strand
GTAAGGAAAAAATATGTATGGAAATATGTAAGGAATACATGTAAGAGAAATATGTAAGGGAAAATACGTAAGGGAAGATAAGTAGGGGAAAATACGTAAGGGAAAATACGTAAGGGAAAATACATAAGGTAAAATACGTAGGGGAATGACGTAAAGGAAATGATGTAAGGGAAAATACGTAGGGGGAAATACGTAAAGTAAAATACGTAAGGGAACATACGTAGGGAAATATGAAAGGGAAAATATGTAAGGGAAAATATGTAAGGGAAAATATGAAAGGGAAAATATGTAAGGAAAATATGTAAGGAAAATATGTAAGGGAAAATACGTGGGGCAAATGACATCCAGAGTAAAAAATACAGGCCATCAAGGTGACTTTTACAATGAGAAAAAGTATGTTTGAAAGAGACTCTAGACTGTGGTTGTGGCATACATTCTTCTTCTTCTTCTGCCTTTTTAGTACGCTGGGAAGCATAGGCCATCAACAAATAATCTCCAATGACTTCTCTCCTAGGCCAGTCTCTTCATAGATTTCCACATTTGCCCCGTCTTCTTCATCTCTCTCCTTCCAGTTCTCTTCTCCATGTAGCCCTTGGCTGACCCTCGATCTTTTTCCCTGTGGGTTCCATGTAAGGCTCTCTCTTGTTATTGTGTTGGGGTCCTTTCTAAGCGTGTGGCATATCCACCTCCATGTCTTTCGTTTGCGGCATAAATAGCAAACAGTTATTAAAAAAGCTCAATGTGGCAGTGAGACTAAGTAAACGTTACAATGTCTTGGTCTTGACCAACATGGGAATGAATATAAAATTGCAATGTTCTATTGCTGTGATAAATATTCACAATGGTATTGTTGTGATTAATCCAACCATAGTCAAGAACTTTTGTCCCTTTTCCTATAAGTGTTTTGTTTACAATAAACAATCGATAACGTTCTTTGCACAAAACAATTTAAGTACTTTTAAAATGCATTGATGTGAACATTTATTTTTAAATAAGCGGCCACATTAAATGGGGTGGAGGGGGGAGGGGAATGGGGTTGGCAACGTGGCTATGACAATACATGTTACATTGACAAAACGTCTTTATTATGGCACTCAAAGCATAGCCTTGGTACTCTTTACCTGAAAATGGAGGTTGGGGTGGGGGGGGGGGGGAAGGGAACATTAAAGCCCCACCTGGATTGGCGAGTTTGGGACCAAAATGGCGATTTTCTGTTTTTTTACATATATTCAGGTAGATCGATCACTTGTCTAAAAGTTAATGGCAGAAAAATGTCAATATGATTATAATAATTTTGTTACAGAATACTTTTACGTGAGGGTAGGTAAAAATATTCAAAATTTTGACGTCAATTACCCTAACACTGCCTGAGAAGGTGACACTGAAAACCCGTGTAATGTGGCGGCTAATCGCTAAATCTCGCAACATGAAATTCGCCTTGCTAACAGCAAACCGCTCGTCAATTTGGACTAGCGCTAAGTGACGTTACCGTCGGCGTGTTGGTGTTATCGCTTAGATGTTCTGTCACTTAAGTTCTTTGTCGGTCAAACTCTGTATTGTCTTTCCTTTGCAACGTTGCTTGAAAAAAAATCAATCATTAGAAGTGGCAAACCAGAGGCGGCAACGTATAATAAAAGCAACGCCGCATAGGAAAGACAATACAAAGTCTAACCGACAAAGAACTTCGGGAAGAAAGGAGTGTAGCATGTTGTGGCTATTATTATACGCATACGTAAGCTGAGGGACAAAAGCCTTCCACCTTGACTTTTGCTCAGATGTCATCGTACCGAGCCTGTCAGTGTCAAGGACAGTACGATTGAACCTTTCACTTTGGCCGTTTCCTTGTGGGTGGTAAGGGGTCGTACGGGATTTAGTAACTCCCGCAATCCGACATAAAGTTTGTATGACTTTGCTTTCAAAAGCACGGCCTTGGTCGGAGTGCAATCGTAAAGGGAATCCATAGTGAATTATAAAATTATCGAACAGGACTTCAGCTGTCGTCTGAGCTGTTTGATTGCGAGTTGAAAGGCTTGAGCATATTTTGAAAAGTGGTCTGTTAGGACATGACTGTTTTCTTTGCCCCAGAACAAGGTTCTGCACTTAGATAACCAATGCAAACAAGTTCCATGAGTTCTGTTGTTTTGATCGAAACAAGTGGGGCAAGTTGTAATGTTTTACCTTGACTAATATATTTCCTGATGTCGTGGGTCATTCCAGGCCAGAAAAATCTGTCTCGTGGAAGTTCAAGGAGCGATCAACCCCTAAGTGACTATTTTTGTCATGGACATGTTCTAACGCTCTGTCCTTAAAGAAACCGGCAGTACAAGCTGTAAAACTTGTTTCTCAATCTTTCTGTCGTCTACGGAAGAGGATATCATATTTAAGAATAAGTTTGTTTCCTTCTCGAAGAAGAGTTTGAGTGTCACGACGACATGATCTCAACTTGACCTCCTTCCGAAAGAGAGCCAAGGCCTCTGCAATGGCAGTGTCTTGAATCTGTTCATTTTTCCAATTGACAGATCCTAAAATTGAAAAATCGGTAAATTGGTCTTTTGTTTCCTTAACAGTATCATCAATGTCTGAGCGTACACCAATCACTGAATTAGAGCAGCTTGGACGATTTCAGCGCTCAGTGATCGCTGTGGCCATTCAATACGGGACAATCGAGGCGAGCTTCGGGGACAATCCATCTGTGTCTCTAATACTATAGCCGTTCCCGGTCGGTACACTATTTCAAAGTCAAAATCAGCCAGGGTAGCGACTCATCTATGAATATGACCCGTAGCATCTAATTTCACCGTTGTGATGACGTAAGTGAGCGAGTTGTTAGTAGTGATCAGTGCATACCGTGAAGCGTCGGCCATAAAGGTAGTCATAGAATTTGTGTGTGACGGCCCATTAGAGAGATAGAAACTCAAGTTTGTGGGCAGGGTAATTCTTCTAAGATTTAGAGAGGCACCTACTAGCATAAACAACAACTCTCTTAACGTAACGCCTTCTTGTTCCTGGTATAATACTGCACCCAGAGCACCACAAGAAGCGTATGTCTGCAAAATAAACCCTTTGGTGTTATCGCCATATGCCAAAACAGGAGCATTTGTGGCGAGCTCTTTCAACTTCTCGAACACTTCTTGATGGCATTTTACAGCGCGTTTCTTCTCAGAAGCGCTTTTTAAGGGGGGGCGAGGCAGCACCTGGACTGGCTGGTGAGTTTTTGGACCAAAAGGTTGATTTTCTGTTCTTTGTACATTTGGGTAGAAGAATCATTTATCTACAAGTTCATGGCAGAAAAATGTCCATATGACGTATAATTTTTTTTTTTACAAAATATTTTGTAGGCAAGGGTAGGTAAAAACAGTCAAAATTTTGACGTAAATTACCTTAACACTGACTGAGAAAATGGCAGTAAAAATCCGTATATTGGCGGTTAATCGCCAAATGTGACAACACACCATATTTGACCTCGTTTGCCGATCCACGTATCTCCCATTGCTGTGTGATATAAGAGGCGTTGCGCGTCAGTGTGTATGTAAACACGAGCATAAACATAGGATATAGAGGAAAAAAAAACACAAAAAACTGGTCATTTCGACGTATGTTTTCACAACAGTGCAGATCTAAACCTAGATTTATAATCCTATTTACATAAGTAACAATGTCAGAGACTGTGGAAAGAGTAAGGGGCTGCTACAACAAGGGAAACCCGTCTGAAGCCTTTGTTTGGTATTATTTTATGTTGATTTTTTTACTTGCATTTTTCTCGAAATGTAGTTTTTTCCACACTAAAATTCTATCTCCTCCGCCATTTACCGAACGATTTGTATTTATATTTGGCACACAGGTTCCTCTTGTCAATGTTAATAGAATGACGTCGTTTTTCTTATATGTTGTAAACTGTTTGAGATTTTATTCATAACTAGGGGAGGGATAGATTTTGAAAATTGAGTCAAAATCCAAGATGGCGGCCGTTTCTATGGCAAAACAAGGACGCTACAAACTTTTCAATGATGTAGGATGACTATATTTTGACAGTTACTCATGTACATACTAAAAGCAAAAACCTAAACTCAAAGGCAAAAAAAATCACTTCAGTTAGATTTATACATCGCCCATACATGTTTCCGTGCATCTCTGAAACATTGCGACCCCATTGGTGACACCAAACGGTAGTCGACAGCATTCACAGAAGCCTAAGTTTCCAACTGTAAATGCTGTTTTCGGAATGTCATTTTCATTCATGTCTATTTGCCAATAGCCACCTTTCAAGTCAAGCGATAAAAAGAACTTCGACCCATGAAGCGCGACTAATGTGTCTTCAATCCTTGGGATTGCATCGGTGTCTTTTACGCGTGATGAGCTTTCGATAATCGATACATAATCGAAGTGATCCATCCTTCTTCCTCACATAAACACAATTCGAACTAAACGAACTCAGAAAAGGACTATGACGCCAAGCTCAAGCATATCTGTAATTTCTTGTCGGACTTCTCTCATTGCTGGTGGAATACACGTCCTATACCTATCTTTGAAATGTGTTTCGTCTGTTAGTTTAAAGTTGTGTTTGATTATGTTTGTGTGACCAAGATCTTGGTGATGTTGAAAGAAAACATGTACATGTTTCTGAAATAATTCCTTAACTTTTGTTTTCTGTAGATCACTGAACTGAGGTGGAATAATATCCTGTGGACGTGGTTGCTTCTGATCTTCTGCTTCTCTCTCTCTCTTTCTTTTGAAACCCGTGGTGCCCTTTCACAAAGTGAACCAAGTGAGCATAATTAACTGTAAAAAAATATTCACAGAATAAGGTCATAGGTCGTGATATCCCCTTCTTCAATGAACAATAAACGCAAATTTTGGAGCCAGGCACCAATCTGTGCTCCAACTGTGTGGCATGCACTCAGTCCCGCTGGTCGACGATATCTATTTTTATCTCGATTCAAGCCATCGACATTTGGAAGCTAGATTCAAGCCGACATGTTGATACACACTATGCGTGTTGCTCTCTCTCTCTCTCTCTCTCTCTGTCTCTCTCTCTCTCTCTCTCTCTCTCTCTCTCTCTCTCTCTCTCTCTCTCTCTCTCTCTCTCTCTCTCTTCTTTGTCTGTCTGTCTCTGTCTGTCTCTCTCTCTCTCTTTGTCTCTCTCTCCCTCTGTTTGTCTGCGTCTCTCTCTCTCTCTCTCTCTCTCTCTCTCTCTCTTTCTCTCTCTCTGTCTGTCTCACTCTCTTTCTCTCTCTCTCTCTGTCTTTGTCTTTCTCCCCTCCCTCCAGGTCTGTCTCTCTCTGTCTTTCTCTCCCCTCCCTGTCTAGGTCTCTCTCCCTCTCTGTCTCTCTCTCTGTGTCTGTCTTTGTCTCTCTCACTCTGTCTCTCTCTCTCTCTCTCTGTCTCTCTCTGTCTGTCTCACTCTCTTTCTGTCTCTCTCTGTCTTTCTTTCTCCCCCTCCCCCCTCTATGTCTCTCTCTCTCTGTCTCTCTGTCTGTCTGTCTCTCTCTCTGTGTCTCTCTCTCTCTGTCTCTGTCTTTCTCTCTCTCTCTCTCTCTCTCTCTCTCTCTCTCTCTCTCTCTCTCTCTCTCTCTCTCTCTCTCTCTCTCTCTCTCTCTCTCTCTCTCTCTCTCTCTCTCTCTCTCTTGTGTCGAATTCAACTCGAAAGCACTAAGTGACGTCAAGATAATTAACCAAGAAAGTTTTATGGTTTGGAGTCTTAACTTTAGACGTAGAGAATGATTATTATTATTCTAAGACTAAGATGGTTGCAACCACGCGAATGGGTATACAGTCTACAAAATTAAACCGATCTTCAGACAAGCTTTGATTTACGCAGTCTATTTCCGGGTCAAAGAACATCTGTCTGGAAAACGTTCCATACACTTGAAAGTAGTGCGCTGTAGATTATCAACAACTGACTCAATTTGTTCAGTAAGCCCTTGAAGATGGCATGACATAATGAAACTTATAATAGTTATAAAAATATTGATATCTATTTATATACCATGATTAAAATTCAGTTATGGATGAAGACTCCTTGATGAGACCTCAGCTGGAAAGTAGTGCAAAGTATTATAATCCAAGCCGGATTTCTTTCTCTCGGGTAGACTACAAGAACAGACAAGGTGTAAGCGTAGTAATATTTTTGCTAACATGGAGGATTGCCAATGAGGACTGACTTGGGTGGTTTTTCAGAATCGTCTCTGCAAACTATGTCCAGTGTGATGAAGCGTGGATTAGACCGAGAATCCTCGCCGTTGAGTAAACGGTCAAGATCTGATTTAGCTCAGGTCCCGATCATGATTTGATGAGGGATCGCATGAGCCCCTGATTTCGACAGGCGAGAACGTGCACTCAAGTATGAACCAAGAGATGGACCTCCCCCTTTGCCTTCCTACCGCAGTGAGTTCTTGGTTCATGATGGACCACCGCCCCCGAGAACTTCATACGAAAGTCGAACTGTACCTGGCCCATACCCAACTCCACCTCGTTCCCAGGTAGATAATGATTATAGATCTTTGTACATCAGTGGGATTCCAAGTAAAGTTCCTGATCAAGTAATAAGGGAATGCTTGATTGATAACTACAAGCGATTTGGGGAGATGAATGTGAAAATAACCATGTCAAATGATCAACGTGTGGCCTACTTGAACTTCAGATATCCCGAGGATGCAAAAGAAGCACTCATGAAAGGTATCAAATTTCTTTTGACCGTGAACTTAAGATAAATCCTGTTTTCAACAAACAAAAGGAGGGTTACAAGTCCGACTAGAACTGTAGCACCACCTCCTCCCCCTACTGTCGGGAGAACCCCTGTACCTGATCAGTACTACCACAGTAGACATTCCCCCCACCATCATATGATCGTCGACCATCTCTAGAAGCACCTCCCTATGCACGAGACGAGTACAGACCTACTCGCTGGCAGTTCGCCCGAGGACAGAAAAAATGAAAATTTCCATACCATCTTCATCATATTGATCCAGAATATGATGATAAAGCTACAAGAACATTGTTTGTTGGAAACCTTGATGTCACAATTACTGACTATGATTTGAAGAACATATTTGGAAAGTTTGGAGTTGTGGAAGATGTGGATATTAAACGTCCAGTCAGAAACACTGGAAATGCTTATGCATTCATCAAATTTATGAACCTTGATTGTGCACATAGGTCAAAAGTGGAAATGTCTGGAAAATATATTGGAAGATTTCAGTGCAAAATTGGATATGGCAAAGTGACCCCAACAACAGTTGTTTGGGTGGGAGGCTTAGGACCATGGATTACTGTTGAAACATTGGAGCGTGAGTTTGATCGATTTGGAGCAATCCAACATATTGAGTGGCCACGTAATAAAAAAATTTTGCATATGTAATATATGACAGTATTGATGCCGCACAAGCTGCCTGTCAACAAATGCGTGGATGTCCTCTTGGTGGTCCTGAACGACGATTGCGGTTAGACTTTGCGGAGAAAGAACATATAGCTCGCTGCCATGCTGGGACTGACCATATTTCTTCATCATATCCTCCTCCTAAAGACAGGTATGGCACTGCCCCTGAAAATCCGTCACCTTGGAGGGAAAGCGTGAGGTCTGTTGATGGATCTGATCGAGCAGCAAGATATGACGATTGGCATCGTGAGGGACGTGACAGCCGTGACTATCGCGCTCCCCTCCTGAGTCCTATCGTGATGAAACACGTCGAAGAGATGACTATACATATGAACGAGGCTCTGAGAAACGACGTGATCGCTCCCCTGAATATGAGAAAAGGCAATATGCCATACCAAGCTCCCGCTCACCAGATAGAAGTCGAGATTATCGAGATGAAAGAATTCCTCCTCGAGAGGATGATAGAAGATTGTCAGAAAGAAGAGATTACCGTGGCTCCAGTCCAAATGGTGATTTCATTGAAAGTCAGTGCCGTACATTGTCTGATTTGACAAAGATGTTACCTGTTGCTTGGAATGGTGCTCTTATCCTCAAGAGTTCAGCTTTTGCTTCCGTATGCATGTTGTCAGTGGTGACGTCACCTTAGTGGACACCCTCATGAGAGACCCCACATCAACAGAATCTCCGTTTTAAAAATAACTCAGCGTCTTTCGTCTTGATCAACCAAAGCTTGATGACGTTGGTCGTCGGATTCAGGCTGCTGGTCTAGAGGGCACTGTATCCTTTTGGCAGTTCCAGGGTCTCTTCCAAACTATGAAGACAACTCATCGGCGATACAGCAACGGCCCCTCAAAAATCTTGTCACGTATCTTAAGCAAAAAGAAGCAGCTGGTGTAATATCTCTGCCACCAATTCCTATTCCCGGAAAGAAGGATATTGGTGTTCTCCATCTTTTCCTCCATGTGACTTTGGGTTCAATTTTATACGAGCTCGAGCACCAAAAATATCTTCTGAATGTGCTAAAAGAGGATTACTTGGTCGTTGTTGTCGTAAACGGAGCAACCTAGTGTCGACTTACGTTTTATTGTTTTTAGTCTGTTTTGTGCTTTTTTTGTTTTGTTGTGTTTTTTTGTTGGTATTAATTTAGTTTTTTTTTGTTTTTGTGTTTTGTTTTGGTTTTAGTTTGTTCTTGTTACAGTTTAGTAAAATGTACTGTGTATAATATTAATATGTATAGAGAGTTTAAATTTTCTTTCCTTTGATTTATGTTCATATTAGTTTTAATTTTTTATATTTTTTTTAGAAATTAATGAATCTTGTCATGACCAAAGAACATCAATTAATTGTGCTTTTTGTATTTTCTGTGGATATATTTTTCTATTCCCAAGAAAGTTCAGTTACTTTACACACTGCCTTTTTACAATGAATTGTCTTTAACAGTACTTGATTAGTATTATAATGAATGTACTTCTAATCAATTTTTTCATGAAGAAGTTTTTAGAATGCAGGGGACTAGCACAGTAGCAGTGCCCAGCATTGAGTATTTTTGCCAAGTTTCTGGTTGACTACGACTTGGAAACTGGACTCGGACAACAGCATCTCTCCTTCCTTCATTCTTCTGCTCAATCAATTTATTTGATTGTGTTGCTAGAGTTGTTATCTGACCATGAGGCAAAGTGCCTTTTCCCAGGTGAATTATTAATCTGATTTTAATCTTATATTCTTTAGTTAACTCTAATGGTTTTTTCTTTTATAGAAGCTTGACATTTCAGTTCACATAGATTATTACTGTTACTTTTGTGCGGGCGGTTGGTGGACGCTGCTGGTATGTTCTACTTCCTTCCTTTCACACTTTCATTGCTTTTTAATCTTGTTTCCTCTTGATTCACCCTGAGATCATGACAATTGTGGTTGCGATAAGTTTCATTCAAACAAAGTTATTTACTTAAAAATTGTTTATTAATAATGTTATTTTGGATTGACGTTCAAAATCTAAAATCATATCTCAGAGTTTAAATAATTTTATTTTATTTCATTTCTTTTGTTTGAATTATCGATATTGGTATTTATTATCTTGTGAAAGAACTGCATAAACCCAAACAGAGAGTAAAACCTATTATTATTAAACATAACAAAACAAAGAAAATTTGAATGTCTTGAAGGATGTAATTTGACTTTTGACGCATTTTCATGTCATTTCAACTATTGAGAAAATATGACTGAAAACAGAAACAGCATAGGTGTGTCCTGCAGATGTAATCTGACTGTCGAAAAATTGGAAAAGAAATCTTAAGCGTCTTGAATTTCGGATTAAATGTTTTTGAGTGTTGGTTCATTAATGGTAGATCTAATGGAAAGCTGTTTTTATTAATACCAGTAATCTTTAGTCTTTAGTTTTTCTTGAATTATCAAGTCGTAAGTGTTTATTTTCCTTGACATGTTTTTTTTTTATATAGCATGATAAAAGACCTAAAATGCATTCACGTCACGTTTGTCTTTCCCCAATTTATTTTTGTTGGCCTTAAAGTTCTATGGATGTTTTCCAATAACATTATACATGACGTATACATACATATATATTTGTATGCATGTCATGTAGTAAACTTTTCTAAATTCTTGTTGATTGTTTTTTTTTGGGGGGGTTTTGTGTGTGGGGGTTGCTTTGGCATGTTACTACTACTAGTGTTAGTGAGAGAGTGGGCCTACACATGGGTAGTTGATGGGTACTACTATTGGTTGGTTGGTCCTGCTTCTTTTCCTTCCCTTTCACGTCATACTATCTCTCTTTTTTATCTTGTTTCCTCTTAATTCATCCAGAGATCGTCACATAGGCCTATATGGTGGGATGGGGTAAAGTTTAATCCAATCATAGGCATATATACGCAAACTTTATTGGTTGTTTTTAGTTTTCATCTACTAATGGTCAACTTTTGATATTTATCTCTGTTGCAGGTATTCACTATTTTTCTACAAAACTGCTGTGGGAAGTTTAAGTGTGAGATGCAATGCTGTGAGACGCCAGTTATCCAAGGTACTTGGCCTCGTTTGGCTCTTTATCAATCTTACAAAGTTTGTGTTGTCAATTGAGTGGTTGGTGGGTACTGCTGGTGATGTTGGTGGTACAGTAGTCACTGGATAAAAACACTGCATAAACACACGCAAATTTTTACTATAATACAATAAAGATGTTCTCATAATCACACGGTATGCACAGAAACACGCGTTTTCCTGCGCCCCCAAAGGACATGTGTTTATCCAGCGACTACTGTAGCTCCTACGGCTCAAGAGGTCCTACTGCCTTCCTTTGTCAACCTTTTGCCTATCTTTCATTTTGCTGTTTCCTCTCGATTAAATTTGCCCTGAGATCACCGCACGTCATGGTGGACAGGGTAAATTTTAAAGAAAAAAATAATTGTCTTGTAACATTTTCATTTATCACAGCATGTTGGGAATGCGTGCCATTTTGTCTCATTGCATTAAATGTATACAGTACGCACCACTTAAGTTGACACTTTTTTAGTCCACGCTTTTGTTCCGCAACACATCTCGCTATTTTTCTAGTGTATTTATCATGTGCCTTGCCAGCTGGCGTGGCTATTGTGTCTCCATTTTCCATGATTGCTTATAATGTGTGTATGTAAATGTAATATAAGAGTATATCTCTTTTGTCAACGTTTATTTTCTTTCCCACCTGTATGTTAACATCCAACTTTTGCAACCCCCAGGGCTGTTGGCGGGTGTTGCGGGTAGGTCCTGCTTCTTTCTTTCACTTGTCTTTCATCTTGCTATTTCCTCTTAATTCACTCTGAGTGAGACCGCCACATATCTTCAGTTCAGAATTATATTGTTGTATCTACACATGAACTGGTTTTGAGAAAAAAGGCTTTTAACGTTCCTAGCTGGAAAGAGAATGTAAAGTAAGGACAAAATGCAAGTGAGATTTGTGGCAAACGTTGGCTGTATTTGTGAGACAGGAAAGTCGACATCTGCAGTGCTGCCAACCTACTGCTTGAAAATTGTATGCTTCTTCTTTTTTTAGATAGTACTATTAATATGCCTTTTCGTTTTTTATCTGGGTGTATAGTGTATTATTGATGATTAAAACTTTTTTTGTCTGGTTTTATTTCAGATGCAAGAACCATGTCAGCTTGGTGAACGTCATCTGCTAGTCCAAGTTTGTGTTGATATTTCATTGGAATTGTTTGAGGATGTGATTCACAAACTATATGCAAAAAGAAAAGACAATTTATGTTCTAAGTATTGTTCAGGCGTAACGTGAATTCTGAGTGGAGAATTTGTTTTTTATTCAATCATGTGTTTTAAGGCATACTACTAGGAGTGTTTTAATTCATTGCTTTATTGTGTTTCGTGACTTAGTTTGAAAGTTAGGCGCGCTATATAGTCAAATGTTTTGGGGTCTTACGTTCTCAGGTGTGGCCGCATTACGGTAAAATATCTGTGCTCTGGCTCTTGTGAATTGAATGATATCCATGCTAAGGATCTGAAAGATAGATCGGATGTTGTGAGTTTAAGGTGTGAAATGAGAAGCAGTCAGTTGGGCTGAGTTTCACAATTTCACAAAGGCTTTGATCACTGTTGTGCAAATTCTTTGTGATTCAAATGTTTTGTTCTTCATTTCTCAACGTTTTCAGAGAAATGAACAACAGAAAATACTGAAACTGTTCATGGAATTAAAGTGGGTTTGTGATATTGCATGGATGAGTATGGAGTACAGTAGTTCTAATTTTGGGATGAAAAAGGAATAGTGGGGACTTTTTTGTGTGCTCTGTGGGAAAGAACATTTGACAAAATTATTAAAGTGAACTAAAGACAGTGAATTAATGTAGCTGTGTGTCCGCTCAGACCTGTGAAAATTTGCCGCATTCCACTGTTTATCGGGGTACTCCTAGTGCAAATTTATAGTGTCTTCGTTTGGAATATTTTTCTCTTGAAGGTTGGTGTAGGCTTGTTTTTGTTTTTTTTTGTGGGTGTTTTTGTTTTTTTTATCTTTTAATGTGAATTGTACCATATGAGCTATTTTCATGCAAAAACTTTTAAGTGAAACCTTTGTGCTGTTGAATTTACACGGACACTACATGATGTATCTACGTCTTCATTGATCTGACATTTCCAATTATATCTCTTTGATGAAAGAAATGTGCTGATTAATGGTCATATTTGTGTCCAGCTGATTGCTTTGGGAATTTCATAATGTACATAACAAAACCCAGACATTTTGCATGTGAATTTCAAAGTTTCTTTTCCCCACACTGTAGCATAAGGAGGTTACTGATCTTATTGATTGATCAGCATCAGCGCTCATTCGCTTGTATTGGTGTAGATCTAATGGTGTTTTTATATTTCGCTGTGGCTATTTTTCTCTGCCTCTGTATCATGTTAAGATTTCGATGTGAATTTATTTTGTGTTTTAGCTTAGTGTGCGGTGTATTCCTTTCTGTGTAGCTGACTACTACTAATAAACTTGAAAATTTCATTTCTGGGCTTGTAAATATACTATGTGTGTGATCTTCAGAAACTGTGTTCTGACAGACTGAGAGAGGATGGGTATTGTTTCATAATTCCATCAATAACATTCTTCTTAAGTGTTTGTTTTCTGGAAGTGTCTTACTTTTATATGACCACATCTGCAATCATGGTTGCTGATATGGTAGTGAAATTACTTGTTTTATTTTATACACTACCAGTACCAGTCAAAAGACAACAAAATGTTTAAATGTCAAACGCTGTAGTAGATAATAATTATGAAATGTAATTTAGATTTACACTCCCTGGTGATATACCGATATAGTAAGAAAATCTTGTGTCATATTAGTATCTCTCTCTTCCTCTTTCTCATTCGTGATTGCCTCCAAAAACATCATGTGTGTCCGCTCAGACCTCGTTATACCGCCAACTGTTGTGCCAGTGGTAACTTTGGGGTTATAACAGGAATGATGTTATAATGAAATCACCTTTTTCAATATTACAATGAGGGAAATAATTAGTATTTGACTAATCCAGTAGAAGAAAAACGATCACTGACAAAGCAATGTAGGCCTAATGCATGTGAAATGGCTATATTAGCTGTAATAAAAATAGGAATAGATAGTAGAATCGCCCTGTCTCTTTATAAATGTTTGTCTAGAAAAAAATATTAACAGACACCCGTACCTCCAAAATGGATTAGCTTAGGTTATGACACTGCAGTGACGCCTAATTCTCGCCACTCAGATCCAATCATAGCCATGATCCTGTCAAGGTATTGTCAAGATCTGGGCCTACGCCAATGCTACCCTTCATTCGGCTGGATGACAAACGTCTCCAAACCTTCAGTTCTCTTATTCTCATTTAAAGAAGACCAAGCCTGACTACTTTCTACTTCTACCCGCTTACATCATTTCGGGGAAGGGTGGTGATACACAGTGGCGATATAATATTTACAATATTAAGGACCGTTAACACCAAATCATTGGCAAATGGCGCTATAATGAGGTGGTCCATTGTTTTTGTATAGCATCAGATCTGTTTTTGGTTTTTTATTTTCACCGTCAGGAAATGTAAAACTGCTTTCAACTATGTGTACATAGCAAGTGACATTTATATATACTATATCAGTAATATTACAGTTACAGTACCTTTGTTCTTTTTTTCCTCCCTTTATTTTTTTTCATCCTTTATTTTTCTTTTCATTTGCCCAGTCTTCTTCCCTCTGGCTATCACTATCACTGTCGTCAGCATCACCATGCGGGCAGCTTGCGTATGTTGCTGATGGGCTCTTCTTCTTTCCTTTTACTCCTTCACTTTATGTTTCTTTCATCTCATTTTGTTAAATATATTTCCTTTAAAAAAATTCACCCTAAGATTTTTTAAAAACAATTTTTTTTTGATTTACCCACATTCACAACAAATGATCTTGGGGTGTTTCGTAGAATTTAAAATTTTTGCCCAGACTGCCTGTAAAGAGCCAAGGGATCTTTAACTTGCACAGTGTTGTGATCTGCACAGGGAACCTCCTTTTATTGTCCGTCTCTGATAGGACTGGGTGTCGATCCACCTACCTGGACAAGGGAGTCAAGTTTGCTAGAAAAATTCAAGCGGGGATCGAAACTTCTACCTTTTGGTTGAGAGGCTGATACCTTGCCTCTATACTATTGAGTCCCCCTTACCCTAAGATCATTGCATTTATTGGGCGGGGTAAATTTTGATGAAACAACAAGCACAATTGCCATTCTTCTTTCGCCTTTTTGTCGTCTTTTTGAACTTTTTGTCAAATGTGAAACATTTTGCTGTTTTAAGTTAAGATCAAATGGAATACTTTCTACTTTCTCTAAATCTATACAAAGTTTTACAATATAGCCTTATATCAATAATATAATTGACGTCTTTGGGATTCGTATGTGTTCTCACAACCTTTCGTTTTTATGAACGTCATGGTTTTATGGATCATGTATGTAGGTAGATCTATTCAGAATGTAAACTGAAATTACTAAAAACAAAACAAAAACCCAATCTGTTTGATTCTGATTCAAGGTGGATGTTTTTTTTATCCAACGATAGGCGGTTCAAAATTTGAATCCCTGTGATTATGAAGTGCTCTCACAACTTTTTCGTTTTTATGAATGTCAAGGTGTTGTGGATCATATTATGTAAACTGAAAGAAGAAGAAAAAACGAACTGCTTTTGATTCAAGATGGACGTTCTTTGGATCCATAACTAGGTGGTTCGAAATTTAAAATTAGGCATTTGAATTTGATTAAGCGATTAGAATTGTAATGAAAGATGAAAAACATGTACTTCGCGGGGAAATGCGTTGAAAGTGTGTGTTACATGTGAGTGGTAGGCGGAGGATACTGGTAACTGGTAGTGTTAGATCCTACTTCTTACCTTTCATTCTTTCACATGTCTGTCATCTTGCTGTGCCCCTGAATTCAATCTTGAGATCACCGCATATGGTGTACAAGGTAAATTTCAATGAAATAACAACAAAAAAACCTTGGAAAAGGTTTCGGAAATATTCAAAAGTTTCTTTCCCTTTTTTGACTGAAGCAGGTCTAAAGGATATTGTTGTAAACAGCCATTAGATCTATGCTGTTTTTAAAATGTGGCTGTGAAAATTGCTGCAACAAGTGAATAGTGTATAATGTGGTGATGGTGGTAGGGCTTCAACTTCAGGCTTTAAAGTTGTGCTGGTGTAATTAATTGACAGGATTTCTGACTTGTAATACTGCTACACTATTTATTAATAGCGTTTATTCAATAGACCGGTTAGTGAACAGTGAACAACATGAAAATGAAAGATTCACAGATGAAAATGAAATGTTATGTGATAGTGATGATAGTGTTAATCTGAATATGGCTGACTATATTCAGGCATGTATTTCAATCTTAACCAGTTTGAAAAGTGAACTGGAAGAATAGGATACATAGAAAAACACAAAGAGAGAAAAATGTGCAAAGAAATCACAGAATCTAAGAAGCTTTGTTTGGATAAAATTTCATTAATCTATCTGGAAATGAAGACAATTCTATCTATGCTGATGGCTTTTTCTCTCCATCCTAATAATGAAAAGGAGGAGAAAAACATACATGTGTACTGTAGAAATGTTGCAAAATCATTTCAATTGAAGGGCCGAAAGTTACATTGTGTTGGGTTTTTCCAAAGTGGTTGTGCCCTTTTACTTTTAAGATACGAGTGTAGAATCTATACTATAAGGACCGGTATTGGAAAACTAATGTATACAGGAGGATAGCATGTAATTTAAATTTAAAGTTCTTTTTTCCAAGTTCATCAAGTTATAGAACATTTTCTGTGTGTGAAGGAATGAACTAATTTTAATACCGATAATGATGATATTAATAATGCGTTCAAGAAAGTCAAGCTGCTGAATGACGCTTGACAGACTCATTCATCATTACTGTACTAGGCAAAATTGACCTGATCAGGAACATCTTGTGAATGTGGTCATGTAAATGTAACTTAGTGCTTCGCTGCAATTTTTTCCTCGAGTTACTCACCAAAGTGAGAATCTGAACTCTGTAAGAAAGTGCCATCTCGTTTAAAAAAAAGACCTATTAGATGCACATGATGCTAATAATAATAATAATAATATATTGTATATTATTTTTCCCAATTGAGTAACATTGCAGTTCTAGTTCTTGTTTTAATGAGATGATCAAGTATCTAGGTGATAAAGTGACATGACGTTGATGAAGTGATTAGGAATTTCTGAAGAATGAAATAGATGTTCAATATTGTTTTTACAATTACGTGTACGTGCGTAAAAACAACGAAAGGAAAGGAAGTGTAGCTCAAACTCAATCTGGCAAACCGCCATGTTTCATTCTCGCATGACCTCAAACTGTGTTGAAGTTTACTTAAAACTGAAGAAACAGAAACGTAAAGACCCGTGACTCTGTCAAGAAACACCAGCTTGCCTTCTGCTTGAAACTTGTCCAGTCCAGCATCCTGTTTCCATTGCCTACCTGTACTGCTGAAATTTGGGTTTGTATTATAATTATTATTAACATTTAAATTACAGAGAGGTTTGTATTTAGTCATGAGTATGATAGTGAGTGTTATCAATCTCTAATGATCAAAAAATTATGATTCGTCAGTATGTTGTATTTTTGTCTACGTAGTAAAAGTATGAATGGGAGGCGATTGGTTGTTTATGAGGGTTTTCCCTTCATTCTCTTTAGTGAGATCCTCTTTTTGTTTACTTTTTTATGTCCTGAACTTTACTCTTCCTCCTATTCCTAAATCCAAATGCACCCAGTGCCAAGATCACAACATGTAGTGAAATATACTGCTATTACTACTTGTTTATTTTATAGTTTTCTATAGCAGTAGTATGGTAGCTTTGAATACATGTAGACAGATCTACGCAGATAAGGATATTATTATTATTGTCTTCTCATTCTCATCAATAGTGTCAGTGTCAGTGTCATCTTACTAAGCTACGTGAAAGTGGATGGGTCGGTTGCTACTGGTTGTCAAAATAACTTAAATTTAAATGAAGGTCCTACTTTTTTTCTTTCTCACTATACTATCTACTATCTGTGAATCTTTGTATTCATGTATTGTTCTTTTATCTTGCTGTGTCTTCTTGTTTCACCCGGAGATCACCGTGCATGGTCGATAGAAGGGTAAATTGCATTGAAAACAAATATCTTTTTTCTTAGTTTACTTTTTTTTATCTCATTTCATCTCCACTCCATTCACTTACCTTTGAGATCACCACAATGGTGAATGGTGTCGGTGTAATTTTCAATTTAAAAACTTGAGTGAATCTAGTACTGCTGTGAAGTGTAGTGTTACTAGTCTAGTAGTAGTAGTAGTGGTGGTCATTACATAATATTTGTTACTGGTACATTGATAAATTTGAATTATTTATTATTTGAAGTTATTATTGTAATGTCAGTAGTCTATTGGTCACTGTGTTTTCTGTGGTACAGTCGACTACGTTTATAGTGATGTCCTTGCGAGAGCATTAAAAACATCACTACATCTGCATCCGTAGTTTAAACCGACGGTATGAATTACATAATTTACAAATTCAGGGAACATAGTGTTATAGTATTACTGCTAATACTACTATTACAGTAACTACATATAATGTCAAAGGCACTGCGTCACTGAGGTAACGTACGCTCGCTCACATGGTATAGACTTAGAATGTAATGATTAATAATAATATTAATAAGCAAGTACAAATCTAGGCCTAGACTAGTAGGCGTACATGGTATTAGTAAACGATGGAATACTGCTCTTGTACTTCTACTTATTTAAAAAAAATTGATTGTTAGATTTATTTGGCCTGTTGTTGTTATCTTAAATTAAGTTCAGGTCAAACTTTGTCATGAAACGAATTAATAATAATTAATACATCCGTCATCTGAAATCATTACAACCGAACTTCACTACTATAAGTTATAACTACAAGTGGAGTCGACTGTATATTATAAGTATAAGATCACATTTTCATTAAAAACAGTTGAGCCTGTCAGTGTGTCGGTATCAGTTCTTAGTAATCTCACAATTTACTCCCATTGGTGTACCATATTTTATTTTTACGCTTTTTGTAAGGTCAGATTCATTACCACGAAATTGTACATTTTAATTTAATTTATGGTTTAAAAAATTGATGAGTTTAGAATTAAAAGAATAAGAATAAGAAGAAAAGTTAAAAAAAAGACTATCCATTAAGTTTTATAATACTGTTGTTACATTATTTTATAGTGGGTCCATGTGCAGTGTATTACAAGAATCCATGAACACAGTGAATTTGAACAGCAATAATAATAAAAAAATTAATATGTAGCTTAAATTTAAAATTAAAAAGAAAAAAAAAATACTGGACAATATCTGTCCCTATTCAACTAAATTCAAGGATAATAAATAGTTTGTAGACAGTATTCATCATGTACTATGCTACTGCTACTGCTACATGATTGCTCAGTCTCAGTATATTGGTGATATCACTACATGTATATTACTAAATGTAAATAATATTATTGTTATTGCTTGAAGTTGAATTGATAGCAAACAAATGTTTCTAAAATACGTGTGCATATACCGGTGCCACCACATTAGTACAATCTACTCGGTTTTTATCACAACTCGGTTAATCACAATTTCCGCTGAATCGCAACTTTTCCCTGGAATTAATTTGTACCTAAAAGTTTCTGGTTAACTGCTACATAAAAGTTACTGGTTAACTGCAACTCACTTCTGATAATTGCAACGGTGTCTGCTTTTTTCCTTCTGATTTCATACATTGCTGAATGATCCTTGCATGTCTACATTGTTAATGTCATTACGTACTAGCTGAACATAAGGAATGAACTGAATTACTGTAGTATCTATTTGAAGGCATACAGCTTTTACTTTTATACGTTCAAGTCTGCGAAACATAGACAGAGGACTTAGCTTAGAGGGCAAAGTTATTTATGCAAAAAAAGTTGCACGGATATTATAATTTTATTAATAGGTACACCTAGTCATCAAGTACTTAATTTTAAATTTATTTTAAGCTAGATTTAAAAAAAAAATATTGCTATACATACAAACTGGGCCCACAGTGGAATCCGGTTTATCGTAACTTTGGTTAATCGATCAATCGCTAGCAATTTTGCTGCTCCCGTCACTAGTGCTAGTGCTACAGTACCAAAGTACCAACTATGGAAGATAATTCAATAATTGAATTGATTTGAATGAAAGAAAGTATTGGAATTGAGGTAGCTGTTGTAATTGAGTTATGTCCCATTAGGGAAAACACAAAATCCGTGTACCTTACCACTCAGTACAGTAGAAGTAGAATTTTAAATTTTGCCCAGTCTGCCCTGTAAAAAGCCACAGGATTTTAATGTGCATAGAGTGCTAAAGTGTAACCTGCACATGGGACCTCCTTTTTTTATTGTCCGTTTCCGATGGGACTATGTGTTGGTCCACCTACCTGGACTAGATTTTACTCCCAAATAAAACCGAGGGAAATGTTTTCAGCCGTTGACGGGGCTCAAACCCACTTCCTTTTTGTTGAGAGTGCGAGGCCGACACCTTGCCTCTGGACTACCGAGTTCCCCGGCCTTGAAGGAGATTTATTTTACCGTAATAATTATGAGTACATGTAGGTCTTTAATACTACCGTAATTAGTACTGAAGTACGTAGTAAAAAGTAGTTGTTAGTAATGTTAGTAATGATCATGACACTACATGAATGGCATACATCAGTACATATATATATTATTTTATTTGATATACATTTTGTACTGGGAAACAACAAAATAAGGAATTGTGCATCAAAGTTAGATGTAAATGTTTTTATTGCTTATTATTATTAAGTTATACTTATGCAAAGTTTTTTGACGAAGGAACTTTGATTGATCGTTGATAATGGTACTGATAGATTAGGTTTTGATTTTGATGTAAAGTTTGATTTAAGTGCTGTTTGTTGTGAGTTATGGGACTTTTTTCAGTAATGGAATTTACATGAAGTTGAATGATGCACAGTTGTTTTTTTTGTCAAGTACATGTATTATAATTATAGACCTAGGGTTGAAAAATTTTTCTCTTTTTCTTTTTTCGAGCAAAATCAACCTCCCTGGTCCATGTAGGTGGATCGACACCTAATCCCATCGGAGACGGACCTTTAAAAGGAGAGGTCCCGTGTGCAGACCATGACAATCTGTGTGCGTTAAAAAAGATCCTTTGGTTGTTTACAGTTTACTACAGGGTAGTCCGGGCAAAATTAAAAATCCTACCAAAAAAAAAAACAACAACCGAGATTACCTTACTATTGGGTGTGGTTAAATCAATTAAAATAATCTAAAACGACCCGAGATCACCGTAGTTATGGGTGTGGGAAAATCAATTCAAATAAAAAACGTTCCCAGTAAAATCTTTACCCTACCGTAGGAAACTTTTACTACTTTTAGTTACTTTTTTAGCCAAAGCAAGATGCATTTTGTTAACATATAACAACATGGTTAAAATCTATGTTGTTAACAAAGTGTATCTTGCTTTGGTAACAACAAAATCTGTGATTAGTGTGATGTTAATATCTTGTTAACAAAGCGTTTCCGGCTAGCTAGGGTAAAGATTTCACTGGGTAAGACAGGATGATTTTATCAAATGGTCATCTTCTTGGACTTGGAATATTAATTAATATTATATTATTATGGTGTATCGGCTCCGTCTCTGTTTCATGAATAGCGTAACACCTCGAAATGAAAGACAGTTTGAATGATAACATTAAACAACATAGATCTATGTATGTTGTTATTGTTTGGTTCACTATACATGTATTTATGTTGAAGACAAACAGTGAGGCAAAGGGCATGTCGGAAGTTCATGTAATGACACAAGATAATATGAAAGCCTCATAGGAACAAAGACGAGACAACATAAGGAATAAACAGAAAAAATCCTGGCCACCATGGGGATCGAACCCGCGACCTCTGCGTCGGCACCCATTGCCTCGCCATGAAAAGAAAGCGTGATACCAATCGAGCTAACTACGCTCCCTAGGGAACGTAGTTAGCTCGATTGGTAGTGTTAGTACTGTTAGCAGTAGTAGTAGTACTAGTAGTAGTAGTTGTAAGCATGCTTTCTTGGTGGCCAGAATTTCTTTCTGTCTATTCCTTGTGTTTGTCTCGTCTTTATTCCTATGGGGCTTTCATATTATCTTGTGTCATTACATTATAATTATACTATACTTATGTTATTAATTATGGTATTTGAAATATCGCTTTTGTTACGGTATCGTAATCGACCACAATGTATACCCAAAACGATTCGCCACACAGACACAACGAAAGTGTCGAAAGAACAAAACAAACAAAAAGAAGCAAACGTTGGCTATCTATCTGATATACTACTACTACCTACCAGTCAGGCTAAGGGATTGGTTTGTTTTGTTGTTTTCTTCTTATTTTTTTTAAATTTTTTTTTTTTACCCATATCCACAACTAAGGTGATTTCACTCAGGGTGTATCATTTTGTACAGACTGTCCTGTAAATAGTGTAAACGGCCAAGGGATCTTTAACGTGCACAGACTATTAATTAAATATTAATATTATGAGTTATGAATATGATGGTGATCTGCACAAGTGACCTCCTTTAGTAGTACACTAGTTGGTGGTAGTAGTTAGTAGTTAGTAGTAGTGCATGTAGTAGTAGGAGGAGTAGATCTGCATGTCGTACCTTACACTTACAGACCGTGACAATCATTAAGGTTAAATGACACTCTCTTGACATCTCCCTTTCGTTTTCACTGAATTGCTATCAACTGTCAGTGTCAGTGTCACTAGTCAGTATCAGGTCAAAGTGTAAATTTGTGCCTTGATTGATACTTCCTTTCATTCATTCTCTACTATCATTTCTTCTTTCCAGACCCAGTGAGATATAGATCTAGTCTTTTATAGTTATCCTTTTTTTTTTCGTTCTTGTTTCCCATACCTCTCTCTCTCCCCTTCTTTCTTCCCTGTTTTTTCTTCTTCTTCTTCTTCTTCTCTCTCTCTGAGTCTCTCTCTCTCTCTCTCTCTCTCTCTCTCTCTCTCTCTCTCTCTCTCTCTCTCTCTCTCTCTCTCTCTCTCTCTCTCTCTCTCTCTCTCTCTCTCTCTCTCTCTCTCTCTCTCTCTCTCTCTCCTCCCTCTCTCTCTCTCTCTCTCTTCTTTCTCTCTATCTCCTTCTCACCTCTTATTACTTACTTATTTTCATATTTTTATTTCATTCTACATCTAGATCTGAACCTTCCATTCTCGCTCATTCTTCACACCCCCTCTACTACGTTTCTTATCATCACTGTCTTTTTATTGATTTCTTCCTCCTTTCTGTTTTTCTTCTGACATCACATTGTGTGATGCCTGAGGTAACTTAGATCTAGATTCTAGATATTTCTCGTTTGTTGTCTGACGAAGGGTTATACCCGAAACGTCACGTGTTTGTTCTGTCTTTATTAGTTGAGTTCTCACTTATTGTCAATGTCATATTTCGCCTATCAAGGTCAAAGGTGAAATGAAACTACTCCGTTAAAATGATGGAGCTGTCGATGTGATAGATCTATGTTTTTGGGCGTAGTGATGCGATGGAACTGTTCGCGACATAATGTTTATATTAATTATTATATATTAAACGCAACAAGGAAGAGAGCTTAAAATTTACTTTAAAAATCGATCTAGCAATTGGCAACCCAGCTAGAAAATCGATCTAGCAAACCAGCAAAACTCGTGTTATTATATTGCTAGTACAATGCCACTTGTCAGCCATTCTATCTTGTCTTTTGACAATCGCTCGTGTCAAAATCCATATCTGGAAGAACTCGGCAGAGAACGTAATACTGTTGTTACTGTTACTGTTAGTAGTGTTATTAAAATCCCGTCGCAAAAGTGAGCTTCCTAATTCCTACCAGAATCAATTACTCTGGCTTGGTTTTATCTTGACGTTTTTGATAAGCGCATACCATTGAACAGTTTTGCTGCAGCTGACGACATTTATTAGTGGCCTATGTTAAAAGGTAAAAACAGAAACATTGGTGTGTCAGTGTCATTGTGTGTATTAGTATTAGTATTAGTATTATATCTACATTTCAGAAAATGAAAATTGTATTTATTTTATTAATTGTAATTTTCATATCCTTAGATTTAAACTCTTTTTCCTGTTTCTTTTTTATGAACATACATGCGTCACATTGATGATGATGTTAAACTTAAACTACTTTAATTAGTTTAATATTCTGATTTATTTCATCCCTATTATTACTATTAAAAATGTATAAAAACTCATGAAATCTGCGTTAAATAAATGTATACAGCATATGACAATATAGACAGCTGTGAACTCACACAACATATTATTATAGACAATAGAGGTGCCAGTAGCTCAGTCAGTAGAGCGGCTGACTGCCACGCAGGAGGCCCTAGTTCGATTCCCAATCCGGGCAAATTTGCTGGCCCTCCTGTCAACCCAATAGCGAAATGGGTAGCTAGGTCTTTTTAGACTCAGCGAACGTAAAGGCGGAGTGGAAAGCAAATGCAAACTACCACTAACCACATTATGCTGTAAGCCAAGAAAAAGCAGGACTCTAGTTCTGAATCCCAAGGCTCAACTTATGAGTCTGGGACTTACTTACTTAGTCAACTTAGTGTAGCTACAAAGTGCATCAATTGTGCAGCTGTACAGTACAGTGTAGACAATAGTGTAGCTTAACAGTGTAGCTATACTATAATTATATAGTGTACATAGACAATACTGTAGTTTATAAGTTATACTTATATACTGTATTGTATATATAGACAATATTGTAGCTATACACAGTAATACAATGTATAGACACTATTTTAGCTATACAGTGTATAGATAACATTGTAGCTATACAGTGTATAGACAAGAGTGTAGGCATATAGTGTAGGCATACAGTGTTTAGACAAAAGTGTAGCTATACAGGTTATAGACAATAGTGTAGCTATACATACAGTGTATATAGACAATAGTGTAGGCATACCATACAGTGTATAGACAATATTGTAGCTATACAGGTTGTACACAATATTGTAGCTATACAGTATATAGACACTAGTGTAGCTATACAGTGTATAGACAATAGTGAAGGCATACATTGTATAGTCAATAATGTAGCTGTACAGTGTATAGACAATAGTGTAGGCATATAGTGTATAGACAATAGTGTAGCTATACAGTGTATAGACAATAGTGTAGGCATACGTATAGACAATAGTGTAACTACACACTAACACAGTATAGTATATAAACAATAGTGTAGCTATGCAGTATAGTCTATAATACTATAAACAATAGTGTAGCTATACAGTGTATAGACAATAGTGTAGCTACACAGTATAGTATATAGACATTAATGTAGCTATACAGTATAGTATATAAACAATAGTGTAGCTATACAGTGTATAGACAATAGTGTAACTATACAGTGTATAGACAATAGTGTAGCTATACAGTGTATAGACAATAGTGTAATCATACAGTGTATAGGCAATAGTGTAGGCATACAGTGTATAGCCAATAGTGTAGCTATACAGTGTATATAGACAATAGTGTAGGCATACCATACAGTGTATAGACAATATTGCAGTTGTAGCTATACAGGTTGTACACAATATTGTAGCTATACAGTATATAGACACTAGTGTAGCTATACAATGTATAGACAATAGTGTAGGCATACATTGTATAGTCATTAATGTAGCTGTACAGTGTATAGACAATAGTGTAGGCATACAGTGTATAGACAATAGTGTAGCTATACAGTGTATAGACAATTGTGTAGGCATGCAGTGTATAGACAATAGTGTAGCTACACACTAACACAGTATAGTATATAATATAAACAATAGTGTAGAGATGCAGTATAGTATATAAACAATAGTGTAGCTATAGACAATAGTGTAGCTAGTACAGTATATAGACATTAATGTAACTATACAGTATAGTATATAAACAATAGTGTAGCTATACAGTGTTTAGACAATAGTGTAACTATAGAGTGTATATACATAGTGTAGCTACACAGTGTATAGACAATAGTGTAATCATATAGTGTTGCTTATACAGTGTATAGACAATAGTAGCTATACAGTGTGTAGACAATAGTGTAGCTATACAGTGTATAGACAATAGTGTAGCTATACAGTGTATAGACAATCATGTAGTTAACAATAGTGTAGGCATACAGTGTGTAGACAATAGTGTAGGCATAAAGTGTATAGACAATAGTGTAGCTATACACTATACAGTGTATAGACAATATTGTAGCTATACAGTGTATAGACAATAGTGTAGGCATACAGTGTATATAGACAATAGTTTAGCTATACATTGTATATAGACAATATTTTTCTATATATAGTGTTTATAGACAAACGTTTAGCTATGTAATGTATAAAAAATATATATATATAACAATAGTTTAGCTATACGGTGTATATATTATAGTTATAGACAATAGTGTATATATATATACATTAGTTTATCTAGTGTATATATATATAGTGACATACAGATATATATATAATATATATATATACAGTGGACAATTGGAAGTGAATACAGACAATAGTTTAGCTCTACTACTACAGTGTATACAGACAATAGTGTATAGCTATTCAGTAAGTGCATATTAATACAGAGAGTAGCCCATGTAATGCAAAGTAAAGGTGCCGCACTTCTAGTGTCTACTTCAATGTTCACTCTATAGCTTCACTTAATTAATAAATAATAGTATTAATAGTGACATTTTGAAGGCATGGACAGGAAGAGGTGGGTGAAGATTGAAAACGAGGACAAAGACTTCCAAGAGACAATTTTCACAGTAGTGTAAGAAGATAAGAGTAAAAGAAAGTGAAAGAATGACTCACATTTACATGAGCAGGAAGGGAAAGAGAACAGTTGAGGACAGCGGGTCGTAAGGAGACTGAAGGGGGTGAGACTGAGAGGGTGACTTGCAAACTATTTTTCTTCAGTGTCTCTTTTCTGCATGCTGATCTTCAATGCAAATCTGACATTTTAATTTGTCACCAGATTTCTTCCTTTACAAAGCATAATGAATCAAGGCGTATTGCGTGGACTGTCTGACTGGAGTGATGTCTGTAGAAAACACTGGCCAGCCTTCACTGTTGCTGGTGGTGTAGTGGGTCTTTATGTTGGACATTGCGTTGTACAGCGTCTAAAACGGGAACATGTTCAGAGCAAAATCCGACAGCGACGGCTGAGATCTGTCGAAGATCTTCAGAGAATTCAAGAGCAAATCAATGCCGAAAAGGTTGACATACAGATAGCCACTCTCTCATTCAAGGAGTTGCAAACACGTCTGCGTGATGGAAGCCTGAGTGCCGAAGAAGTTTGGAAGTCTTACACAGCCAAGGCTTTGGAAGTCCATGGTAAAACAAACGCCATAACGGATGTCATTCCAACAGCAAAGGCCGAAGCACAGGCTCTTGATGAGAAAACTCCCAGTGAGAGAGGTTTGCTTCATGGTGTTCCTATTAGCGTCAAAGAATGCATCGGCATCCAGGGCATGGATTGTACTGCTGGCCTAGCTGCCTTGATAGGCAATCTAAGAACTGAAAATTCAATTCTCATACAGGTATTGAAATCCCACGGCGCAGTGCCCTTCATCAAAACAAATTTATCTCAGGCCACTGTCAGCATCGCACCCAACAACCCTATCTTTGGCCTGACTATCAACCCTTTAGACCAGACCAGATCACCTGGTGGTTCATCTGGCGGCGAAGGCGCAATCATCGGTGGTGGTGGTTCAGTTCTCGGCATTGGCAGCGACATCGGTGGCAGCATACGACTTCCGGCCACTTTCTGTGGCATCGCAGCGTTAAAACCAACCAATGGCCGGTACAGTTTTAGGGGATCCTACAGAACTGGGCAGGCGTTTGATGGAGAGAGCATTGTTGGCATCGTGGAAGGGCCAATGGCGCAAGAAGTCCATGCTTTGGTACAATTCATGCGAGCAGCGCTGAGTCCCAGAATGTTTGACCTTGACCCCACCATTCCTCCTATTCCTTTTAGAGAAGAGATATTCAGGAGCCAGAATCGTCTGCGCATCGGCTTTTACACGTATGATGGGTGTACGCGCTGTGTGCCTGCAGTGGTCAGAGCCATCAACGTGGCGAAGGAAGCTTTGGAGAGTCTTGGCCACACAGTTGTG
Source organism: Doris montereyensis (assembly GCA_037039925.1). Classification (NCBI taxonomy): domain Eukaryota; kingdom Metazoa; phylum Mollusca; class Gastropoda; order Nudibranchia; family Dorididae; genus Doris; species Doris montereyensis. The sequence continues at coordinate 64,932 of JAXRKP010001064.1, read as the reverse complement.
CCATTTGAACCATATGCGATTTTCCATGGGATGAGAGAGATCTTCTGGCCAGCCGTACAGGCAGACGACCTCACATCTATTTACAATCTCATGAAATATGACGACACATGCGACGCCTGCTTTGAGCCAGTCAGGTGTAACCAGTGGCCGTATTTGGTCAGATATGCCTTGGCGACAGCCAGGGAGTTAACGACTTACGATCCAGTTGGTAACGCCGGCATGAAAAGGAAAGCAGTAAGGACAGTGAAGGATTTATGGAATATGACCATAGACAAAAATGATTACAGGGCCAATTTCATAAAGGAGTGGAAAGACCATGACCTTGACCTTGTGCTGTGCCCCGTGATGGCATGTCCTGCTATGACGATTGGGTTGGATCAGCTCATTCTTGCATATGTGACGTATACAAGTATATACAATCTGGTCAACTTCCCAGCTGGGACAGTTCCAGTGACTAGAGTGACGAGTCAAGATGTCGCTCAAACTAACGATCCAAAGTATTTCACAGCTGAAACAGCATTTGAGAAGATTATAGCAAAGGATTCTGAGAATTCAGAAAATCTTCCGTTGGGAGTCCAAATCGTTGGTTTACCGTTTCAGGAAGAAACTGTTCTTCGTGTCATGTCAGAATTGGAAGATGCGCTCAAAGTCAAAAAGCAATAGAAAATTTCTTTTCTTCTTCACATTCTTCAATTTAACCACAAACTGTTCATTTTTTTTTTTTTATTTTGGTTTAAGTGATGTGTTCAATTCTGAGTTTTGAACTAATTCATTGAACCGTAGACCTACTTTTTTCTGTTCTGACAATACTGACGGCAGAAAAAACCTGCACATGATTCTTTTTATCATTAAAAATTGTGTTCATTTCTCTATTGTCGTAAATAAATTCATTTTGAAAGAAAAAGATAAAAAAAGACTTATTCTTAATCTTAGAACATGTACCGTATATTTGCTTTATTAAATTGAGTAATCTTGTACAATGTACAGTGTACATTGTTTGTATTGTTGTAATAACTGTGCTAACAACAGTGAAACAGTTTGCCTCTATAAAGTATACATGTCAATGTCATGTATGTTGATTTCGTAGGCATCCTTCATATACCGGGTATTCTCCGCAAATGCAGTCAACTATTTATAATCTAAGATTCTATGCATACTACTACTACTACTACTACTACTACTACTACTACTACTACTACTACTACTACTACTACTACTACTACTACTTCTACTACCTACTACTACTACTACTACTACTACTACTACTACTACTACTACTACTTATACTACCACTACTACTACTACTACTACTACTACTACTACTACTACTACTTCTACTACTACTACTGCTACTGCTACTACTACTACTACTACTTCTACTGCTACTACTACTACTACTACTACTACTACTACTACTACTACTACTACTACTACTTCTACTACTAATACTACTACTGCTACTACTACTACTGGCTACTGCTACTACTACTACTGCTGCTACTACTGTTACTACTACTACTACTACTACTACTACTTCTGTTTCTACTGCTACTACTGCTACTGCTGCTACTGCTACTACTACTACTACTACCACTGCTACTGCTGCTACTACTACTGCTACTACCACTACTACTACTACTGCTACTACTACTACTGCTACTACTACTACCACTACTACTACTACCACCACCACCACTACGCCACGATCAAACCCCACTACTGCACCTTGTTAATATATATATATATAAATATAATTATAATGTACGCGTTGTGTCTTTCCCTGTTCAACGAACGGGAAATCAAGTTGTACAATGTATTGTACTAATACAAGTCGGATATCAAAATGTCATTAAAGTTTTAGTCATCATAAAGACAAAAATTAATTAAAAATAGCCTTTTAATTTGTACTTTAAAGAAATTAGTACAACAGTAGAAATATTATGTAGTAAGTAGTAGAAGTACATGTATAGATGTATACTGGACCCTGCTAGAGTCGAGCATTAATATTAGTACACTACTAGTAGTACCCATTTACTAGTAGCTAGTACTAGTACTACTAGTACTAGTAGTACAATAAACCTTGACTTTGACGAGCTGGTTCCAGAGGAAAATATCAATACACTCGAAGCTCATTACTTACAACCGACTTCACTGTAGACAGTACAACTACATACAAGTAACAAGTACACAACATGTAGTCGAATATACAATATTTTTCGGATTTATTGATCTTTTCCCCTTCATCGGACGGTTGGCGGGGGCTACTGGTAGTGGTACTGGTAGTAGTGGTGGTATGCCCTATTTCTTTCCTTTTCTGCTTTCACTTATCCTTCATCTTGCTGTTTTCTCTTAATTCAACCTGAGACCACTGCAATGATGGATGGGGTAAATTTCATTGAAACAAATTTCCCGTTCAAGTTCAACCGCTACCCATGTCGTTAAACCTCCAATGAAAATTAGACAGTTGTAATGACTTCTATCCATCCGTCGTGACGGTTGTATTTTGTAATGACTTCTATACACCCGTCGTGACGGTTGTATTTTGTAATGACTTCTATACATCCGTCGTGACGGTTGTAGTTGTAATGACTTCTATACATCCGTCGTGGTAGGTTATAGTTGTAATTAAATGTAATGACTTCTATACATTCGTCGTGGCGGTTGTTGTAGTTGTAATGACTTCTATACATCCGTCGTGATGGTTGTAGTTGTAGTGACTTATGTACATCCGTCGTGACGGTTGTAGTTGTAATGACTTAGGTACATCCGTCGTGAGTTATAATAACTTCTATACATCGTCGTGGCGGCTGTAATGGTTGTAGTTATAATGACTTTTATACATCCGTCGTGACGGTTGTAGTTGTAATGACTTCTATACATCCGTCGTGACGGTTGTAGTTGTAATGACTTCTATACATCCGTCGTGACGGTTGTAGTTATAATGACTTCTATACATCCGTCGTGACGGTTGTAGTTGTAATGACTTCTATACATCCGCCGTGACGGCTGTATTTTGTAATGACTTCTATACATCCGTTGCGACGGTTGTACTTGTAGTGAAATGAATTTTCTCCTCTGTCCTCGACAGTCTTTAATTAGAAATCAACGGATGACGGAGGTAGGCCTATTGCTTTTTTTTTCACATGATAAAATTTAAAATTGACCTGGCGATTGGTTGAAGATAACACTATAGGCTACTATTAGTATTAACACGCCAAATACAGTAAACCTAACAATGTTATACACATGTATTTCTGAATAATGTACAAGTACAATATCATGTCTTGTGCTTGGTTTTCTTTTCCCATGTACTGTTACCATTACTAAGTACTAGTAGTAGTACATAGTACATGTATTACATTCCACACCATGCGAATGTCCATTTCTATTAGTATTACATTTACATGTATCTAAGTCACAGTGATGTAGTGGACACCCAGTACAGTAAATTATAGCGCACGTATAATATACATAATATACGGTCTATATGTCCCCTGAAATTGTAGTCAAACGCTTGTAAGTTGTATTGAAGTACGGATGTGACTGTGAGGATCCTTCTTTCTGCTCCCCAATGATATCATTACCGTACTATTACTATTATTACTAACAAGGTAGTCGACTGTAATTATACGTACAATGATTGTATTATAATGAATCATTATAATTATAGGTAGTAATTGTAGCGTACCGTAGTACAATTAGTAGGCTATTAGTATTACACACACACACACACACACACACAGAGGCTAGGGTGATCAATCTGTTTCTGTCCCTCTGTCTCATTCGCATTGTCTCTCTGTCTCTCTCTGCCTCTGTCATTCTCTCTCTCTCTCTCTCTCTCTCTCTCTCTCTCTCTCTCTCTCTCTCTCTCTCTCTCTGTCTCTCTCTCTCTCTCTCTCTCTCTCTCTCTCTCTCTCTCTCTCTCTCTCTCTCTCTCTCTCTCTCTCTCTCTCTCTCTCTCTCTCTCTCTCTCTCTCCTCCTCCCTTCCTCCCTCCCTCCGTCTCTCTCTCTCTCTCTCTCTCTCTCTCTCTCTCTCTCTCTCTCTCTCTCTCTCTCTCTCTCTCTCTCTCTCTCTCTCTCTCTCTCTCTCTCTCTCTCTCCTCTCCTTCCCTCCCAGTCCAGTAAGATCCGTCAGTTAGAGGCATGGGTGCTCCCGTTTCTTTCTGTTCCTCTCTCTCTCTGAATCTCTCCGTCTGTCTGTCTGTCTGAATATGTCTGTCTCTTTCTCTCTCTGTTTCAATCTGTCTCTCTCTCTGTCTCTCTCTCTCTCTCTCTCTCTCTCTCTCTCTCTCTCTCTCTCTCTCTCTCTCTCTCTCTCTCTCTCCCTCTCTCTCTCTCTCTCTCTCTCTCTCTCTCTCTCTCTCTCTCTCTCTCTCTCTCTCTCTCTCTCTCTCTCTCTCTCTCTCTCTCTCTCTCTCTCTCTCTCTCTCTCTCTCTCTCTCTCTCTCTCTCTCTCTCTCTCTCTCTCTCTCTCTCTCTCTCTCGTGTACCAGTGTTACTTACACTACAGATACAGTTATCTACAGTTAGAGTTAGAGGCATGGGTGCTCCGTTTTGTTTCTGTCCCTCTATCTGTCTCAATCGGACTGTCTGTCTGTCTGTCTCTCTGTCTGTCTGTCTCTCAGTCTGCGTGTGTGTGTCTCTGTCTCTCTATGTCTCTCTCTCTCTCTCTCTCTCTCTCTCTCTCTCTCTCTCTCTCTCTCTCTCTCTCTCTCTCTCTCTCTCTCTCTCTCTCTCTCTCTCTCTCTCTCTCTCTCTCTCTCTCTCTCTTCTCTGTCTCTCTCTATGTCTCTCTCTGTCTCTCTCTGTCTCTCTCTCTCTCTCTGTCTCTCTCTCTCTCTCTCTCTCTCTCTCTCTCTCTCTCTCTCTCTCTCTCTCTCTCTCTCTCTCTCTCTCTCTCTCTCTCTCTCTCTCTCTCTCTCTCTCTCTCTCTCTCTCTCTCTCTATATAATGTGTGTGTTTTGGCTTTGTTTTTAAAATGAGAAATAGAAATATAGGCCTATTAGTAATATAAGCATTACTAATACTATTTTATAATAAATAGTGTACATTCACTACCGGTACGGTAAGTCTAAGCTGTATACTGTACTGTATGTACTTAGATCAGATCTAACACTGTATGTATGATTGATTTTAATGAATGATTATAATTTTATTTTCTCAAGATGAATACAATGAAAAGGATGAATAAAAATGATTTGAAACTGAAATTGGTTGTTTTTTGTGTGTTTTTCACACTTTCAGTAGGCCTGTGTACATCTAGTTGATGTTGTAGCCTACTTGTAATTGTAACTTGTACTGTAGTCGTACATTGTAATTGTAGTAGAGTCCTGTGTTTCTTTGTGTTGCTGTTACATGTTATTTGTTATTTGTTACATATTATTGTTATGTCAACAATACTTATCAATGTTATGTTTATAGATTACTTATATGATGATAGTATACCGTCGGTGGCTGAGTGGTTAGGCTGTCGGGCTTTGTATCATGAGGTCCTGGGTTTTAAATCCTAGCAGAGCTAGGTTCATCATCATCAACGTTGTGTTCCTTGGGAAAAGCACTTTACGTTTAGCACTTTTTAATCGTATCATTTTCCTCACTCAACCCAGGTGCAAATGGGTACAAGTACAAGCATTAGCTTGGGAGTAAAAACCTGCGTCAAACTGGCGTCATGTCCATGAGGTGATTGTTATCTACTGTTCCACTTCATGCTGTAAAAACCGGAATAGGCTCCGACTTTATGGACCGCAATGGTCTTGGAAAGTAAGAGGAACTTTACTTTCTTACTAAATTAATACATTACGTATTATTATATACTTGTATATATATATGTATATATATATATATATATATATATATATATATATATATATATATATATATATATATATATATATATACATACAAGTATTCAAGATGCACATGAATGAGAATGTCATGTGGTTGGCGGGCTCTGCTGGTAGGTCCTACTCCCTTCCTTTCACTTTCACTCAATATCCTTTACTTTAAAGTAAAAGTCAAGTTCCTTCAAGGCCGTTACGGCTGTGAGAGGCTTAGCTTATCCCGGTTTCTATAGCGTGAAGCGGAACAGGTAATAATAATAATACTATTAATATTAATAATAGTAAATAAATAGAATACGTATTTATATAATATAGCGCTAACTAAGTAACATTAACAACACCAACAGATGGTCAGTAGCGCTTTACAAAATACATCCATAGATTACATTATTTAAAAAGCATTGTGACAGCATCTACGATTAAATTAAATCATTACAAACACACACCACATCCTAAAAATATTCATATTATCATAGAGCGTACATAACAACACCATAACTATATTTAGAAGTTTTAAAATGCAACAGTGAATGACTCAGGTTTTTATTTTTAGACTTCTGTTGAATGAATTAAAAAATAGGCCTGATCTGGTTTTTATACATTGTAATTGTAGTGCACATCTACATAATGTTTCGGAAGACAGAATTCATGGTTATTACATGCACTACAGTATTACTATTAGTATTAGCCGAAAACCCCAAAAGACCAACAATCAAAATTAAAACACAAGTCGACAGCTTTTAGATATACTTAGATTTAGATAGGCATACCTAGGCACAATTCATAACAACATCAGATGGAAGGAGCGACACAGAGATAAAGTATAATAAAGCCAATAATAAACCAAACAAAAATGAAGCACTTTACGACAAATATAAATCAATCTACACAATAATAGAAATGAGGGGAAACTATTTTCATTGTTACATCGAGCCCATCTTAATGTATGGACGTGAAGCAATAATATAACTAATAATATATAAGCATGGTGGACCCTGAACAAAACGATACAGGAGAGAATCCAAGCAACAGAGACGAGGGACGTATGTAGCATCAGATTCAGACCACCACTTCAGGACGTTAAGACGAGAAGAAGAGGGACGTATGTATGTAGCATCAGACTTACCACTTCAGGACGTTAAGACGAGAAGAGGGACGTATGTATGCAGCATCAGACTTACCACTTCAGGACGTTAAGACGAGAAGAGGGACGTATGTTGTAGTTAAGACGATCATGTAGCATCAGACTAACCACTTCAGGACGTTAAGACGAGAAGAGGGACGTATGTATGTAGCATCAGACTACCACTTCAGGACGTTAAGACGAGAAGAGGGACGTATGTATGTGGCATCAGACTACCACTTCAGGACGTTAAGACGAGAAGAGGGACGTACGTATGTAGCATCAGACTACCACTTCAGGACGTTAAGACGAGAAGAGGGACGTATGTATGTAGCATCAGACTAACCACCAGGACGTTAAGACGAGAAGAGGGACGTATGTATGTAGGACGTTAAGACAGAAGAGGGAGTAATGGACGTTAAGACGAGAAGAGGGACGTATGTATGTAGCATCAGACTAACCACCAGG
>JAXRKP010001064.1:5000-52500 GCA_037039925.1 Doris montereyensis | reverse complement strand
ATAATAGCCATGCTGCAAAGATGAAAGCTTCTCTCTCTCTCTCTCTCTCTCTCTCTCTCTCTCTCTCTCTCTCTCTCTCTCTCTCTCTCTCTCTCTCCTCTCTCTCTTCTCTCTCTTTTCTCTCTCTCTCTCTCTCTCTCACGAAGAGAGAGAGAGAGAGAGAGAGAGAGAGAGAGAGAGAGAGAGAGAGAGAGAGAGAGAGAGAGAGAGAGAGAGAGAGAGAGAGAGAGAGAGTTTCTGTGATCATTCATATGTGAATGCCAAGCGTTTGAATTATTGATGCTTTCTAGAAGACTCGACTACATATATCTACACTTCAGCCGTCTTCTTGATACTGAGGGATGTGGACTCGGTAGTCCAGAGGCAAGGTTTCGGTCTTTCAACCAAAAGGTAGTGGGTTTGAGCCCAACAAACGGTTAACAAAATTTTCACGAGTGAGCAAAATCTGCCCCTCCCCCCCCCCGGTCAAGGTAGGTGGATCGACACATAGCCCTATTGGAGACGAACTGTAAAAGGAGGTCCCGTGTGCAGATCACGGCACTCTGGCAACGTTAAAGATTCCTTGGCTGTTTACGGGGCAATCGGTCAAAATTAAAAATCCTACCAAAAACCACCGAGATCACCTTAGTTGCGGTTGAGGGCAAATCAAATCAAATCAAATCAAAAAAGGAAATATAGTGATGGATTTGGAAGCGATACGGAAGTTGTCCCTATTGACCCCGGGATAAAAATAATAATAATAGCTTTGAGGGTCAATAGCTCACCCATGACCTCTCAACTCAACATTTTGCACTTTTCATTTTCAGCGAACAGTTTGCAGCTGACTGTGACTGGACTAGATTCTAGGCCATTTCACTTCGATTTCCAATGCAGTCGCGATCTCGACCTCACAAGTTGGCATACCTGGTGATGTTATGAATTCTAGATCTATATCTAGTTACACATGTTTCATTAAATGCCCTTGAAATCGAAAGACTGTTGAGAATAACACGAAAATGGTGGATTTACACACAACTTTCGATCTCTTGGATCGATCAATCAATTTGTTTATTATCACAGACAGAACCACAGCACCAGCAGTTTGGCTGTGAACAATGGTATGACAAATCTAAATTCTAGATCAAGATCTCGAAGGACTCCCATAGTCAGACACACACTATCAGTATCACCGTCCCCCTTCCCCCTCCCCACCATCCCTCTGCCCCACTTTCCCAACTTCACCCCCACTGAAAGCAATGTTAAGTCCCTGCGGTAGCTCCTCCAAATGAAATTCAAACCTGTGTGCCCGACTATGGGGATCATTCCAATCTAGATATTGGTATCTTTCTGTTACTGTTATTTAATTCAATATATCAATATCCTATTATAGTCGATATGCATCGTCTAAAACTTATCACCAGATACCAGATGCGATTTAGGAATAACAATGATACAGCTGCCATAAGAAAGTGTAGTGTACAACTATGAAATTCCATAAACAATACCAAACAAAATTTTATTAGTTGATGAAATTTTGATTCCAATCATGACCAAGGAGGTACAAACAAAACAGAATTTTAAGATGAAATGATGTTCTTTTAATAAATATGTACCTTAAGTAAGAGGAAGTAATTCCCAACCGTGCTGTGAATAAATACATTTTTTCCCAACCAGGTGTTGAGAACCTTTTTTGTTATTCCCAACCAGTATTTTATCGGTCATGATCTCGCGGGAGTTCCGTTTATGAGTGAGAGAGAGTTAAAGAAAGAGAGGTATGGAGAGAGGCCAAGGCCTACCTAATACTAATACAAACTAAATGAAACGACTTCCCGTGATGGCTGTCTCATGAAAACTGTATCTCTCATAGCCTATAATAATAATAATAATAATAATAATAATAATAATAATAATAATAATAATAATAATAATAATAAAGATAATAATAATATGAATGATAATAATAATTATAATAATAATAATAATAATAATAATAATAATAATAATAATAATAATAATAATAATACTATTAATGATAATAATAATTATAATAATAATAATAATAATAATAATAATAATAATAATAAATAATAAGAAGAAGAATAATCATAAAAACGGTTAGGAATAAAGAAAAAAATAGTAATTACAACACCCTGTATGGAATAAGACAAAGAAGTACATATGGTTGGTTTCCCCACAACCGGTTGGGAATAAAAAGTACATCTAGCAGAATTCCTAGCACCCGGTTGAGAATGAGAAAAGTTAGTATTCCCAACAACCGGTTGGGAATAAAGAACAGTCGGTATTGGTATTATTTCCAATACGGTTGGGAATAAGAAAAAGTAATATTCCCAACTTTCTTTCTTTCTTTATCAGTTCCCATTCTACTTCCAGTGTATGCGTTCAGATGTCCGAGAAATAGTTAAATTTCTGTGCTCTAATGCCTCTTTTTATAATATCTTCTTCCCACTTTCTCCGAGGTCTGCCTTTTGGTCTTTTACCTTTTTCGAACTTACATCTATATCTCCAGCTCTATCCTCCTCAGTCAGCACAGGTATATATTCACTTAATGCATGATCTTCATTGTTATTATCGGGATCAAGAATGTGTGTGACCCATCTGCCAAAAATTTGTCAAGCATGATATAGATTTTGACAAAAAGATGTCAATACTTTCTGTACAAGGTATAGTCTAAAAAAAATGAAAAGATAACTAACATAAACAAATGACCCAGTAATGACAATGCCAAGCCTAGCATGTGAAAAGGAAGGAAGAATCATGTAGCTCTCACAATAGTCTGTTGTTTGTCAGCTGCATTAAATTATTCATACGCTTCCAGCAAGAACTGTATCTCCAATAAAATATGGCTTTTCGTCAAACAGTTGTGGGAGAAACAGAAAGAAAGTTAAAGGATTGTTGTTTTATTCCAGAGCCAGTCATGCCTATACCTAGAGTGATCAATCAAGAAAAAGGTGGGGCTGTCATATTCGTCTGGCATGATGTTCACAAAGATCAGGTAAAGAGAAAAAGAAAATTTGTAATCATTTAAAAAATGTTTTTAACTGAAAAAAGCTAAGATAAAGATAATAATATCTTTGTTAAAAGATGATGTTTTTCAGTTTTTTGTTTTGGTGATTGAGATTTAAAGTTATGTTTTTTCATTTTGAGAAAGCTATTCTTCTGTCCAGTTGTTACGATAGAATGAAGAATTGATTTTATTTATAATGTTACTGCCAAAAATGTTTTAAAATGTGTAATTTTTATTCTGATGTTTATTACTTTCACAGCCTGGTATGTCTGTCACACACTTTGGTATTTATGAGCTTGAGACACAAAAACATTCAGTAAGTATAATATTTTGTTGTCAATTTCAAGCTTACAACACGTATGATTTCGCTACAGCAATCATGATTTATCACTGATTGCTTAAAACATTCATCAATTCTTACATATTTGTCATATGCTGCATGTAGTGAAAAACTTTGAAGAGATTAACATAACTATTAAAATATGATATGAGTAAGTTTTTATTACCTGCATTATAGCATGGAATCCAAATCACACTTTTGTTCAGCGAAATTAATGAAGACTGCTTGAAAAAAAAAAACCCAACCTTTAACTGACAATGTCACACCCCAGCTACTGTAGGATACTTGAACAATCCAAGGAGAAGAGAAATATAAAGACGGAAAATAAGAAGAGGATTTCATTTGATTTACCCACATCCACAACTAAGGTGATCTCAGGATTTTTTATAAGAATTTTAATTTTGGCCGGATTGCCCTGTAAACAGCCAAGGGATCTTTAACGTGCACAGAGTGTTGTTATCTGTACACAGGTCCTCCTTTTTATCGTCCGTCTCTGGTGGGACTACCTATTGGTTGAGAGGCCGACTCTTGCCTCTGGACTATCGAATCCCCCTATAAGAAGAGCAATTACCTCTTTTTTATCTTATTATGACTGTTTGATATAATTTGATGCATTTTATGGCAGTCAACATGTGAAAAAAAAAGTGGAGTGGATTTTAAAACATTTGGGGGGGGGGGGGGGGGCGGAGTGAGTGTCGAGGAGAACAGGGCTGGGGGTTACCTTGTAGATTGTATTTTGATCAGAGAATCATGATTGGGAGTCAAGTTTTGTATTGTCACGATATTAACATACTCAAGAAAGGTATTTGCTTTCTTAGTATCATTTTACTTACCCATTTCTGAATAAGTATTTGGCTAAAGGCAAAGAAGGCTAATGACAGAATTTTTTTTGTGACAGGTTTAGCAAGCAACTCTAGTTGTATCTTTTTAAAATTTCCGTTTTCAATAGTCTAAGGGATATGAAAGGACCTTGAATGAAATTATAAACCAAGAGGCAGATCCTGCAATTAATAATGAATGGATATGGACCATTAGCTCATATTTCCCCTATGTCACAATGATACATACTGTAGCTTAAGATTTTTTTTTCTTTCTTTCTTTTTTTATCAGTTCCCATTCTACCTTTCAGTGTATGGGTTCAGATGCCGAAGATGATCTTTCTCCAGGATGCCCTGTCATGGCATTTTCTGTTTCCTTCCAAAAATGTTAAATTTCTATGCTTCAATGCCTCTTTTATATCTTCTTCCCACTTTCTCCGAGGTCTGCCTTTTGGTCTTTTACCTTGGTCTTTAGAACTGTATACTGATTTAGCTATTCTATTGTCATTCATTCTGTTTACATGCCCAAATCATCTCAATTGATTTACTTCTATCTTAGTCTTTATGCCATCTGCTTTAGTTTGATCTCTTATTGTTGTGTTTCTGATTTTGTCTCTTTTAGTTTTCCTACCACTCTTCTTAGATATTTTATTTCGGCTCCCTGTACTCTACTGTATTCTCTACTGTCTAAGGTCCAGGTTTCGCTGCCATAGAGGAGAGTAGGACAATAAACTGTATTGTATACTGCCATTTTGGTTTTTGTTGACAATTCTTTGCTTACCTACAAATTCCTTTCCTAGCTGGTTATGTATTGCACTTGCCTTTTGGATTCTCTGGCTGATTTCTTCTCTTAGTTAATCATCACTCCTAGGTAATTGTAGCTTTGAACTTGTTCTAAAATACTCCCTGCCCAATTTAAGATTTTGTGTTTTAGCTTCCCTAGTTACTAGCATTGTTTTGGTTTTCTTTGCATTTACTCTCATTCCTCTTTATTTAGTTCATTGTTCATAATGCTGATATTCGACTGAAGGTCACTTTCTGATTTTCCAAACAAAAACTAAATCATCGGCAAATGAAAGCATTGATACATTTACTGGTTTGAGCTTCCACATACCTGCAGTCATTTTCTTCATTTTTGAGGATGCCTTTTCGACTGAATCCATAAATGTGATAAACAAAAGAGGACTTATGTTACAACCCTGTCTTACTCCTCACAGCGTCGAATCCCTGTAGCAAATCGTCCCTCTTAGTTGTGGCCGGCAAAACTCATTAATTACCCACATGCGCTCACCTGTCAGGGGTCAAGCACGGTCAGCTGGATTCCCGGGTAGCTGATCGCCCCGTTGAGATTTTTATAAAGAATTACTCTATTTTCTCTCGCTATAACAGCGCTTCTCTCATACCGATTGTCTCAGTCTTTGTTTCTACCATAGTATCAACGTCTTGTCTGTTCTCTGTGAAAGTATCATTTCTCTTGGATTTGTAACTTTTCTGAAAAAAGAGGATTTTTAATATGTATGTAGATTTTTCGTTTTGTTGCTTTGGTCATTATATTCTATCTAATTGCTAAAAGAACTATGCGAACATAGTTAACGAAAACGAGTTTATTTCAAAGATTGGTTATCGTACTTCACTCTGTAGAAAAAAACAATTTGTCATGTCACAAATCATTACAAAGTTATAACGTTCTTCTTCCACCCACTCCCTTTTTGCCTAAGTTAAGTACGTATGTAACGTGTTTTCCTTTAGCGTAAGTCAATTTTAACCGATTTTTTTCCTTTATCCAATCGATTTTTACTGATCCCTCTTACTTTTTCAAATAAATCTAGTATGGGTCCCACTATAAATCAGTATACAGTGCTAAATCCCAAGGTAAAAGACCAAAAGGCAGACCTCAGAGAAAGTGGAAAGAAGATATAAAAGAAGCATTGAAGCATACAAATTTAATTTTTTGGAAGGAAACAGAAAATGCCAGGACTGGGCATCCTGGAGAAAAGATCATATCGAGAAACTGAACCCATACACCGAAAGGTAGAATGGGAACTGATAAAGAAAGAAAGAATGGATCCCATCCTAGAGGATCATGATTTTGCCGCCAATGACTTGTACCGCATATGTGGAAAGAAAACCTTCACATAAAGAAAAACAGGCAAAGAGAAAGCCACTGATGTGTCATAAAATGCGCGACAGCAGCACATTCTATGGACAACAAAATTACATGTCAGACAGACACTCATCTCACAGAGCTCGGGCAGGTATTAAAATAATATGGTATTTGTTGGAAACAAGCACACGAAACACAAACACATCTTGACCTCTATCAGATTTGCCTTCTTTTTAGCGACAGCTATATTGATAAAGCCACATTTCCTCAAGAAGTACGGGACACTGAGCATAAATTATCACAAATAACACATGAAAAAACTTACACATAGATCGGGTCCCATTGCATCATCCTTAGATAAAGTTCTTCCCAAACACAGAATGATACCACAGGCATACCACAGTCGATCTTTTATTGGCAACCACTGTCATAAATACTTACAAGAAAAGGTTTATACAGACCTTATGCAAACAATCATCACACAGACAATGACATGCACACATTACACATTGCCCAAAAGTTATTGATGAAGCACGCACGGTAGCGTTAGTTTTCAACAATATCAACAAAGCCTTTAGTAAAGCCCACAAAGCGATCTCACACACAAAGACAATTAATGAAAATTCAATTAATGACATTCAACATGATATAGACACATACATGAGCATGTATAGACAAAGCTTTCCAAACAAAACAATCACAAAACAGCATATTTTAGAGCACCATTGCACCCCACATATACGGCAGTACAAATTTGAGCTGGGTTGCTGGGTGAACAGGGAACGGAAAGCTGTCATCAGTTAATTGCAAGGATAGAGAGACGAGCACGAGGTATTATAAACTCACAAATGAGAATGAAGTTCATAATCAATGTACAACTATTAGAAAACAGCCCCCTGGTGCATGTACGCAGACCGACCTGCAAGTAACATTAAATGTACATAGTGATACATATCTTATTTCATTGTGTTGAGTTATTCCTTCAATGATATTGTTTGTTTCCGTTAGTCTCATTATAGGAGTATTAAAAATTCGATATTGTTCTGTTTATCGTGATGAATGCAAACTATCTTTTAGTATGTACGTACATGTATGTATTGTTCTTATTTTGTGAAAGTTTGATGGCATTCGCCTCTACATATTTTGTGTTAAAGCGTTTTACTTAATGCCCTATGTCTGTTATTGTACTGAAATGATGGACCTAATTGAGGCCTTGATTGTGTGGAAATAAAACTCATCTTGATAAATTTCTTTCATCAGTCAATTGCAACACTCTCTTTAAAGTTGGGGGAAGCCTTCACATTTGTTGTCGATGGCTATCTTAGCCAGATACAAGCTGATTAAATGGACCCATAAATTACCGTTAAGTGCGGCAAAGCTAGCAGGGAGTGAACGCTACCTGGTGGCCCTTTGCTGACCTTGGTCAGCGTGACCCAGGTGCACCGTGTCGGCCAACTAAGAGGGACGAGTTTTGTATGCTGTGTCCTATATCTACAACAAATTCTTCATATACGTTTCCAGCTACTCTCACTGCACATGTTGGTTCATTGTAAAAGCTTTTAATGGCTTCTATTAAATTTTGCTCTACATTGTGTTCTTTTAAGGAATGCTATTATTCATCCCTCCTCACAGTGTCAAATGCCTTTTCTAAGTCAATCAAGGAATTTTTCTATTATTTGTCTAATTGTAAATATGTGGTCTTGTTCACTTCCTCCTGGTCTAAATCCGCTCTGATGCTCTTCAATCTGATCCTGTACTCTTTCCTTAGTCTCATTTCCAGTATCCTGGCATACACTTTTCCTGGAACGCTAAGTAGCGATATCCCTCTATAGTTTGAGCAATCCATAGTTGATCCTTTCTTATGTATTGGGACTACTGTTCCCTTTTTCCAGTCACGTGGCGCCTGTTTGGACTTCCATGCTTGTTGAGATATTGCGTGTAGTAGTTTGTCTGCCTCTTTCCCTTGGTTTTTTAATCATTTCTGGATAAACTTGATCTGCTCCTGGGTTTTTTTCTAACTTTACTTTTCTTATAGCTGTTTGGATTTTTTCCATTGATGTATCTACATCTTCAGCTGTCTCATCTGGATTACTTGTTACTCTAACTAATTGGCTCCTTTGTTTCATACGTTCTGGAGGGATTATGTAATTGGTGAAAATACTTTCTCCACGTTTCCATGATTTGGCTGTCTTCTTTCATTATTTCTTCTTTGGTATTCTTAATTTGTCGCATGCTTTTGTCTTTCTCATGCTCTTCATTGCTCCCCAGAACAGCTTTTGATTTCCTTGATAACTTTCTTGAAGTCTTTGTCCAAACTCTTCCCATTGTTCCTGTCTTGCTTTCCTTACTTCCTCTTTGGCGATAGTTCTTTTATTCACGTAATATATCCTATCCTTTGGTCTCTTTGTTTGCAACTATTTCTTCCAGGCATCTTTCTTTTCTTTGATCTTAGTCTTGACATTTTCATTCCACCGTGCTGTTCTTTTCCTATACCCTTTAATTTGTTTCCTACCACAGACCTCTTCAGTACAACTGAGGAGTGTTTCTTTATACATCTGCCACTTTTCTTCTATTGTGCTATCATTCAGATCCACCTTTCACTGATAAATCTTTTTATCCTAGATTGATATATCTGTTTTACTACTGGTTTATTTAGTTCCTCTATTTTGAATTTAGTAGCTTTCTTCTCTTTCCTTTTCTGTTTGTTTTCTTCAGTCAGTAATCTCATTTTGGCAATCACTAAGTGATGATCACTAAATATTTCTGCTCCTCTGTTTACTCTTGCATCCAATGTACTGTAGAAAAGGGAGCTGCTAACTATTACGTAGTTTATCATTGACTTTTCACACCTGTCTTCATTTACTCTTGTGTATTTGTGGATATCTTTATGAGGAAAAAAGGTGTTGGCTATTTTCATGTTATTCTTTAGGCAAAAATCTATTAGCCTCTCTCCATTTGGAGAAGTTGTTGTCTCTCCTTATTTACCTATTACTCCTGCTGACGTATCTATATTGCCCACTCTAACGTTTAAATCTCCTAAAAACATTAGTTGTTTGGGTTTAAAATTCTCTGCAGCTATTTGTAAATCGTTCTCGAAGATATCTTTTTCTTCTTTAGTGGCGTCTTCCTTTTGGTCAATAAGCTATTAATAATTTAATTTCTCGTCCTTTTGGTTTAATATTTACCTCTCCTTGGGCTTATAAATTTCCAACTTTCTAGTAGCTTTTCATGCCTTTTATGCACTAGGAGGCCTACTCCTGCTCTATTTCTATCTTTGTCATCTACTCCTGAGAAGATTAAAATATGATTCGGTCTTACATTTTCTATTCCTTGACCTTTTTTCTTTCTTTCTGTAATGGCCAAAATCATTTCATGTTCCAAAAATCACAGTCCGTATTCGTTTCCAAGTTTGCCTTCGAAAGATCAAGCCGATTATATCACATTTATTTTTCTGAATCAGTTTGGTTTTGGATAAGCAGGGATTAGTCCACTGTATCCTAGGTAAATGGTGGGGCTGCCACCTTGAGGCCCCCTACCAAGTCTTGTTATTTTCTGTCAGGGCTAACTCCTTAGCCTTTAGTTATTCAAGACCAGCCTGCAAGGCAGCAGTTTATTTTCTGTCAGGGTTAACTCCTTAGCCTTTGGTTGGTCAAGACTGGCCTGCAAAGCAGCAGGTTGTTTTCTGTCAGGGTTAACTCCCTTAGCTTTTGGTCGGCCAAGACCTGCCCACAAGGCAGCAGGAGGCGCGTGGAGGGCGAGATCATCTACTCCCGTACAGGTGCTTACCTGTCCACTGCCCGGATAATTTTTAATACTCTTTTTTTTATATATCTACAGCTTATTTATACCTATGAAAACAAAGTCAAAGTTGTTTCCTGTTCTGTGAATCAAGAGAGAACATTGCTAGGTGAGTCTCAGCCATTTTTATCATGTCATTTACATTGTATTATGTTGAAGGTGATACATGTACAATAGACCTATCAGCTCAAAGAGTTAACAAGGGTTTTATGTTGAAAGTGATGCGTGTACAATAGACCTATCAGCTCAAAGAGACGCTTTTATCAGAAGAATGTGGTAATGATAATCTTAAAATATGAAACCCATAATTGAAAGAGGGAATAGAATGCTTCGAAAATAGTAGGTGAATAAAAAATTGTTTTTTATTGAAAACATATTAATTAAACAAATAAATAAATAAAAACAGGAAAGAAAGAAAGATACAATGAAAAAAAAAAGCAAGGCAGAAAATAATGACACGGTGATAGCATATTGAGCTGCTGCCTTGGTTGCACCGGAGCGACATTAATTGATATTAGCTTTCCTTTGTCTTCTTATTTTAATTTTGTCAAAAAGAATTTTTGCTTATCCATTCTTAGTGTGTATACGTTCTTGTAGACCAATCGTCTCTATGCAGGTGGATGTAAAACTTTCTTTCACTCTTTGACAAGGCTGTTCTGATATACCTGGGTTAAAATTTAATTCTCAAAACCAGTCCAAAGTTATGCTGAACTTGTTTGTTTCCCAGTATGCTAACGTTGAATCGCACTGTTTTGT
Source organism: Doris montereyensis (assembly GCA_037039925.1). Lineage (NCBI taxonomy): Eukaryota > Metazoa > Mollusca > Gastropoda > Nudibranchia > Dorididae > Doris > Doris montereyensis. The sequence goes on along the minus strand of JAXRKP010001064.1, from coordinate 41,680 downwards.
TGTGTTGCCTAGTTCCATGGCTTTTTAGCTTCGTTTGCAGCTTGGCGATTACTAGATAATGATCTGATGCAACATCAGCTCCTCTGTAGACTTTGACATTCTGTAGTGATCTTCTAAAGTTCTTCGATTTTCTGTAATGTTATCAGGGGAAAGCCAAGTAGCCTTATGGATCATGTTGTTGAGTACACAGTAGTTCTTGAACATTTCTCCATTTTCATTTGCATGGCCCAGTCCATGTATGCCCATTATGTCTTTAAATAATGTTGCCCTATGTTGCCTGACCCTTCCTTTGCATTAACATTTCCCATGACTAGAAGGCCAAGATTTTATTTTGGAGATTCACTCCAAGACAAATTACTTCCCCAAGCTTGTGAGTCTTGTCAGTCCATGGTTTGAGATCAGAGTTTTCCATCTCCTAGACAGACTGCCTTCCAAAGCGTACAAAATGTATCTATCCGGGGAGAGGTTTAGGCGCTTCAATTTGCCTGCTAGTCACGTCAGTGAGTCTTTAAGGTAATTTTAAAAAACTGAGGTTCCATTCATCAGCTCCACCCTACCCTCGATGACTGCGCCAGTTTGTCCACGACTACTTATTGGGTATTCGCAGATAACCTCTCTGTATCTGGAGGCTGTTCCACTATCCGCAACCAGTGGACGGTCGTGCCCCCGCAGGGACAAGTGTATACCTGTCATAAGATCTAAATCTATCTGCTTCAGACACACCCAGTTTGATGAAATTTTGCACAGACATCAGACATATCATTCTTTGATTTTAAATTCATTTTTGGTTCATTCTATATACAATAATTTTTAAAATTGTCACACAACCTCCATGAATTTCCTAAAAACAGACTGAATAAAGGAAAAGGGAAGACAAATGATAATGAACCTCTAATAACCCCAAAATAACATGAATTCAGATGAATTAACAGCTAACAGGCAGAGCTAGATTTAGATTTAGTTGAGGGTATGTTATCATTACTCGTATTGTCATGTGCAGCTGAATGACTGTCATCAAAATTGTTGTAAACCAGTTAGATTCTGTGTTATACACTGCTGCAGCACTCTCCTCGCTGTCAGAATTCATTCAGCCATCATTTCATCTCGTGTTATAGAGCTCATTTACGGGGCGTTTTTCATCTGACTTTAGCACCATTGAATGCTTGATAACACAAGATATAAACAAAGCCAATGAACGAAAGTAGAAAACATGGATACTGTTAATGGAAACTTGGACTGGCTTTCATAAACAACAAATAGAGCCAAATGTGAGAATTCTCATTGGCGGTCCTGGCATAGCTAAGGCGAGGGACGAGTTTACTCATCGGTGGTCACTTAGGTGTTAACAGCTTCAGTTATTCTGATTCTCCAGCTCTTTGAAGAAGCAGTCAGGTTAAACATTGGAAATAATGAGCCAGACTGAAAAACCAATGTAATGAAATTAATGAACCCTTACTTAAAGGCAAAGCCACTGACATCTGACCATAAAGGTGAGGCATAACTAATTAATGCAAAGGTTCCTTGATGATGATTCATCCAGGAATACAAATTTTGACTGTTTTCTATGAACTCCCAATTTGTTTACATCTGAGTCGTGTTCCGTTCATTTGATTATTTTGATACAATTTTGTTCATATATTTTATCTGACAGCTTTTAGCATCCAAAGGCCAAGAGACTCATCCAGTGACAGGAAATCAAGAGGTAATATTTTTGTATGTAAGATAAGATAAGATAAGATATATCTTTATTGTCCCAAAATACAGGTACATTTGCTTGGTGATACATCAGGTTTCATAGTAGAACAAAAGACACATAATATTATACAAGGGTAGTAAAGCATGGTATACATTAAAGTATACATCATGAAGTTCAAGGTAATAAAAAAAGCAAAAGTCATTATAGTTAGTACAATGGCAATAATTCTATGAATGTTTCAAAGAGAGCCTAACAACTAGACTGCAGTGATATTGTGTAGTGTTGGTGATGATACGATATTAGTTGGGAAGGGGAGAAAAGATTTCTTGTATCTCCCCTTCAGTCTAGTAGTCTGTGCAGTTTTTGGCTTCTTCATACCAATACATACAGTTAGAGAACAGTTGAACAGTGGTGCGTTCACATTTCTTCACTCCTGTACAGTAATAAAGTACAGATGAAAATGCTTCTACTTGTCTTTGTCATTTCTGTGTATGACAGGTGATGTGTAAGAATTTTGTATGGCTTTTTAAAAAAAGAAATATAATAATTTGAACTTTTGTTACTGTTGAATGTCTGCAGTCACATATGTGAACATTTTCTTCATAACAGCTGCCATAATTCCCCATCTTTTCCATTTTATCTGAGTGACTTCAAACACATATATTTGTGAACACTTTCCCTCTGACTGCAAACTCTTATGGTTTCCTACCTTTATATCGCTTCCTATCTTTTTTATTTTGAAGGAATGGCTGCAAATTGTTATGAACATTTTCCACCTTAAAAATTTCTTTCCTTTTCACTTCTATGTAATGAGTTCAAAATTTGAGAACACTTCCTTTTTTTGTAGTGGGTAGTTGGGAATCGCTGTTGCTTGGCTGTCCTTCTTTCCTTCTGTCTTTTTTCATGCTGTTTTATTTGTCATTCACTTTGACATCATCAAATGTGTTATTTCTTTTACGAACACTCCTGTCTTTTTCCATTTATACATATATTTAATAATAATAATAATAATAATAATAATGATAATAATAAGGCATTTGTATAATGCCAATAGCCATTTGAAATGCTCAGTGGCGCTTAGTATGATTCATAATAAAGATAATAAAAAGTTTTACACATCCAAGCTTATTCATTGACAATTAAAAGTACAATATCAAAAATTGTGAATAAAAAATTAACATATCTTTCATATCTTTCATCTGGCTGCTTCCTCTTAATTCACCCTGAGATCACCACATATGGTGGACAGGACGAATTTCAATGAAGTAAACAATCAGTCAAAACTTAATTCAACCACATGTTGTGGGTGGAGTAAATTTCAATCAATCAACCACCTCTGTCTTTTTGTTTGTTTTGTTTTTTGTTTGTTACTGTAGATATCTATGAAGCATTCTTGGCACAGCTCCAGTCTGTGGACAAGGTCATCTTTTCCCTCAACATGGAGCGATCGACCTTCATCAAAGTGCAGTTTCTCTACTCAGACCAGACATCAAGCCAAGGCAGAGAGAGCGCAATGCTTGTTTTCCTCCATAAAGAATGTAAGCTATAATTTAAAAAAAAATTGTTTTGAAAAGACGCTCTCCATGTTGTCAGTTGGCTTCACTTTACCATTAACCCTTTGAACCTTGACCCCCTGAACCTTACTTTTCCATGCACCTTTTTTAGCTCCTGAGCATATTTAGCACATGCCAGTATCTTGTTGTAATTGGTCAATTTAAAATGTAGACTGCAACCAAACTAAGTGATGTAGTACCCTTCTCCGACCTACACAGTGTGCTCGGTATATTAATGAAGGCGCTCAGTGGCGCTCGGTATATTAACGAAGGCGCTCGGTATATTAACGAAGGCGCTTGGTATATCAACGGAGGCGCTTGGTATATCAACGAAGGCGCTTGGTATATTCGCGAAGGCGCTGGTATATCAACGGAGGCACTTGGTGTATCAACGAAGGCGCTCGGTATATCAACGGAGACGCTTGGTGTATTTGCAAAGCGTTTGGCAACGATATCCAACGGCGCTCGGTATATCAACGGAGACGCTTGGTGTATTTGCGAAGGCGCTCACGATGAGTAGGTCACATTTGGGACGCAATAGAATACCACCAATATAAGTGATGTAGCGACCTACACAATGTAGCTCGGTTTTTAGGAACGAAGGTGCTCCTGCCGTTTAGATCACGCCCGGGCTCATCGGGTTAAGTTCCTTTGGGTTATATTTTTAATCAGGCGCTTTGATTTTTATCTTTGACAATTGCTGGCGCTGCTATGGTGTCGATGATCCAATCACAAGCAGTTGGACTTGAGACCAGGAAATCCTTGTTTAGAATGTTGTTATTATCTACGCAAACACATAACGAAATGCTGGGGATACAACGTTTTTTTCTTTTCTCTTTATATGAGCAAGTGCTTCTTTTATGGTTGTTTTTTAAACATTTGTTTTTGGCATTAGTGCCATGATCTTTTTTGGTTTATGAAATGTGAAATAGCGATTTAACGGGGGGGGGGAATCGGGTATCCGCAGCATTTGGTAATTTCGCTTTATAACCAAAAGGTCATTGCAATGATACTAACAAAAAAAGCAAACAAAACCAATGAAAGAACACTTGCCGTGTCGGTCAACTGTCATTCGTTGTGACGTAGACATGTGATGATATAACCCGAGCGATGACTGCCCACATTCCCCTCTCCCCACTCATTCACAGAAACGCATGCAGGTGCGTGCACACAAACACGCGCACACACACACACACAACAATGCTGAAGGTCACTTGTTGATTCAAGTGAAAGACAACATGGCAGTATATCTCCTATTCTCCTCAAAGCATTTTTTGGTTCAGAGGGGACATATCCTTTCTCTGTGCTTTCATCTTCAGCTTACCCACTCTTTCTTGCTCTCTCATCATGTCTCAGTCTCATCTTATTTCTGCTTCTTGATTCTGATGATGGAATTGGCTCTCCCGGTTGATTTCTGTACGAGGGCCAGGTACTGCCGTATGTCTGTCTATCAGCACACCACATGTTGTTATTCTTTCATTCAGAACAAAACACAGAGAGTGAAGTTAACTGTATGCATTGAGATGTCTAAAATCTAACTCTATCTATGCTCAGAACAAAACACAGAGAGTGAAGTTAACTGTATGCATTGAGATGTCTAAATCTAACTCTATCTATGCTCAGAACAAAACACAGAGGAGTGAAGTTAACTGTATGCATTGAGATGTCTAAATCTAACTCTATCTATGCTCAGAACAAAACACAGAGAGTGAAGTTAACTGTATGCATTGAGATGTCTAAATCTAACTCTATCTATGCATTGAGAAATCAAACTCTATCTATGCTTAGAACAAACACAAGTGAAGTTAACTGTATGCATTGAGATGTCTAAATCTAACTCTATCTATGCTTAGAACAAACACAGAGAGTGAAGTTAACTGTATGCATTGAGATGTCTAAATCTAACTCTATCTATGCTCAGAACAAACACAGAGAGTGAAGTTAACTGTATGCATTGAGATGTCTAAATCTAACTCTATCTATGCTCAGAACAAAACACAGAGAGTGAAGTTAACTGTATGCATTGAGATGTCTAAATCTAACTCTATCTATGCTCAGAACAAACACAGAGAGTGAAGTTAACTGTATGCATTGAGATGTCTAAATCTAACTCTATCTATGCTCAGAACAAACACAGAGAGTGAAGTTAACTGTATGCATTGAGATGTCTAAATCTAACTCTATCTATGCTCAGAACAAAACACAGAGAGTGAAGTTAACTGTATGCATTGAGATGTCTAAATCTAACTCTATCTATGCTCAGAACAAACACAGAGAGTGAAGTTAACTGTATGCATTGAGATGTCTAAATCTAACTCTATCTATGCTCAGAACAAAACACAGAGTGAAGTTAACTGTATGCATTGAGATGTCTAAATCTAACTCTATCTATGCTCAGAACAAACACAGAGAGTGAAGTTAACTGTATGCATTGAGATGTCTAAATCTAACTCTATCTATGCTCAGAACAAAACACAGAGAGTGAAGTTAACTGTATGCATTGAGATGTCTAAATCTAACTCTATCTATGCTCAGAACAAAACACAGAGAGTGAAGTTAACTGTATGCATTGAGATGTCTAAATCTAACTCTATCTATGCTCAGAACAAAACACAGAGAGTGAAGTTAACTGTATGCATTGAGATGTCTAAATCTAACTCTATCTATGCTCAGAACAAAATACAGAGAGTGAAGTTAACTGTATGCATTGAGATGTCTAAATCTAACTCTATCTATGCTCAGAACAAAACACAGAGAGTGAAGTTAACTGTATGCATTGAGATGTCTAAATCTAACTCTATCTATGCTTAGAATAAACACAGAGAGTGAAGTTAACTGTATGCATTGAGATGTCTCATCTATGAACAAACACAGAGAGTGAAGTTAACTGTATGCATTGAGATGTCTAAATCTAACTCTATCTATGCTTAGAACAAACACAGAAAGTGAAGTTAACTGTATGCATTGAGATGTCTAAATCTAACTCTATCTATGCTTAGAACAAACACAGAAGTGAAGTTAACTGTATGCATTGAGATGTCTAAATCTAACTCTATCTATGCTCAGAACAAACACAGAGAGTGAAGTTAACTGTATGCATTGAGATGTCTAAATCTAACTCTATCTATGCTCAGAACAAACACAGAGAGTGAAGTTAACTGTATGCATTGAGATGTCTAAATCTAACTCTATCTATGCTTAGAACAAACACACAGAGAGTGAAGTTAACTGTATGCATTGAGATGTCTAAATCTAACTCTATCTATGCTCAGAACAAAACACAGAGAGTGAAGTTAACTGTATGCATTGAGATGTCTAAATCTGACTCTATCTATGCTTAGAATAAACACAGAGAGTGAAGTTAACTGTATGCATTGAGATGTCTAAATCTAACTCTATCTATGCTCAGAACAAACACAGAGAGTGAAGTTAACTGTATGCATTGAGATGTCTAAATCTAACTCTATCTATGCTTAGAACAAAACACAGAGAGTGAAGTTAACTGTATGCATTGAGATGTCTAAATCTAACTCTATCTATGCTTAGAACAAACACAGAGTTAACTGTATGCATTGAGATGTATCTAACTCTATCTATGCATTGAGATGTCTAAATCTAACTCTATCTATGCTTAGAATAAACACAGAGAGTGAAGTTAACTGTATGCATTGAGATGTCTAAATCTAACTCTATCTATGCTTAGAATAAAAAAAGTGGGTGGTCGGAACTGGAGGTTTGTCCTTTGCTACGAGCAGTTATTTCGTTATGAGCCATTGAAGTATTATGTTATAACAATTTCAAATTACATAACGAAACATCCGGACTAGGAATGTATTTCTTTATTCGCTGTAAGGGTGTATGTTATAACCAAGTTTGAATGTAATTATTAAAAAACCTTGCTGTTCGCCCAATCAATGCAGAAAAAGTAAGTTTTGTTTCCTGAGAATACGTGCTGGTAGACATTTTCTACTTAGACCAATCTGTAGTATCGTATTTTACTGAATATTTACAAACATTATGAAAAAAGTAAAATGAGGGGTATTTGGAAATTTGATGAGACAACTTCAATATTACCAAATGCTAGGGTCAATACGATTGTTTTTTGTTATATCGCTATTTCGTTATAGCTTAAAGATCATTGCACTGCTGCTATGTGTGGGTTGATGTTAACATTTTTGTGAAAAGTTTTGTTGTTGTTGTCTTTCACAGCCATAGGTTTGTACAAGGTGCGGATGGCTCGCATAGGTGACAGGGGAATGGTGAGTTCTTTCAATATTGCTGTTATCCATTTCAAAATACATGTGCGCACATATTGGTCTGTATCTTTGAAACCATCAGATGAATTTGAATGTAACTTGACAAGGTGGTTCTGATTGCATTGAACCGTATGAATTTTTTCCGCACAACGAATAATCAACTTATTTGAGAGTTTGCTTGTTAACGCTATATAGAAAACAATGAGGATACTCATTACAACAATTTCATAGTTTTACAGTACCTATTGAACAAAATTATGTTTCATTTCTTTGTACCATAACGTCAACACACCAAACCTATGCCTTTGCACGAGATTAAGGCATTAGAATGAGTGAAACCCAGTGCAACAAAAACTTAACAATTGAGGCTACAATTCAATGTGTTTGACTCATTTCATGCCTAATTTTCAGTGGCGTTGTTTCAATTTCCATTAACCCTTACTTGATATTATGAGTCAGGGACAGAGAGGGAATATAGTATAGTATATGCTACTCCCCCCAGCAAAATAACCCCTATAATGTTATGTGTTGTTACCATAAAATTCTAGTGCTTGGGGATACTTAAATAAAAACACTGCAAAACACCAATGGAATTTGCGATTGCATAACAACGGTAGGAGATGCAGAATTCATTTTGAAATCTAAGATTGCATGCAAAGTTTCACCTTCATTCATTTGAAAATCTAAGATTGCATGCAAGTTTCACCTTCATTCATTTGGAAATACATATTTTGCAGACTATAGTTGTTGATGGGAAAAAAATTGGGTATTGTGCACACATATTTTGGAAACAGACTATAGGTCGATGGAGGTTGTGTCCCCATTGGGAACAGACAATAAAAGAGGTATTTTTCCTCCAACCTCTTGAGGTGAAGTCGGGCTGTTTATTCTTTAGCTGGAAGGGGCGGGGGGGGGGAGGCCATTGACAGCACTCGGTGACGTCCCAGAGGCAAGGTGTCGGCCTCTGAACCCAGAGTTGTCGCGGATTCAACAAGTTTTCCCGAAACTAAAATCTACCCATCATCCCCCCATCCCTATGTCGTTTCCTCTCATACATTATATTACTTATAAACTTGTTGCAACCAATCATAAAGGCTTTCTTTTAAAAAAATCTTTACCTGAGACTGACTGGTTTCTCTGTCTGCCGTGGGTGAGTTCGATCCAGGAAGGTGGATCGATTATGCCTGTGTCCCATTGGAGACAGACAATAAAAAGGGAGGTCCTTGTGCAGATCACAACACTCTATGCACGTTAAAGATCCCTGGGCTGTTTACAGGGTAGTCCAGGCAAAACTAAAAAATCTACTAAAAACCTAGAGATCACCTTAGTTGTGGATGTGGGTAAATCAAAGCAAACTCAAATAGCTGGGAGGCCATTGACAGCATCCTGGCCCGTTCTGTGACGTGCTGCAGACCGTAAATAAGTTTTCTTGTTATATCTTCTGATTTGGCTGAGATTGTTGATTGAGTGTGGATGAAAAACAAATTTTTGGCATTCCTAAAAGTGTTGTTTTCCTCTAATATAAAGGATTTCATACATAGGATGCCAAAGCCTTGGGGAAAACTTTCATTACATTTCTTTCTAAACCATTGACTTTTTTTTTTTTACAAAAAACAACAGCATCCCTATGACAAACGTAAGTAAGGGAGGAGGACAGACAGAGAGCCTTCAGAGCTTCTTAAACTTTCATTACATTTCTTTTTTTACTAAACCATTGACTTTTTTAAAAATAATCAACGTCCATCAGCGCATTATGGTGTTGTTTCTCTCATACATTATATTACTTATAATTCACTTTGTACAACCAATCAAATAACAAGGCTTTCTTTTAAAAAAATCTTTACCTGAAACTGACTGGTTTCTCTGTCTGCCTGTGGGAGAGTTCCAAAGTGGAGATTTATGTGAGATATTTCATGATATAATATTGAAAGCTAGATCTTGTGTGATAGAACTTATGCCTGTATGACCAGCCTTGTCAGTCATGTGATTGTCTTTTTACTATTAAAACATGTTTCAAACGAGTGCTTTGATCTGATCGATGTACAAATGAAATATTATTCTGAAGGAAACACTCTTTCGGAATGCTGATCTGAAAACCATTTTGCATTTTTAAAAGAAATGGGAGTGTATTGACAGATTTAGTGAACTAAATATTAATAAGTTTCTAACACTCTTGACTATATTTTTTATAATACTTTACAAATGTTTATGGAAACTTTTGATTTTTTAAAGTACCGACTATACGTTCTACATGGACAGTTGTCAGTCTCATTAATCAGCTACGAACCCTGAGATCACCGCCACGGTGGACAGGTTTACTTCAAGAAAGAAACAAATAAACTTATGCCTGTACATCCCCACAGGAACACACGGCCTCAACACTTCTCCATCTGAATGGCTTCTGTTGGGCAGCCCTCCTCAGGTTTCTCTGTGGTCTAGAGGCTCTGTCTCTCTCTGTCTCTGTCTCCATATTTGGTCCTTGACCTACTTCTTTTCCCATCTCTGTCATATAATATTGGACTGAGACTTCCTCAGTGTGTGCCCAAACTCGACTTCACTTCATCTTCCTGATTTGTGTGTTGGTGATTGTTGATTGAGTGTGGATGAAGCATAAAATTTGAGGTCTGAAATTTTTGCCTTTATGTTTATTTCTATTTATCACCACATAAAAGTGCTTCTGCTGGCATGACTCTTTCTATCTCCTAATTTCTAATTATATTTATCTGTTTCATGGCCATCTTACTCTGATGATCTCTCTGTCATCAACAGTCTCTGTCTCTGTCTCTGTCTCTGTCTTTTCAAAATCTCTGTCATCTCATCCGAAACATGTGTCTGAAAAACTGAGCAAAAAATCAAAAGTGTCCACTTTCCAATTTTATCCAAATACTAAGTTTAGAAAATATGGTGAGTACCAAATACCGTACCATTCTTGGGATTTCAGCAAATTCAAAATATAAATTTGGCTTTATAGATTAATAAAGTGACAAACGGCAATAAGTAAGGAGGGAGAGACAGACAGAGAGAGAGAGAGATTCTTTATCTCTTCTGGAAATTATTTTCCGTATCTCTGTATAGGACGCAACTTTTTTTCTAAAATCATAGGAGAAAAAGTCTGCCTGCGTCTTATCTGTGGTGTACACAAACATAGTGTATTTGTTTCGTTCGAAAATAAATAATCACCTTTCTCCATCAGCGCATATAGGACTGTGTGGTCTCTGTAGTACTTTCTTTCTCCACATCTTAGCATCTTTACAATTCACTGTATTGTACTACCAGTCTCTTTGTCTCTCTAGTCCAGCCCTCTCTCTATGTCTCTCTGTCTCTCGATTAAGTCTCTGTCTCTGTCTCTGTCTGTTTGTCAGAAATGTCTGTCTCTCTGTAATCTGTCTCTGTCTGTCTCTGTCTCTCTCTTTGGGGTGGTGGTGGAACTCTCTCTCTCTCTCTCTCTCTCTCTCTCTCTGTTGGCTTTCTTTTCAGTCTGTTTTCTCTTGCTGTTCTCTGTGTTTCTATGTCTATCTCCCTCTTTCTCTCTTTCTCTTTCTCTGTCTCTCTCTCTTTCTCTCTCTCTCTGTCTCTGTCTCTGTCTCTGTCTCTGTCTCTCTCTCTCTGTCTCTCTCTCTCTCTCTCTCTCTCTCTCTCTCTCTCTCTCTCTCTCTCTCTCTCTCTCTCTCTCTCTCTCTCTCTCTCTCTCTCTCTCTCTCTCTCTCTCTCTCTCTCTCTCTCTCTCTCTCTCTCTCTCTCTCTCTCTCTCTCTCTCTCTCTCTCTCTCTCTTTCTCTCTCTCTTTCTTCTTTCTCTTCAGATAACTTTCAATTACATCATTGAAAATTTGAAAATGTCTCTGCAAGATCTTTCACAGTTCCATTAAAATATAACATAGGGTTTTCTCTCTCACCTTCACTCAATTGTCCGATTATTACTGATGGCATATTTGCAGTAGCACATTCATTTAGTAAGTTACAAACTAATTTGCTTTTTCTCACTCAGCTAAATTTCAAAACTCCCTCTTCCAGTCATCTCCTAAAGCTCTCCCTCTCTCTTCTCTCTCTCTCTTCTCTCTCTTCTCTCTATAAACTCACTAGAGGTCCCCTCTCCCTCCCTCCCTCCCTCTTTCTCTTTCTGTCTCTGTCTCTGTCTTTCAGATTCAAGGTCCCTCTTCTCCATCAATCTTTCAGTGTCTTGTGTCTCTCTGTTCTGGGATGAATTAAGTAAAAATGTGTCTGTTCTGTCTCTCTCTGTCTCTGAGTTCTGGCTTATCTCCCTCTTAAGATTTGTCTCTTCAACTAAAAGGGCTGTCTCTCTCTTTTACATTGTCTCTTCTGTCTCTCTGTCTCTGAAACATATCTCTGTCTCTGTCTCTGACCATTGTCTCTGTCTCTAGCTTTACTGTCTAAATACTGTCTGTCTGTCTGTCTGTCTCTCTCTCTCTTTTCTCTGTGTAAATACTGTGACCATCTCTCCTCTCTCTCTCTTTACATAGCTTACTGTGTAAATACTGTGACCATTGTCCCTTTACATAGCTTTACTGTGTAAATACTGTGACCATTTTCCCTTTACATCTTTCTCTGTGTAAATACTGTGACCATTGTCCTTTACTGTCTGTCTCTGTCTCTGTCTACTGTGACCATTGTCCATTTACATGGCTTTATCTCTCTCTGCTTGGTATTGTCCCTTTACATAGCTTTTACTGTGTAAAGACTGTGACCATTGTCCCTTTACATAGCGTTACTGTGTAAAGACTGTCTCATTGTCCTCTACACTTTCCAAACTTCTTGCTCTCTCTGTGTAAACAGAGTGACCATTGTCCTTTTACCTCCCTCCCTCTTGTACTGTTTCTCTCTCTCTGTGACCTTATTCCTCTCTCTCTCTCTCTCTCTCTCTCTCTCTCTCGTTCTCCCTGTCCCTCCCTCTGAAAATCTCAAGATATTTCTCTCTGTTTTAGTCCTCACCTCTCAATTGTCCGATTATTACCTTTTGGTACACATTCATTTAGTAGTTACAAACTAATTTGCTTTTCTCACTGTCAAAGCCTCTTCCAGTCATATCCTAAAGCTCTAGATTAAATTTCCTGTGAATGATTCCATATAAACTCACTAGTCAGATTCTTTCTCCATCAATCTTTCAGTGCTTGTGGTTTGAGATGAATTAAGTTGGACTGAATGTTAGCCTTAGATAAAGACTTTGTGACCCTTTTATTGTCCTTTCATATCTTTCTGTGTAAAGACTGTGACCATTGTCCCTTTACATCTCTTTACTTGTAAATACTGTGACCATTGAAGACTGTGTAAATACTGTGACCATTGTCCTTTACTCTTTACTGTGTAAATACTGTGACCATTGTCACTGCTTTCTAATCTCTCTCTGTGATCGTGTCCTTTCTCTCTTTACTGTGTAAAGACTGTGACCATTGTCCCTTTACATAGCTTTACTGTGTAAAGACTGTGACCATTGTCCATTTACAAACTTTACTGTGTAAAGACTGTGACCATTGTCCCTTTACATAGCTTACTGTGTAAAGACTGTGACCATTGTCCTTTACTTTTACTGTGTAAAAGCTGTGATCATTGTACCTTTACTAGCTCTACTGTGTAAAGACTGTGACCATTGTCCCTTTACTCTGTCTCTCTCTGTGTGTCTCTGTGACCATTGTCCCTTTACATAGCGTTACTGTGTAAAGACTGTGATCATTGTCCCTTTACATAGCTTTACTGTGTAAACAGGTAGCTTGTCCCTTTACATCTTTATGTGTCTGTGACATTGTCCTTTACATAGCTTTACTGTGTAAAGACTGTGACTTGTCCCTTACATGGCTCTCTCATTGATCATTGTCCTTTACATAGCTTTGCTGTGTAAGACTGTGATCATTGTCCTTTACATAGCTTTACTGTGTAAAGACTGTGATCATTGTCCCTTTACATAGCTTTACTGTGTCCTTTACAAAGCGTTGCTGTGTACCATTGTCCCTTTACATAGCGTTACTGTGTGTAGACTGTGATCATTGTCCCTTTACATAGCTCTTACTTTCAGATAACTTGTCCATTTACATCTTTTGCTGAGACTGTGATCATTGTCCCTTTACATAGCTTTACTGTGTGAAGACTGTGATCATTGTCCATTTACATAGCTTTACTGTGAAGACTGTGATCATTGTCCCTTTACATAGCTTTACTGTGTAAAGACTGTCATTGTCCCTTTACATCTTTATGTGTCTGTGATCATTGTCCCTTTACATAGCTTTACTGTGTAAAGACTGTGATCATTGTCCATTTACATAGCTTTACTGTGTAAAGACTGTGATCATTGTCCCTTTACATAGCTTTTACTGTGTAAAGACTGTGATCATTGTCCATTTACATAACTTTACTGTGTAAAATACTGTGACCATTGTCCCTTTACATAGCTTTACTGTGTAAACTGTGATCATTGTCCCTTTACATAGCTTTACTGTGTAAAGACTGTGATCATTGTCCCTTTACATAGCTTTACTGTGTGTAGACTGTGATCATTGTCCCTTTACATAGCTTTACTGTGTAAATACTGTGATCATTGTCCCTTTACAAATACTAGCTTTACTGTGTAAACACTGTGACCATTGTACATTTACATAGCTTTACTGTGGGAAGACTGTGATCATGGCAATAGTCCTTTGGCCTTCATATTTGTAAAGATGGGCTGCATCCATTATAAAATTTGCCTCTTAAGAAATGACGTAAATGTGAAAGATGCCGTGGATTTTCCATGTGTTTAGTATAGCTTTGCATGGTAAAAATAAATGTTTTAAACAAAATACGAAAAGCTTTAATTATTTCAGCCTTATATATATCTCTCACTTTCATGTATTATCAAGACTATGCAGTGTGTTTATTTGGTCTGCGGTTGTTTTTTTTCTCTATTTATAGATCGATGTGCCAATAAACTTCCCATTTCCGTGCATCAGGACAGTTGATAGGTAGGTGCGGGCAGATACTTAAAATGTGAATCCTCCATTTGTCAGGCATTTTTGGTGATTGCCAGAGGCATACTAAGTTTGCTTTAACATACATTTACCCCTGAGGTAAAGTTTGCTTTAACGTACATTTACCCCTAAGGTAAAGTTTGCTTTAACATACATTTACCCCTGAGGTAAAGTTTGCTTTAACGTACATTTACCCCTGAGGTAAAGTTTGCTTTAACGTTCATTTACCCCTGAGGTAAAGTTTGCTTTAACGTACATTTACCCCTGAGGTAAAGTTTGCTTTAACATACATTTGCCCCTGAGGAAAGTTTACTTTAACATACATTTACCCCTGAGGTAAAGTTTGCTTTAACATACATTTACCCCTGAGGTAAAGTTTGCTTTAACCTACATTTACCCCTGAGGTAAAGTTTGCTTTAACCTACATTTACCCCTAGGTAAAGTTTGCAACATTTTACCCCTGAGGTAAAGTTTGCTTTAACTTACATTTACCCCTGAGGTAGAGTTTGCTTTAACATACATTTACCCCTGAGGTAAAGTTTGCTTTAACGTTCATTTACCCCTGAGGTAAAGTTTGCTTTAACATACATTTACCCCTGAGGTAAAGTTTGCTTTAACATACATTTACCCCTGAGGTAAAGTTTACGTTCATTTACCCCTGAGCTAAAGTTTGCTTTAACGTACATTTACCCCTGAGCTAAAGTTTGCTTTAACATACATTTACCCCTGAGGTAAAGTTTACTTTAACATACATTTACCCCTGAGGTAAAGTTTGCTTTAACATACATTTACCCCTGAGGTAAAGTTTGCTTTAACATACATTTACCCCTGAGGTAAAGTTTGCTTTAACATACATTTACCCCTGAGGTAAAGTTTGCTTTAACATACATTTACCCCTGAGGTAAAGTTTGCTTTAACATACATTTACCCCTGAGGTAAAGTTTGCTTTAACATACCTTTACCCCTGAGGTAAAGTTTGCTTTAACATACATTTACCCCTGAGGTAAAGTTTGCTTTAACATACATTTACCCCTGAGGTAAAGTTTGCTTTAACATACATTTACCCCTGAGGTAAAGTTTGCTTTAACATACATTTACCCCTGAGGTAAAGTTTGCTTTAACATACCTTTACCCCTGAGGTAAAGTTTGCTTTAGTATACATTTACCCTGTGGTAAAGTTTGCTTCAACAAGGGAAATCTCAGATCAGCATATGTGATTAACATGTTGTTCGATATCCTTAGGAATACAGCTCCATGTACTTGATTGTTTCTTTTAAATTTCATCGTCATTTTATCCACTGGCTTTGCGGGAGGGGGGGACTTGATGGTCCCAGATCTAAGGTGTCAGCCTCAATCAAAAGGTTGTGGGTTCAAGCCCTGACAGTTGAAAAAATTTCTATATTTTTGTCAGTAAAACCCGTCCCCCTGATCCACGTAGGTGGATCGACACTAGACCCACCAGAAACGGATGATAAAACTTGGCTGTTTACAGGACAGTCCAGGTAAAACTAAAAATCCTACCCCCCCCCCTCCCCTCCAAATCATCGTCTTTGTGGATGTGGATAAAAACAAATCAAATCAAATAAAAATCTGCAGGCTTTGTATGGTTTATTGCTTTGCCTTTCTCAACACTTTTAACTACATTCCTTATAAACCAATGATGAATTTTCATTCATTACATTATTTTCCCTATTTTCAATGTACATGCATTTTAAAATAAAATTTGTGTTATTTTTTTGCTTTCCACTCCAGACCACGCTATGGGGACATACCTCTCCACCCAGGCATTCCAGGTGACGTTGTCCTTTGACCTCCTTGTCAACGCGTATAAAAATGTATTTTTTCAAACTGTTTTGTTTTGTAAATGCGATAAACTACATGGTGTGTGTGTGTGTGTGTCTGTGTGTGTGTGTGTGTGTGTGTGTGTGTGTGTGTGTGTGTGTGTGCTTTGCGATGCATAGTATGGCCAAGCAAATTTTGCCAGGAAGCATCATTGAGGCTGACTCGGTAAAGCTTGGCAGGAAAAATCTATTTCCTCCTGTGTGGTGTTGGCGGCCTAGTGATTTGATTGACTTAGATTCAAATCCTGGCAATGCTAGATCCCATGTTATGTCACCATGTTATGAAAAGATGCGATGCTTCAACACATTGTTCTGCTTGGCCCAGGTGCCAAGGGGTGCCAGCATCAGCTGACGAGTAAAACCTGTGAAAGACTAGTATCCTGCCAGGAGACAGTGTACAATGAGTATCACCTGTTCTGCTTCGTGGTTGAGAAATTGGGATAAGCTCCAGCTCTACGGGCAGCAATGGCCGGAAAGGAAATTTATATCTTTACCTTTTTCTCTTCTTGTTCGATTGAATTCTAAACTTTGTTTCATTTTGCTCTTTTAGGGACAATGATTAGTAGCTATAATTCTAAAAAGTAATCTAGCTAGGTCTAGATTGGTGTATTATCATACAGATTCCATTTTCAGTAGGATACCGGCAAACAGTGGCGAACAGGTTGTCCAAACCCTGTGTCACATCTTTGGGTGAACGTAATAATAGTTTTGGCTTTCTGTGAAAGCATCAACTAGGCTTTTCCTGCTGGATGGATGACTACGACAAGATGTTGCTTGCAAGGGGACATAAAGCCAAATGAGTTGCATGAGGTGTGTGTGTGGTTGCTAGGATTGTCATCATCAGACACCCTGGCTGGAGGGTATTGACCACATCTTCCTCTGTCCTGGGCCATTGTCTCCATCTCTGTCCAGCTGCATCCCATCCATTTCAGGTCCATGTCCATATCTTTTAAATGCTCCACAAGGGGCATCAACATCTCCCAAGACTTGCGGTCGATTCTTTTCTCTATTTGACATTTCTGTAGCAGGAGCATTTTTTTTCCGGGATAGGGGTGTCAACCCTCTGTCCAACCCCCATCCAGGAGGGCCAGGATTGAATTCGGAGATTCGCTCCTAGACAGGCTGGTGTTCAAAGCTAATGAGCCCTGTCTGACCATGGTTAGAAGTCGGGTTTTCCTTCTCCTGGATGGACTGCCTTCCAAAATTTTGGAGCTCCATCTGCCCGCGGAGAGGTTTGAGGCGCCTCGATTCGCCTGAAAGTCACATCTTTGTGCATATGAGGTATTTTATAAGGGCTGAGCTTCCATTTATCAACCCCACCTCGCCCTTAGTGACTAACGCCAGTTGGTTTGCAACTGCTTATTAGGTATTCACAGCTGACCTATATATCTAGAGGCTGTTCCCCTATCCACGGCCTGGGGACATGGCTGGTAGGGAAGAGACGCCCCGCAGGTAGTATTGTAATACTATGCACGGCTTACAGAATACACACAGCTTTGTTGCTATGGAGGCGGTCTTTCCAATTCTTGACAACTCAAGCTTGAAAGCATATCTGCTAGCGCTATCTGGTATTTCAGATAAATTGTTTGCTCTATCCTCTTAGTTGAATCGATACATTTGTAAATTGTATACATTTCACATCTTTATTGTAAATTTTGCCTTGTTGATAATTCCTTACATTCATTTTCTATCATTTCTTCTTTCTAGACCCAGTGAGATCTAGATCTAGTCTTATCCTCTTCTTTTGTTCTTGTTTCCCATACTCACATCTCTCTCTCTCTCTTTCTTTCTTTCCTCCTTTTTTTTCTTTTTCTCTCTCTTTCCTTCTCTCTATCTCTCTCTTGCCTCTTATTACTTACTTATCTTCATATTTTTATTTCATTCTAGATCTGAGCCTTCCATTCTCGCTCCTATATATTTTTACTTTCCCTTTTACTCATTCTTCTTATCCTCACCATCTTTTTCTTTCTTTCTTCCTCCTTTCTGGTTTCTTCTGAAATCATATTGTGTGATGCCTTAATTAGTGTTTAAATCTAGATTCTAGATATTTCTTGTTTGTTGTCTGACGAAGGGTTATACCCGAAACGTCATGTGTTTGTTCTGTCTTTATCGGTAGAGTTGTCACTTATTGTCGTTTTCAGGTGCTATTGTAATGATTGCTATTTTATTTCCAAAGCAGTACATCACCGCCATGCATAGTGAGACTTTGATTTTCATCAATGATTTTGTCCATTTATTTAGTTGGTTCCATCACACATTATCTCTGTGATGTATACAGAAAGTAAAGATAAAAATAACAAAAACAAACATTTAAAATAATTATTCGAACTATCCTTCATTTTTGTTTGTTTGTTCTCTGCAGATGTAACTCTAAATGTATCTGTCCTGACACAATCTAATGGGACGTTCTGTATTTGCTATCACAATTTGAATCTTGAAGGCAAGAAAAGACTGGAAATCCAGTGAGTTGCACCTCTTTTGTCTGCACGTGAATGATGTTAATGAGCATAAAGCTAATTTCCCCTCTCCCCCCCCCCCTCCCTCCTTCCTTTTTTTTGGTCAGAAAATGTGCATTCTTTATATGGTATTTCATCTCTTTTTCATTCATCATATGCATCAGGGGGAAAATATGATATCTAATAAGAATTTTTGCGTTTTGAAATTGTCACGACAGCCAGTATCAAAATTTTAACATAAAAAAAGAAAAAGTTTCTTAAAGGCCATCATGGCGGAGTTGAGCTTATCTCGGTGTCTTTTGTACGAAGCGGAATAAGTTGCTTGTATGTCACATATTTTGTTCTTCAGCTTATAGATCTATTGGTACCCGTTGCTGGCCTGTCACTCCAGCCTATATATATATCTATTGGTACCCGTTGCTGGTCTGTCACTCAGCCTATATATATATATTGGTAACCGTTGCTGGTCTGTCACTCCAGCCTATATATATATATTGGTACCAGTTTGCACTTGTGTCGAGAAGGGAAGGGCTTGTTTAGTGTCTTTTCCAACAAATTTAACGGGCAAAATTGTGGCCGTTGGCAGCCGCTGCTGGGAAGGCCCTACTCTTCTTTCTTCCCGCTTTCATCTTGCTATTTCTTCTTTTTTACCCTTAGATCATCGCATATGGTGGCTGAGGTAAAAATTTCAATGGCACCCCCTCGCATCAGACTTAGCAGTACCAATATTCAAACCCAGGGCCTTACAATGTCAAGTTTGACAACCTAACCCACTCGGCTACTGAGTGGGCGTTAAGCAGGCGCTATCGGAAGGTCCTACTTCTAATCTGTCCTTTCTTTTTTTACTTATCTCTCATCATTGCTGCTGTTTCCTCTTTTGTTCACCACTGGCATATTAATATGGTAGACGGGTAAAATTTCAATGACACACATTCATTACCAGTGCTACAAAATTTTATCACAGCTTTTGTTGTTGTCATTGTCCATCTATCCAGTCATCCATGCCATTGAATAGTTAGGATGTTTTAGATTTCTTCCATTTTCTGCTGTATTATTCTTTGTTTTAGTGTGTGTGTGTGTTTCATCTTTGATATTTCCATCCTATCGCTAATTTTTGTCTTGTGTGTCATCATGATATTTCCATCCTGCTATGTTTTTGTCTTTGTATGTCATCTTTGTTATTTCCATCCTATTGCTAATTTTTGTTTTGTGTGTCATCATGATATTTCAATCCTCTTAAACTGCTGTAATTTTTGGTCTTTGTATGTCATCTTTGAGCGCGGGCGGTCAGTGGGCACAGCTGGTAGGTCCTACTTCTTTCTTTTGCTTCTTTCATTTTATCTTTCATCTTGTTGTTCCTTCTTAATTCACCCTGATATCACCGAATGGTGGATGGGCACGTTTCAATGAAACAAACAAACAAACAAACAAACAAGCAAGCAAACAAAGAAAGTCATCTTTGAAATTCCCATCCTGTTGTATTGCTATGTTTTTTTTTGTCTTTTTAGAATCACAATGAGGTGCAGGATGTGGGTAGGACATCAGCCTTGTGCATCATGGTAATGGGGGAGAAATGAGTTTTTAAAACCCTTTATAGATACAGTAGTCTCCATGGAAATTGCACGGTTCATCATGGTGCACATTTTTTTCATGTTATCAAATTTTTTAAACGTTAATTACCCCCTCAAAATGCAACAACGACTGGCTTGACTTCACAAAATGCAACAGGTTTTTTGTAAGTCCGTCTCAATTTGTTGCATTTAGAGAATCAATTCCTAGCTAGATCTATGTTAATCATGTGCACACAAACACACAAATGCAACTAGTCTTGGCTGTCTCGGCTCTGGTCCCCCTTACCTGACCTTCCGTCCCGGGCTTGGAAAGTCTGTCAGGCGGACAGTCTGATTGGCTGTCTCTCTTTGATCACGGTGAGAAAGTCAGAGAGAGGTGTCTGAGAGAGGTGTCTGAGAGAGGCGTCTGAGAGGCGTCTGAGAGAGGTGTCTGAGAGAGGTGTCTGAGAGAGGTGTCTGAGAGAGGTGTCTGAGAGAGGTGTCTGAGAGAGATGTCTGAGAGAGGTGTCTGAGAGAGGTGTCTGAGAGAGGTTGTCTGAGAGGTGTCTGAGAGAGGTGTCTGAGAGAGGTGTCTGAGAGAGGTGTCTGAGAGAGGTGTCTGAGAGAGGTGTCTGAGAGAGGTGTCTGAGAGAGGTGTCTGAGAGAGGTGTCTGAGAGAGATGTCTGAGAGAGGTGTCTGAGAGAGGTGTCTGAGAGGTGTCTGAGAGAGTGTCTGAGAGAGATGTCTGAGAGAGATGTCTGAGAGAGTGTCTGAGAGAGGTGTCTGAGAGAGGTGTCTGAGAGGTGTCTGAGAGAGGCCTGAGAGAGGTGTCTGAGAGAGTCTAAGAGAGTGTCTGAGAGAGGTGTCTGAGAGAGATGTCTGAGAGAGGTGTCTGAGAGAGGTGTCTGAGAGAGCGTTTGAGAGAGGTGTCTGAGAGATGTCTGTCTGAGAGAGGTGTCTGAGAGAGGTGTTTGAGAGAGGTGTCTGAGAGAGGTGTCTGAGAGGCGTCTGAGAGAGGTGTCTGAGAGAGATGTCTGAGAGAGGTCTGTCTGAGAGAGGTGTCTGAGAGAGGTGTCTGAGAGAGGTGTCTGAGAGAGGTGTCTGAGAGAGATGTCTGAGAGAGGTGTCTGAGAGAGGTGTCTGAGAGAGGTGTCTGAGAGAGATGTCTGAGAGAGGTGTCGTCTGAGAGAGGTGTCTGAGAGAGGTGTCTGAGAGAGATGTCTGAGAGAGGTGTCTGAGAGAGGTGTCTGAGAGAGGTGTCTGAGAGAGGTGTCTGAGGAGGTGTTTGAGAGAGTGTCTGAGAGAGGTGTCTGAGAGAGCGTCTGAGAGAGGAGTCTGAGAGAGTGTCTGAGAGAGATGTCTGAGAGAGGTGTCTGAGAGAGGTGTCTGAGAGAGGTGTCTGAGAGAGGTGTCTGAGAGAGGTGTCTGAGAGAGGTGTCTGAGAGAGGTGTCTGAGAGAGATGTCTGAGAGAGGTGTTTGAGAGAGGTGTCTGAGAGAGGTGTCTGAGAGAGGTGTCTGAGAGGCGTCTGAGAGGCGTCTGAGAGAGGTGTCTGAGAGAGGTGTTTGAGAGAGATGTCTGAGAGAGGTGTCTGAGAGAGGTGTTTGAGAGAGGTGTCTGAGAGAGGTGTCTGAGAGGCGTCTGAGAGGTGTCTGAGAGAGGTGTCTGAGAGAGGCGTCTGAGAGAGGTGTCTGAGAGAGGCGTCTGAGAGAGGTGTCTGAGAGAGATGTCTGAGAGAGATGTCTGAGAAAGGTGTCTGAGAGAGATGTCTGAGAGAGGTGTCTGAGAGAGGTGTCTGAGAGAGTGTCTGAGAGAGATGTCTGAGAGAGGTGTCTGAGAGAGGTGTTTGAGAGAGGTGTCTGAGAGAGGTGTCTGAGAGAGGTGTCTGAGAGAGGCGTCTGAGAGGCGTCTGAGAGGCGTCTGAGAGAGGTGTCTGAGAGGCGTCTGAGAGGCGTCTGAGAGTGTGTCTGAGAGGCGTCTGAGAGAGGTGTCTGAGAGAGGTGTCTGAGAGGTGTCTGAGAGGCGTCTGAGAGGCGTCTGAGGTGTCTGAAAAGGTCTTGAGAGTCACTTTTAGAGAGGTGTCACAAAAGGTCTGGTGTCTGTATGACAGGCGTAACCAATCCTTGTTGTCGATGACAGGCGTGTCAACCAATAAAAAATTATTCCTTGTTGTCGATATGACAGGCGTGTCAACCAATAAAAAATTATTCCTTGTTGTCGATATGACAGGCGTGTCAACCAATAAAAAATTATTCCTTGTTGTCGATATGACAGGCGTGTCCAACCAATAAAAATTATTCCTTGTTGTCGAATGCCATCACCGTCCCATCCCCTTTGTTATAGTCCTGAGTGAGAAAAGAATGATGTGGTCTTTGGGAATACGTTAGATGCATTGAGTCTTGTCTTCAAACCAACGAACTACAAATAAAATCCAAACAATAACAAACAACTAACGAAAAAAAACAGTTTTTATTTCCAAACAAGAGTGGCAATGGGTTGTGGCAAGCCTTCTTATACTTATAGGAGGCTTTGGTTGTGACCTTTGACTCTGTCATAATGCACCTTCGGCTAAATGCACGATTTCTTTGTCACCCGTGGACCATGTATTTTGGCGGAGAGTACTGTATCATAAAATGTTAGACTGTTCAATTTTGTAATATAGATGATAAAATGGTTGAATTAATAAGTAAATTGTTTAAGAATTCATATTTGTACTCAAAAAAATTTTTCTTCTCATTTTTATTATTTTTATTTGAGATTCTTCGGAAACATGCTGAAGGAATTAAAAATTACATCATGAACTGAAACAATTACTGCTCCCCTTTTCATCTCTCTTTTTCTTTCAAGTCAAAACATTGTATGGCTGTGTTCCAAATGTTGCCAAGGAGATTGTAATGCAGAAACGCCTCGTGTTCTCGTGGATCGGTAAGGATTTTTGAACACCTTTGGTGGAAGAATATATAAATCGGTTACAGCAGAAAACATTTTTTCATAATATTCTCAATATAAAAATATTTCAGGAACATTTGCTTTTGAATTTGCTAGCGCAACTCAGTAGCCAATGTGTAAAACAAAATAATTGTAGCTCCAGAAACAAAATCTTTAAAAATGTACATTTTGAAATTTTATGTTGTGATTGAAATGTGACATTTTCAGTGATGATTGTTTGCCTTACCAAACGATATTCTTTTATATTCTTGAATCTTTCCAGTCAGCTTTCTGATATTGAGATACACATCAGCAGCCGGCTTTTCATGATTAAATCTGTTGCTGTTTCAATTCTGTATTGTCTTTTTATAAGCTTCATTTTTATATCCAGGCAAGGTGTCCGCCACTCAACCAAAAGGTAATGGGTTCGAGCCCCGCCAACAGTAAAAAAAAATTTCGAAATTTTTTTCGAACGAAATCTCTCCCCTAGTCCAGGTAAGTGGATCGACACCTAGTCTCATCGGAGATGAACAATAAAAGGAGGTCCCGTGTGCAGATCACAGTACTCTGTATTTGTTAATGTTGCAGATACCTTGGCTGTTTACTGGGCAGTCTGGCAAAAATTTTAAAATCCTACCAAAACTCCGAGATCACCTTAGTTGTGAATGTGGGTAAATCAAATCAAAATCAAGTACTGGTAGGTCTTACTTCTTTCCTGTCACTTTTTCATATGTCTTTCATCTTGCTTTTTCCTCTTAATTCACCCTGAGAATGCCACTTATGGTTGACAGGGTAAGTTTCATTGAAACAGACCCAAGTGAATCAAATGCATGTCATCTCTTGCTTGACTGACTGACTGACTAAGATTGGGATCTGAGTAGTTTGAGTTCCATGGAACCCTTGAACGGCACCTATCTACTTCTGCGTATCCCCAATTGGCAGTGGCCAGTTACGGATACCTGTGATTCAATTCCATAGCGATCAGGAACCCCATAAATACATTGCCAAGGCTCACCATTCCAGTAACTTTCACCTCACCCTTAGATTGCTATCAAGTCTATAGTAACTCATTAGCGCATTGAATCCCATTTCTCCCCATGTTTGAATGATTCTGTGAAGATACATATATTTTTCATACGTTTTTACTTTGAACCTTCCAGGAACATATCTGGCCGTGCTGCTTCCAGGATGTTTTATTCACTTACTGAATGTCAGTCCAAACTTTGAACCTTGCCATCACATTATGCTTCATGGTAGGAGCATCAAACATCTGAGTCTTTCCTTGTCATTTTAAAGTTATCATATGTGTGTGTTTGTGTTTCATAATGTAACCCCAATACGTTTCATTTGTTTGTGTGTATGTGTACAAACAGATTGACATGCATTTTGGTTTGAAATGAATATCAGAAAGGCTATTGGAGTAGATATTGCTGCTTGTAATGATAAATGTGGTTTTTGTTTATTTATTTAGTTATCTATATATTTATTTGTTTTATTTCTTTCTTTCGTTCTTTATTTATTCATTTATTTGTTTATTTAGTTTTTATTTATTTGTTTATTTTTATTTATTTATTTGTTTACTTGTTTTTTTATGAGATGTTTGACTAATACAAACATTTTGAGCCATTTCCCAAAATCTGAATTGTTTTAGAAGCACTAAATAATGCATGAGTTTTATCTAGTTGTTCAAACATGAGTAAGCTAGATTGAATTTTCAGGTTGAATTAGGTGATAGTAAGGCTGCTGCCTTCACTAAAAGCACTATTAGAAGCATCAAGGCAAAAACCAGACGTTTTTCAAATCGCTTAATATTCTAGTACAATTAGGCTACTTTCTTATTCATAAGAGTTCATCATAGAAATTTTTATTTTGTTGTCAATCATTTACATGTTCTGTGTTGGACAAGTTGAATGTTGTTGCTTTATGTAATTGATATGCGGAAGAGTATGCAGACATCATGTGCGATGTACTTTATGAACATGTTTATTGGGAGGGTCATAAAAATTTTAAAACATATTCAACATCAAAGCAAATTCTTATTGTAAGCTGTACGCTGGCAAATGGCAATAAAACAATTCATTTCAGTGTTAAAGTTCTTCATCACAATTACCCAATACTTAAATAGATACAATTTTATTTCAAAATAAGATTTTGACATCAATTTCTGTTTCAAATGTAGATTACAAGATAAATTTGAAGGATCCGATGGACACATCAGTGTCAAGACCTGCCTCAGTGAAGTAAGTTAAAGGCTTTATTTGTCATTTTGATGTATATATATATATATATATATATATATATATATATATATATATATATATATATATATATATATATATATATATATATATATATATATATATATATATATATATATATATATATACATAAACATGTTGGAGTTCACTTTAGAACCAGGTCTGCCTAAGAATCCATTGTTTCTGTCTACAAGACTGGGGTCTTAGGTGGATACCACTGTACCTTAGCTTTCACTAGATTTTAAGCTAGATCTATATTTAGATCTTTATCTCACATCTGTCTAATCAAAGATCAAATATTTAGATCTAGATTTTCTCGTCTACATAGATGCATTCTAAATAGACTTAGCTCTAGCTTCTGCTCTAGATCTCATTCTAGATCTATCTCTAGACCTAGAACTAAGAATCTAAAAAAATAGCTAGATCTAGATTATCTAGATCTAGCATCTACATCGAGATGTAAATCTAGGAGCTGACTAAAGATTATTAAAAAAAAGGGTCGAGTTTCACTTCTAGTTAAATTCTAGATCTAGGCATAAAAATAATTTTTTATTGAACCTAGCTCTGATCTGGGTTCTAGATTTTTTAGAATCCGAGGACCTTGAAGAATGTCGAGTCAATTAGGAGTCAAGAATCTTCTAATCTATCAGATCTAGCTAGAGCTAGCTCTAGCCCAATTTAGTTAGATCGATTGATTGTAGATTCTTACACCGTTACTCAGTTTGGAACTCCTCCCCTAGATTAGATTGTTAAAACTTGCCAATTGCCATTGTGACACTAAATAAGTGTCCGTAGACACTGAAACAATGGTGATATCTAGAGTGTCAGTGTCAGGGAGATATTGAATGGATTTATAGATCTATATTTAGATCTCATCTAAATCTTTTTAATCATAATAGATCAAATATTTAGATCTAGCTCTAGATTCTCTCTATATAGTTTACATAGATTCTCTTTATATTGTTAACCTGACTATTGTGAGACTAAACAAGTGTCTTGGCGGGTGGAAGTCGGAAGTGAATATCGAATCTGCTACCAACTGTCGTAAACAGGTTTTACCGAAAATAAAGCGTCATTTGCATATACAACATAATGAAAAGAAAACACTAATTCAAATGATGTTATGCCTAGAACACGAACTGATGTTGGCCAAAACCACTTGTCAACTTTCAGACAGTTTTGTAGTGTGGTTTGGGAGCCTATTCGGACAGCTTGAACGCCATGTCGTAAAGTTCAAGATTATATATATAGATATATATATAGTCTATGAGGTACTCTTTCTTCAATCACAGAGGTGCTGTCGATGGGTGCTACTGGTAGATCCTACTTCCTTCCCTTATTTCTACGTCTGTCTCTCATCTTGATGTTTTCTCTCCATTCACTCTGAGATAGTGGTACATGCAGTTTACTTTTATTCATCAATCAATCAATCAATCAATCAATCAATCCAACCAATCAATCAATCAATCAATCAATCAATCAAACTTTACTTAAAAGTATTGGTAGCCTACTGGTTAAGCTACCACACTTAGGATCATAATGTTGTGGGTTCAAATCCAGACAATGCTTGACACTTATTTTCTCTTCAACTACCCTTTCACTCCAAAAGGACCTCCCTCCCTCCCCCTCCCCCCTCCCCCCCCCCCCCCTTGAAGGAACTTTTTTATTTTTAAAACTTTATCATACCCTACATTTCATTGACCCGCACAGTTTTGTTATGGATGAGATCAGGGACGTTCAAGCCAGTCCCAATCCAGAGCATGTCCAAGTCTTCCCCAAGTCCAGGATTGTTATTATCTGGTCAACATTTTCGTTCCATGAAGTCGACTCCAGGTTCGGCTTTGTCCATGTCAGTCAACCGCCCCAACCGGACATGTCCGTCTTCTCTAGCCACTGTGCCACTATGAAGACTCTGCTCCTATGCCAAAGTTCCCACCAGGAATCAGGCCAGATGAGTGAGTGGAATTTGACTAAGCAATAAGATCAGGCTGCTGTGAGTGAGTGGAATTTGACTAAGCAATAAGATCAGGCTGCTGTGAGTGAGTAGTAGAATTTGACTAAGCAATAAGATCAGGCTGCTGTGAGTGGTAGTAGAGATTTGACTAAGCAATAAGATCAGGCTGCTGTGAGTGAGTAGTAGAATTTGACTAAGTAATAAGATCAGGCTGCTGTGAGTGAGTGGAATTTGACTAAGCAATTAGATCAAGCTGCTGTGAGAGTGGAGATTTGACAAAAGATCTGCTGTGAGTGAGTATTAGATTTGACTAAGTAATAAGATCAGGTTGCTGTGAGTGAGTAGTAGAATTTGACTAAGCAATAAGATCAGGCTGCTGTGAGTGAGTGGAATTTGACTAAGTAATAAGATCAGGCTGCTGTGAGTGGTAGTGGAATTTGACTAAGCAATTAGATCAAGCTGCTGTGAGTGAGTGGAATTTGACTAGGCAATAAGATCAGGCTGCTGTGAGTGAGTGGAATTTGACTGGAGCAATAAGATCAGGCTGCTGTGCTTACTAGGTTTTGTGTAGTGTTTGAAATTAGATCAAAGGTTTTATAATAGTTGATTTGAATCTGAGGAAATGTGATTGATAACTTTCAACAAGATGAAAAGATGAATATGGATTTATAGTCCATACCGCTGTGCTCTGACAAGATCCTCCTCTGCCTATAGCAGGTCCTCATTCTCACTTGAATCGGGAGGAAAGCAGAATATCTTTCCTTGGAATATATCTTGAAGAAATTCTGGGCAAGCGAGTGTTTTGCACTAGCACCATCATGATTACAACTCAAACCATTGTGTCACAATGCATATTATGTCTCATGAGACATGTTGTGTCGTTTTTCAAACAAGATTGATGGCCTTCAATATGTGATTGATTTATAAGCTTTTATGTTCCTCTTGCTCTCCTACGCCTATGTATTGGATCATTACACTGACTGAAAAGTACGTCAACTCAGAATGACATTGTCCTTACTAGACACTTTATGACTTTGGAGTTGTAAGCATTATCAGATTCATGTTGCTGTCATCAAAAATTTGGATGTTCTGTCTCTGTCTCTCAAAAATTTGGATTTTGGAGTTGTAATCATTATCAGATTCGCAGTCATCAAGTGTTCTGTCTCAAAAAATTTGGATTTTGGAGTTGTAAATTTGATTCGATCATTGTTCTGTCTCTCTAAAATTTGAGTTGTAATCATTATCAGATTCGCAGTCATCAAGTGTTCTGTCTCTCTAAAAATTTGGATTTTGGAGTTGTAATCATTATCAGATTCGCAGTCATCAAGTGTTCTGTCTCTCTAAAAATTTGGATTTTGGAGTTGTAATCATTATCAGATTCGCAGTCATCAAGTGTTCTGCCTCTCTAAAAATTTGGATTTTGGAGTTGCAATCATTATCAGATTCGCAGTCATCAAGTGTTCTGTCTCTCAAAAAAATTTGTAACCAAATCCGGTCTACAATTGTCATAAATTTTACTTAACGTTTGTCCAAACTTCTAATTTATTTTGCAGGTCTTTCTCTCTCTTTAAAGGGGGCTGGTTATGTCTGAACACTGTTCAGAATCCTTGAAACGGAGACTTAAAGCTTACGACGTCAGCTGGCTCGGGGGTCAGTTGTGGGTCCCTGCAGCTTAACCCGTCCATCGGCAATCGGGTTGGCTCCACTGAATTACTTTGGGTAAAGGGAGCCACCCTTTCAATGCTGAGGCTCAGCTTAACTCCCACTCTGGAGCAGGTTTACTCTTGGTCATTGGACGTATTTTGGGCAACTTCGCCATTTTTGGGCTGGGCTCTCATGAGAATCGCCTTATTTTTGGCGATTGAGGGCAGGGGCGGATGACCCAGGGGGCCATTGGAGTTTCCCAGCTTTTGTCCTAAGAACCTACCAACCCCTCCCCAAGTAGTCGGAGGTATTCACGAGTCATCCATAGGGGGACGCAGCTCTCAAAACGAATTGATGTGTAAATTCTTAAACGACAAATAGTCATACAAGTTTTAAATCTGTAGGATGGCACTTGTCATGTTGTTATCTTTTCTGACAAATTATCTGCTTTGTGTAACAGTAGATGGACGTAAGTCAGCCGATTGTATTTGAATTTGGGTATTCATCTGGATTTAATTTTGGAACTTTTTGCAATGTGTTGATTACAATTGATGTACAGCTTCAGACTTTTCCTTCACTTAACAGTATTCAATTGTATGTGTAAATGTAGTTTGGGTTTGAAATGTATACGCCAAATCTAAACTCGTGATGAAAATTTCAATTTTGTGCACCCAAAAGAAATCCTGAGATCACATTTTTTTATATGTGTTGGAAAACAATTATTTCTTAAAACAGCAAATTTATGTTTTATGAGTTTTATTCAGATTTTTACACATCAAACAAACATCTTTCAGGTAAAAGTGTTGTCTGAGTTTTATTGCCAGTGACAGTCTAGGCTGTTGTTGCGTTCCATGACCCTGGGTAAAGGTTAATTTAAAAAAAAAAAAAAGACGCATGTTTTTCATGAATGTTAAATTCGTTACCAGATGTACATCATTATCTCATCACATGACGTATATAATAATTTTCGTGCACGTATTTAAATGTTCTTACAAAGTTAGACTGCATTTGCCCATTATAATTGTGTTTCTTATCCTCTTCTTATCCTCTTCTTATCCTCTTCTCGTGATGATGGTCACAGCCCAGAACTTGTATGACTACAGAAGTGGATGTATTATGAAGCTTGTCATTAACACTGATGCTCTGGTTGCGTATTTCCGCCATGCCTACTGGCAAACTCAGATGGCCATCCTGCACTACTTTGTATTGCATAACAGGGATCTGTGTACTTTGAGCAGCGTGAGAATTTTGTTGTTGTTGTGATATTGATTGAGAGGGAAACTGAGATAACATTTTTATATAGAAGAAGAAGAAGAAAAAAACAGACAGAAAAATAACTAATATTGCAGTATGTTTTCATAATGTTATGCACATCAAGGATTTTCAAAACATATCTTTGAATAAAGAAAATGATTTAACAAAGCATTGTGATCAGAACAAAAATTTAGATTTCAGTCTTGTGAAACAAGACATAATAATACTTTAGGGTACTATTGAGCAGAAATATTTTTATTTGCCCTATTATTTTTACTATTACTATAATAGTTATCTTTATATTTATTATTATTACTGTTACTATTATCCTTATTATTATTATTATTATTATTATTATTATTATTATTATTATTATTATTATTATTATTATTATTATTATTATTATTATTATTATTATTATTATTATTATTATTATTATTATTTTTTTTTATTTATTATTATTACTATTATTATTATTATTATTATTATTATTATTATTATTATCATCATCATCATCATCATCATCATCATCATCATCATCATCATCATCATCATCATCATCATCATTATTATTATTATTATTATTATTATTATTTTATTATTATTTTATTATTATTATTATTATTATTATTATTATTATAGTTATTCTTATTATTGTTATTACTACTAGCTGAGAATCCCACATTAGGTGGTGGGGCAAATTTCAATTAAACAAAACTCTGTAGTCAGAGCCTTCTTTTCTTTTGTCGGGCATGATGATCGTCCTAAGGTCAGTTTTTGAATCAAATGGTTTTATATCAGTTCGATTCCGGTTTGTAAAAAGATCAAAATCATGGCGTTTCTTTTTTGCTTTTGTTCATAGGTACAGCTTATAAATAATGAAACTAATATATATTCAACCTTTCGTATCATTGAAAATAAATAGGCCCATTGCAACTCGACACCTAATTTTGATAGAGTAGGCAAATTTTCAAGATTTTTAGTTGGTGCATAAAAATCTGATTCAGAGTTAAATGATCTGGGCTTTACATCCATTATATATAATAGATTATTATTGTTTTTATTGTTATGATTATTATGATTATGATTATTATTGTTGTTATTATTGTTATTATTATTATTATTATTATTATTATTATTATTATTATTATTATTATTATTATTATTATTATTATTATTATTATTATTATCATTTTATTATTGCTATTATATTATTCTTATTATTTTAATTATTATTATTCTCATCATTATCATTCTTATTTTTAATACCTCGTGATCATGTTATCATTTTATCTTCCTTCAGCTCTTTCGTTGTATGGGAGAAAATCCAACTAATCCAGATTTGAATATTCTCATCACAGAATACTTAATTGGTCAGTAGCTTAACTACTTAAAAGCAATCTTTGGTTGAACTAATTTACACTCATACAAAGCCTTGGTTAAATTTGTAATGCCCCTCCTACAGAGTTAGCATCGAAAACAGCTTCAAATGCTCTTTAAAAGCCTGTCAACCAAAGGTTGTGGGTTCAATTCCCAGCAGCTTGAAATGTTTTCTAGAATTTTTTTTCAAAATAAAACCTTCCCTCCAGGTCCCGTGTGCAAATCAGAACACTCTGTGCACATTAAACATCCCCTGGCTGTTTATAGGACAGTCTGGGCAAAATTAAAAATCATATTAAAACCCCAGAGATCACCTTAGTTGTGGATGTGGCTAAATCAAATCAAATTAAATCAAATAGCACCTTCCGCAAGCAATGTCATCAGACGTTGCAGCCTCAGTCAATTTCCATATCTCTGAGTTAAAGGTAAAACATTCAGTTCTGCTTTGTGTGATGTCTCATATTACTTTGTGGTCAGACTGATGTAGACATATCTAGTCATCATGTAGTGAAATGATCCTAAATATTGGGCCCATGTGGAAATTTGGTTTATCACAACTTTGGATAAAAATACAAGTTTCCTGCTCCCATCGTGTTGCAACTGTGTTTATCATATCGTCAGTGAAACTGTCTAAACACGTAAGTCCGTAAGACGTAATTTTTCAGGAGAAGCAAAAAATCGCAATAAATCATCGAATAGGACTGCAAACATTATCTTATGCTTTTTGGTTTACCATTTAATTTGCTTTAGTCTTTAGCCTGTAGTAAAGGGAAAGAAATATCCGTTGTGCGCAAAATGGACTTGTACGGCTAGTGTTGAACTTTTTTTTAAAGATCAAAACAAGTATGTTTGCTTTTTGGCTTATGAGGTTAGAGTTTCAAGGCGGGGAATAAAACAAGAAATCTGCAATTAGATCATGTGTGTAAAATGAGTCTTGCTAAATTAGATTATGTGTAAAATGAGCCTTTCTATTGGTTCAAGGCCTCCAATGTTTGTAAAGACACAATAGAAGGAAGCGTTTGGTCATATAAAAAACAAATCTTATGGCCTGTATATTGTGGACTTAAGCGTCCGGACAGTTTCGTTGATGATATATATATATATATTTTATTATTTGCAACATGGTCCCTTGCCTCACTTTTTGTCTTTGTTTAAAAAAAAAGTAATTTTCTAAACATTGATGTGGGTACTGCTGGTAGGTTCTTCTTTCCTTTCTCTTTTCACCTGTCTTTTATCTTGTCCTTTCTTCTTCTTTCCTTTCTCTTTTTCACTTGTCTTTTATCTTGTCCTTTCTTCTTCTTTCCTTTCTCTTTTCACTTGTCTTTTATCTTGTCCTTTCTTCTTCTTTCCTTTCTCTCTTTCACTTGTCTTTCATCTTGTCCTTTCTTCTTCTTTCCTTTCTCTTTTTCACCTGTCTTTCATCTTGTCTTTTCTTCTTCTTCTTTCCTTTCTCTCTTTCACTTGTCTTTCATCTTGTCCTTTCTTCTTCTTTCCTTTCTCTCTTTCACTTGTCTTTCATCTTGTCCTTTCTTCTTCTTTCCTTTCTCTCTTTCTTTCACCTGTCTTTCATCTTGTCCTTTCTTCTTCTTTCCTTTCTCTTTTTCACCTGTCTTTCATCTTGTCCTTTCTTCTTCTTTCCTTTCTCTTTTTCACCTGTCTTTCATCTTGTCCTTTCTTCTTCTTTCCTTTCTCTGTTTTCATCTTGTCTTTTCTTCTTCTTTCCTTTCTCTCTTTTGTTGTCTTTCATCTTGTCCTTTCTTCTTCTTCCTTTTTCTCTTTCACTTGTCTTTCATCTTGTCCTTTCTTCTTCTTTCCTTTCTCTCCTTCACCTGTCTTTCATCTTGTCCTTTCTTCTTCTTTCCTTTCTCTTTTTCACCTGTCTTTCATCTTGTCCTTTCTTCTTTCCTTTCTCTTTCCTCTCCTTCACTTGTCTTTTGTTTTGCCCTTTCTTCTTTCCTTTCTCTCCTTCACTTGTCTTTTGTTTTTTCCCTTTCTTCTTTCCTTTCTCTCCTTCACTTGTCTTTTGTTTTGCCCTTTCTTCTTTCCTTTCTCTTTTCACTTGTCTTTCATCTTGTCCTTTCTTCTTTTTCCTTTCTCTCCTTCACTTTTGTTTCTTCTTTCCTTTCTCTCCTTCACTTGCTTTTGTTTTGCCCTTTCTTCTTAATTCATCCTAAGATCACCACATAGGTGGGTAGGGCAAGTTTCAAAGAAACAATTTGAACATTGAATAATGCAAAAAAAGCAGACACACATGAATAAACTGACTGCCTACTATTACTATATACAAAGCTATTTGGTGTCTCCTAATAACGTTATGTTGCAATGTATTGCAGCGTCTGTTTACACTGAGATGAAGAAACAAGTAGATCGGGAAATTCTCAACCTTTTGCCATTCACTTCCGTTCAAACGTTAAGAGGACAGTTTGAAAAGGTTGGTTTTATTTTTACAGACATATCAACAAACTCATCACTCACAGAAGAGGGGATCATTCAGGGAAGGAGGGAACAACTCATTTTTTAATTGCTAGCAGGATAGATCAAAACAAGCATAATGATTCCGATCGAAGAAATCATATATGAGAAAATTCTACATGAGGGGGTAGGGAGGGAGGGAGGGAGGGTAGGTCAAAGGATGAAACAAATTTGTAAGGGTGAGATAAAGACATTTGTTCTACTTCGAAGGACAAGGATTTGTCCGTAAGAAAAAGTATAAGATATTAAGAAATTATACAATGAATTTACTGAAGACAAACAGTGAATTTAATTGATATTTGAAAGTCAAAATATGATTTTATTAAAGTAAACAATATATCGAATGAGGCAATGCTTGCCAGTGCTATTGAATTGTTTTTGTAGAG
The DNA here is from genome assembly GCA_037039925.1 of Doris montereyensis. NCBI lineage: Eukaryota > Metazoa > Mollusca > Gastropoda > Nudibranchia > Dorididae > Doris > Doris montereyensis. The sequence goes on along the minus strand of JAXRKP010001064.1, from coordinate 7,098 downwards.
GATTAATTGCAACGACAAGTACAAGGAAATTTACCGTTGGTATGATGTTCTGTAAATGCTTAACAATTTGGTTTTCAATATGTTGCTTTTATAGAGACCAACAGAAGAACAGCTGGCTCATATATCTTATTCATCAATGGAGATAGTGGATCTGAACAAGAAAATAGGCAAAGAATCCAAAGGAAGGTCACTGGAAAATTTCTGGGGAAATCTTTCAAGTCGAATTAGACAGCGTCATAGCGAAATGCTGCCAAAGTTCACCTATGACATCGTAATGAGAGTTTTTCACATGGCAGAGAAGGAGGAGGCACAGGGAAAGGTAATTTCGAGGGGGAATTCATCTTACCCTCAACCGAATCCTTTAAGATCTGTACCTACATGGTTTCCAAGCATAACTTTTGTTTCTGCTATCGTTTAATGTAACAAAAGCCGCCTTTGTTAAGTGTTCCAACAAGCACCGGAAGTTGACTGATGACACGAAAATATGGGTTTTCTAAATCTGTCATTTACACTGATTTCTCGATGAGTCACGCTTTCCAACTCAAATATCTTGTAATTCTTAGGGTCCTTGATGTTTTTAACATAGTCTCATGTTTCTATACAAATTTTATTCTTAAGGTACACATGTATGTCACAGTAAATTATAAACCTACCATTAGGCCTGCTTGCACTATTTGAACGTCAAAGGATGATTTTTTCTTCTGTGCTCCATATAGAGTATACTCATATCATAGGCACTCTAGGACCTCTAGAGAGTGATGATTTCTCTTCAGGTGGTTCCCTGAAATCTCGAGATTGATGATTTCTCTCCAGGTGGCTCCCTGAAATCTTAAGATTGATGATTTCTCTTCAGGTGGCTCCCTAAAATCTAGAGATTGATGTTTTCTCTCCTGGTGGCTCCTGAAATCTAGAGATTGATGATTTCTCTCCAGGTGGCTCCCTAAAATATAGAGATTGATATTTTCTCTCCTAGAGATTTATGATTTCTCTCCAGGTGGCTCCCCTGAAATCTTAAGATTTATGATTTCTTTTCAGGTGGCTCCTTAAAACCTAGAGATTGATGATTTCTCTCCAGGTGGCTCCCTGAAATCTTAAGATTTATGATTTCTCTTCAGGTGGCTCCCTAAAACCTAGAGATTGATGATTTCTCTTCAGGTGGCTCCCTGAAATCTAGAGATTGATGTAACATGGCTATCTCCTTGTGTGAGATATGTTAAACCCTCTTTGTTATAGCTGTGAACATTTGACACTTATACATTTTATCTTCTGTTAAAAAATGTGTGTTGTTTTGAGAGCAATATTTACTTGATATGAAGATGAATTTTTCTCCTCTTGTAAAGAATGTGAGAGCTGTCGATAAACTGCAAAATTTAGGCCAGCCAAAAATAAATTTTGTACTTTGCTTTTGTCTTCAGTTAATTTTGTTTCTCAGTTCGCTCCAGAGTCTGTGGGGGGGGGGGGGGGATAACAAGGTTTGAGTGAACAAATCGATTGAGATCTACCTGCGATTTGACTTACTATATCTTGTTTTACTTCCTTCCGACCATTATAACTTAATTTTAACATTTGTATACTTTCATACCTTTATTGTATTTTTGTTTTTACTTTGTTGGAACATTGTTTCATCTCCTCGCTCGCATTTCTTCTCTGTTGTTTAAAGTCTTAAACTTTTCTTCACTTCTCCATTCCATGAAATGCACCTCTCTCTTTCTTTCTCTTCATATCCTTTCTCTGTTTCTAAATCTTAATCTACTATTCTCTGGATTTCTCTTTTCACTCTACTCTTTTCCATTTGACTGTCCTTGAGATCACCTTAGTTGTGGACGTGGGTAACATCAAATCAAAATCTTGTTGCTGATCCACTGTACGTGGATAAACAGAAAATAAAGCTTTGTTTTACATCTGGTGATGGGAATTTAAAACTATTATCTGAAGTGATGAACCTGAGAGATATCTTGATAAACTCTGAACTCAAATGTCCAGCTGACAGCAGAGAGAATGGCGATGCATGATAATCAATGTCTGTCTCAGACTTGACATGAGTCAATGTCTGTCCCAGACTTGACATGAGTCAATGTCTCTTGATGACGCATGTAAA
>JAXRKP010001063.1:145000-173153 GCA_037039925.1 Doris montereyensis | reverse complement strand
AAAGTCAATCACAGACTACATAATAGTTAGCAACCTCTTTTACAGTACTTTGATGCAAGAGTAACAGAGGAGCAGCAATATTTAGTGATCATCACCTAGTGATTGCCAAAATGAGATTGCTGACTAAAGAAAACAAACAGAAAAGGAAAGAGAAGAAAGCTTTCAATGAAAGGCAGACGGATCTTGATGATAGCACAAGAGAAGACAAGTGGCAAATGTATTTGAAAGACCTCAGTTGTACTGAAGATGCATGTGGTAGGAAACACATTAAAGGAGATAGAAAAAGAACAACATGGGGCATTGAGACTGAATAAAAAGGAACGGTAGTACCAATACACAACAAAGAATCAACTATACAATGCTCAAACTTAGCGTACGGGGAAAAGTGTATGCCAGGATACTGGAAATGAGACTAAGGAAAAGAGGATAAGATTGAAGAGCATCAGAGTGGATTTAGACCAGGAAGAAGGGTACAAGACCACATATTAACAATATAAAAATTCCTTGAGAGAAACATTGACTTGCACCTGTGTTTTATAGACTTAGAAAAGGCATTTGAGGCTGTGAGAAGGGACGAACTATGGTATTCCTAAACGAACACAATGTAGAGCAAAATTTAATAGAAAGAAGGCATTAAAAGGTTTTTTTACAATAAACCAACATGTGCAATGACAGTAGCTGGAAACACATTTGCCGAATTTAATGTAGATGTAGGAGTAGGAAGACAGGGTTGTATTCTAAGGCCTTTGTTTAAATCACATTTATAAATTCAGTCGCAAAGGCGTTCTCAAAAATGAAGCAAATGAATGTAGGTATGGAAGCTGAAAGCAGTAGATGTATTATATTAATGCTTTCATTTGCCGATGATTTCGTTTGGCCAGGGAGAATTTAGAATACATTTCACAGCTACAATTACCTAGGAGTAATGATTAACGCAGAGGGAAAACTAAGAGAAGAAATTAGCCAGAGAATCCGAAACGCAAGTTCAATATATAACCAACCAGGAAAGGCATTTGTAGGTAAACAAGAATTGGCAACAAAAACTAAAATGGCAGTATACAACACAGTTGATTGTCCTGCTCTTACTCTCCTCTATGCTATGGCATCGAAACCTGACTTTAGACAGTAGAGAATACAGTAGAGTACGGGCAGCTGAAATGAAATATCTAAGAAGAGTAGTAGGGAAAACTAAAAGAGACAAAATCATAAACACAACAATAAGACAGCAAACCAACGCAGATGGCATAAAAACTAAGATAGAAATAAATCAATTGAGATAATTCGGGCATGTAGGCCTAATAAACAGAATGAATGGCAATAGAATAGGGCCTAGCTAAACCAGTACTGGGTATACAGAGCTAAAGTCCAAGGTAAAAGACCAAAACTGGCAAAAGGCAGACCTCGGAGAAAGTGGAAAGAAGAAATAAAAGAGGCATTGAAGCATATAAATTTAACCTTTTTGGAAGGAGACAGGAAATATAAGGGCAGGGCAACCTGGAGAAAGATCATCTCGGGCATTTGAACCCATACACCGAAAGGTAAAAGTAGAATTGGAAAGTCGGCTAACTGGTATAAAGAAAGAAAGAAAGGTTTCAATTTCGATACCATACGATATTTCAAGACATATCGATATATTGATATTTCGATACGACATACCCAACACTGAGGCATAGGCTAGGCCTAGGAAATCTGAGTATAGGTAGTCCCAGGGCTTGGCTCAACACTAAAGAGGGACGAATTTTATACGTTGTGAATGACTACGCCAGTGCATAATGTGACGCTAGACAATGGAACGTTGCGTTATCTAGTAGATTTAATGTAGCTAGATCTAGAATCTAAGCCTATATGTGAGTCGTGAGTATGAGATGAGTTAAGTCTTAATATATCTAAATGTTTAGGTCCCGATGTTTGAATTACCCAACGTCATTCTACTTTTAGATTTAGATCCAGATCTAGATCTAGATCTAGATTCTCTAGATCATCTAGATCTATATATCTAGATCTAGGTCTGATTAATTTTTTTAAATGTTGTGTCAGTCAATCTCCTGTATATTCTAGTAGATTTTTAGAGCCAGAGCTAGACCTAACCTAGATCTAGATTCTAGCTCTAGATCTAGCTCCAGGTAAAAGCATTCGGCCACCTTACATATCTCTTTTGTTGTGTTTTCTTGATTTTATCTAAACCTAGCTTTAGATCTAGATTCTAGCTGTTATTTTTTTTTATATTAACATTTTGATAAGCTGTATAACATCAACTAAGGATGGTAAAGGAAGGAATGTTTGGGATAATCGCACTTTAAAACTGCCAAGATTTTACCTTGAATACGATTACAAACCCAGTTTATGCTTGATACTGGGCATGGTCCCAATGAATAGCCCTCTTTCACTCTCTCATGCTCCTCAATCGCTAGAGCGGCGCGACATGTTATGAAGGGCCTTTGACTCTGTGCTAAAGTAAGTGGGAGTAATAATAGGGCGGCGACTTGGGCCAGGCAATCAGGGCTTCAAGTCGTCTTCCTATTATTACTCCCACTTTAGCACTGCTGACCATAGGGCACAACAGTGAGAAATACATGGCGATGGTGCTTAAGCGGAAGTAATAATAGAGAGACGCACTCACGACTGACTTGGTAAGACGATTTGGAAACACAAGAGCAAGGCTTTTTGTTGTTTGTTTTCGTGCATGGGGGCAAGCCCCTGAACCCACCACACTTTCCTCAAGAAGAGGATAAAACTGAGAAACAGAACCAGTAAGGAGGTAGGATAATAACATTATTATTATTCCCCGCCATCAGGAATCAAGAATTGCGTTGATCAACTATTTTGAAGAAGGCAGACACAAGTAGTATAGATTTGATCAACTGTTTTGAAGAAGGCAGACACAAGTAGTATAGATTCAAATATCGACATGGAAACGCTGTTTCTTTTAATACAGGATACTCCCATCTCAGGATAAGCTATGGATTCTAATTTAAAAATGTATCTCTCAAGTCTCATTCCCAGAGTAAGGAAGAGATGGGACCACAGAACAGAGATGTAGGGTAGACCTCGCAGAGTGGCGAGAGTGAGGAGAGAGAGCTACGCCAAGAATCCAACAGTAGGTTTGGGATCAGAGAGAGGAGAGGGAATCAGTATCACGGTAGGTTAGCCTACATCGAGGTTGGTTGGCGTGAGTCGGCGAAAGAGAGTGAGAGCGTGATCACAGTGTTTTTTTTCAGTGAGTGAGGTCAGCGATACACTGTGATCAGTATCGGTTAACTATATTGAAGTTTGATGCTGCCTGGGGGTGCTAGAGTGCGATTATGCCGAAGGAGCTTTGCCACTATCCGTCATTGATTTTAATTGTGAAGGTAGCTCGTCCCTCATTCGGTTCGACATTAATGACATTAAGTCATTAAGGAAAGGACCTGAGCATGATCCCCTTTAAATTAGGAACAGACTTTGTATTTTTGTAATGATGAATTAATGAATTTAAATGTCTAGTACGCTAGATCTAATATTGATTTTATTTTGTTATTATTTACATTTTCACTATTCCCCCTGGATGTGACAAATTACAGATGAATATGGTGGATTGGAACGATTCACCATTAGATTTAGATGTGACTTGCGTAATTTGATATACAGATCTCTTTCCCTCCCTCTTTCTCTTTCTCACTCTCTCATATATGTGTCTCTTTCCTTCTATCTTTCTTGACCTTGTCCTCTCTCATGAGTGTATCTTTCCTTCTATCTTTCTTGGCTTTGTTCTCTCTCATTCTCTCTGTCTTGTGTGTGTCTATCTCTTTCCACATTTTGTATATGTGTTGATTCTCTCTGTCGTGTGTGTGTATCTATCTCCTTTTATCTTTCTCGGTCTGGTGTTTGTCTCCCTCAGGGTGTCCAGCACGGTCGGAAAGTCGGATTTTTCATACTCAGGTCTGAAATGGTCGGAAATTGATGTCTTGGGTAGGAAAACAAGTAGGAAATTGGGGCTCAGGTAGTAAAACAGGGAAATCCTTGAAAACGAAAAAATGTTTCCCAATCGAAAAAAACCCAGGTGAAATATGTAATGAGGACGAACATGAGGGAAAATCAGGGAAATCGAAGCAGACATGAACAATTATCGGCACCGCGAAATAGGAAAATGTGAATAGGATCGTGGGCGGTGAATTATCATTTTGTCATCCATTTCCGGCCATGCATGCTTTGCTGTTTGACGATTCTTTCATGTAGAAACTAAACGATTTCGATACCTTCTTTAAAATTATAGTTTGCCTGGGGAATTAGTATCGGATTTCGACACAAAGCTTTCAATTCTTATCTACGGCCCAGCCTCCTTTCTTCAATTTAACTTTTACTCTGTATATATTACAAATGCCGTGTGTTAAAAAGCCGATCGCGTACGTTGTTGTATGGTTTGTGTCAAAGGGAGAGAGACAGAGGGCAGTGTGCATATTTTAAGTCCGATCGCGCACGTGTGTGTGTTTAATACGACCAATCGTGCATGTGTGTATTAGTATTAGAGAGAGAGAGTATATAATGGAGAGTGGAGTTTACGGATGACCGAAAGGCAAATGCAAGTGTTTAGTAAGAATAGATGAGGTTGGATGATCGAAGGGATACCATGCATGCACGGCCTGATAGCAGAATAGAGGTGGGGAAGGGGAGAGCATGAAGAAAGCCGATGTGAAACATATGATGGCAAAATAAGAGTCTGACTGAATCTGACATACGGTATTGGAAGAGAACGAGAAATAACGAATGTCTTCCACCAAAGTGTAGACATGGGTGGGAAAGGGTAGAACCGAAGAAAACAATCATGTACTATAGTATACAGTAGTACCAGATTCAGATCTAGATCTAGATTCCGGTTTTATTGAAGACGAAAGAAAGAGTGGGTGGGGTCGTTGCCATAATGGAGATTTTTACTAGGGAGGAGGTGGGTAGATGTTTTACGTTGCACTAGTTGCAGTCAATTAAAAACTCTAGATCTAGTTTTAAGTTTTTTGATCCTTAGAAAGAAAGAGGGGGGGCGTGGTTAAAAGTAGAACAGAGGAAGATTTATAATGGGCAGTTCAATCAAGTTATAAAAAGTCTTCCAAACCTCATTTTCTCCTCTGTAGACTGAGTAAGTATTTGTGCTAAGTGCGTTTAGGCTATGGATAATGTCATTATTGTGTTTGATTTATTTTTCTCGAAAGGAAATAAAAATGAATAAAAATCAAATGATAGGGGTAGATCCATCACTATTAGATCTTAGATAGTGCACTATTATTAATCCAAATTGAAACATTAAAGAAATGCGTGATCACTTTTCATTTCATTGAGATGCACTAGAAAGTCATTCACTTATGATTTGAATTAACAATTTATAATAATGCACTGAAATTGGAAATATTTACGCTGTTCTCCGTTTCTAGCGGGGAGTATTTCATTTCCTAGGTAGGAATTTTTGTGTTGACGTAGGAAATTTTCAGTTGACTTTGTGCTAGAAACCCTGCTCTCTGTTCCTGCCTGGTTCTTCTCATTAACTGTAGTAAGTGTGTCTTCCTTCCTTTCTACATCGTTTTTAGGTCTTGTGTCACGAGTCAAGATTATGTCTAGATGTATGTGACATGTGTGATTTGATCTGAAGATGTGTGCGTCTGTATCTTGCACGTATGTGGCCACTCTCCTGTCTCCTTGTATTCTATATTTCTTGGTCTTGTCTTTCTCTCCCTCCTGTGTGTACTGACAGATGGATTTCTAGCCTGTGTCCCCGACAAATGAAGGCTCACTGACTGTATATCATGTTGTATCCTCTAACAGGCCATTTCATTCAAAGTCTTTCTTATCTCCCTGTGGAACATACACTGATCATACAGTATAGTACGCTGTTACCTTTGTTAGGTGCTTTGTGCTATCACATTGACAAGATCTTTTGTGCATATAGCGGGATTCTCATTCATACTGAGTCAACTGATGGTAGAGAGGGGGGAGTGTAGGCGGTTTTGGTGTTTCATTCACACTTACCCTGTCTAGCATTGCAGTGATCCCAGGGTGAATTAAGGCAAACAGAAAGATGAAAGATAAGTGATCTACCAACAAGCCACGAGAGAGAGGCGGGGGGGGGGCAATATCTCAAAACATTGATGCCGGATTTACTCTGTTGCCTACACTGACTAAGGGAAGGAAAACAGAGAGTTGCAAGTGATGAAGGAGAGAGAGAGTTTACCTGACGTCAAGGAATAGGAATTGAATAAAAGTATGGGGCCATTCAATGACAACAACGGAATTATGCATAAAATTGTGTTTGGAAATAATATTTATTATGAAAACACGATAATAATAATATTAATATACATGTTTATACAAAATTCATAAATGCAAGACGGGGACAAATGACAAGTTTAAGGTGTAACGATTTAGTTCGTAAACAGCTATAAGAAAGAAAGCTTTTGAAATCCTTCATTTATCAGCTCCCATTCTACCTTCCGGTCTATGGGTTCAGATGCCCGAAATGATCTTTCTCCAGGCTGCCCTGTCCTGACAGTTTCTGTTTCCTTCTGTGAAAGTTAAATTTCTTTGTGTTAATGCTTTTTATATCTTCTTCCCACTTTCCCCGACGTCTGCCTTTTGGTCTTTTACCCTGAGTTTTAACACTGCATGCTGATTTAGCTATTCTATTGTCATTCATTCTGTTAACATGCCCAAACCATCTCAGTTGATTCATTTCTATCTTAGTTTTTATGCTATGTGCTTTGGTTGATCTTTATTGTTCTGTTTCTGATTTTGTCTCTTTTAGTTTTCCCTACTACTCTTCTTAGATATTTTCATTTCGGCTGCCTGTACTTTACTGTATTCCCTACTGTATAAAACTATAAAGTCCAGTTTTCACTGCCATAGAGGAGAGTAGGGCAATAAACTGTTGTATACTGCCATTTTGGTTTTTGTTGCCAATTCTTGTTAACCTACAAATGCCTTTCCTAGATGGTTATATATTGCACTCGCTTTTGGATTCTCTGGCTGATTTCTTGTCTTAGTTTTCCCTCTGAGTTAGTCATTACTCCTAGGTAATTTTAGTTTTGAACCGCTCTAAATTCTCCCTGGCCAATTTGAGATTTTATGTTTTAGATTTTAGTTGATCTTTTCTGTTGTATTGGTACTACCATTACCTTATTCCAGTTGTCTGGCACCTGTTTTGACTTCCATGCTTGTTAACATATTGCAGGTAGTAGTTTGTCTGCCTCTCTCCCTTGGTTTTTAACTATTTCTGGATAAACTTGATCTGCTCCTTGGGCCTTTCTTAATTTCACTTTTTCTTAGCTGTTTGGATTTTTCCATTGAGATATCTACATCTTCGGCTGTCTCATCTGATTACTTGTTACTTTACTAATTGCTATACTCCTTGTTTCATATGTTCTGGAGGGATTATGTAATTGTTGAAAATACTTTCCACTTTCCATGATTTCTTGTCTCCTTTCATTATTTCTCCTTTGGCATTCTTAATTTGACGTTTTGGGCATGCTTTTGTCTTTCGTCTCTTCATTGCTCCCCAGAACAGGCTTTCATTTCCTTGTCTCTTCCCACTACTCCTGTTTTTGCTTTCCTAACTTCCTCTTTGGCGCATAGTTATTTTACTCACATAATCTTTCCTATCCTTCTAGTGTCTTTGTTTGTGTTATTTCTTCCAGGCATCCTTCTTTTCTGATCTTAGTCTTGACATTTCTATCCATTATGCTGTTCTTTTCTTATCTCCTTTAATTTGTTTCCTACCACAGACCCCTTTTCAGTACAACTGAGGTATGTATTTTTATACATTTGCTACTTTTTCTTTTGTGCTATTCTTTAGATCCATCTGCCTTTCACTGATAGAAATTTTTATCCTGGATTGGTATATCTGTTTTACTATTAGTTTATTTAGTTCTTCTATTTTGAGTTTGGTAACTTCTTCTCTTCCTTTTCTGTTTGTTTTCTTCAGTTAATAATCTCATTTGAAATCACTGTGGTAATGAACACTAATTGGCTTTCTTGCTCCTCTGTTTACTCTGCATCCATTGTACTGTAGAAAAGGGAGCTGCTAACTATTATGTAGTCTAGATTGACTTTTCACAACCGCCTAATCCCCATACAGGTGCTTACCTGTCCACTGCCCAGGCTTTTGGAAATATGGACATGAAAATTATATATATTTATATTTTGAACATTGATATATTTACCAAAAAACGATTCATTATTATTATAATGCATACGTGTAGAAACATTATTTATTTACATGGTACAAAAAGAACAAACAAAGTTATTAGAATCAACAATGTTTACATAAGTATTAGGAACCAACGCCGTCGTAGACACGTCTACAGCCAACCCATGACATACACACACACACACACACACACACACACTTATCAGCCTCTTCAGTGGAGCTCTGCCGCTTGGTCGGCTCACAGACTCGCAGGCAACTTCAAAGCCGATTCTAATGATGAATAGCATTTTTTTCTTTCAGGTACTGCCATTCTGCTAATAGTCACTCCCAAGTTTGATTACTAAGCCCACACAAATTATTTTGTTTAAACGATAGTAGAAACATATAGGTAAAAGAATCTAAATGGATCTAGATCTGTGCCCTAGATAAATGAACCAAAAAAATTTAAGATAACTCTACTAAAATTGTCCCGGAAAAGGTCTCAAAGGTGGTGATGATATTCTTTTGCATGCACAACAAACTCAGATTTTGAGCGGGCACCTATCTCATTCTAGATCTAGAGCTATCCCTCAAACTGGCGTAGCGCACGCATGCCTGCTGGCAAACTAATTATTTTTATCATTAATATGTACATGTGTTATCGCTCTCTCTCTCTCTATCTCTCTCTCTCTCTCTCTCTCTCTCTCTCTCTCTCTCTCTCTCAGAGGTCAGTGATAACTATTTTGCGTTGTTTTTTTACTTCTGTTATATTCACAAAAATGACAATCCTGACTGCTACTAAGCCTGAATGCAGTACTATCGTCCCGCCTTCGTCTTACTGACGTCATATACTCATACGTTCTAAAACCTTGGCTGATCCCACAGTCAGGAGACATTAAGCAGGCATTTATTTGATAATGATGTCAAGTGACAGTTCTTCGTACTTCCAGTTTTGGATTAGAATGAATGTAATGTAGTCGAAGATTGGTGCGTTGAAGATATCGAAAGATGTACATTTGCTCGTGCTACAGCCATTGGAGTGATTTTTTAAATCAAAATATCGATAGGTGGCTGTTAGTTTCCACTTTTTAAACTGGGATTATAAGAATTGATGTAGTCGGCGACTAATGTGTTGAAGGTATCGACAGATGAATTTGCTCGATGCTGTGGTCAGTGCCACGGGGCTTTGATCACTGCTTGAGCATCAAATCAGTGATCATGAGGGTCGAGCAATTCTTGAGCCTAATTGCTAGATCAGTGGATTCATCAGTACTTGTTGACTGATTTAGATTATCATCTCCTGATACAAGTCACCGACATCACTATTAACCTTACTGACATCTGTTAGTTTATACATATGGGCACTAGCCTGTTTTACATCAAACAGATGAGGTTGCATTGGTGGCCTCTCAGCCATCTCTCTCGTTGAAATTTCGTGAAATTCAAATGTTGACAGTTGGAAAACGCTTTGGCAAAGTAAAAGGGAAAGCAGAGCGGGACAGAAGAGTCTAAAAAGTAGCACAAAGCTATCTTCTAGGTAGGTCCTAGGTATCGATAACCAGCTCTTAAAATATATGTGGTAGGAAAATGAATCGACAACTGGCTCGTTCTTCCAGCAGATTCGAAATCGCATCGATGCCTAAGTTAAGTAGTCACTCCGGGTGGAAAGAGTTAAGACCCATAGAGCCCGAGCTTATCCTGGTTTCCATACCGTGAAGCAGAACTCGGGTCCAGTGAGGAAAAAGTGTGTATTAAGTGTAACACAACGTCGGGCTTAGTGCTGCCAGGAATCGAACCCGTAACCTCATGATCCTCTGTCCGGCAGCCTAACAGTGTGAAAGGAATAAAACTAATATTAATATGTGTTGCGACACCTAAGCATCTCGGATATCGAACGTATGACCTAATTCTCATCAGTTTTGTTTTCCATCACAAATTTTGATTGACTACCGGTTCATAACTTTTAGCACACGACTCCTCCAATTCATTATGTTTTCCTAGATTTGACAGTTCTTTATCCTTGTCTGCCCATTGTCTGAATTTCTGAACCATACTAGATGAACTCCTTGGTGGTCACCCCCAATTTATTGACGGCAAGTAGTGGTACTGGTGCATTTAGCAGGGGTGTGTATCTTCCTAGTTTCCCGGATTTTTGGCACATCGGGGCACCACCGTGTTTTTACATGTCTCATTGTATACACACACAAGCACCAAGCGTTCGGGAAAACATAGGGTCTACGTCTAATTAGGACGGATGTCCCAACCAGAGAGAGTGAGTGAGTGAGTCACTGCCGTATCATTTATCACCGTCCAGTGTGTGTGTGTGTGTGAGAGAGAGAGAGAGAGAGAGAGAGAGAGAGTGAGTGAGTGAAAATAGTAGTAGGGCCTACCATTGTATCGGTTGCAGGAGTAGTACATCTACAGACCTTTAGGATTCAACATTTCAAGTTTAATCGTCCACTTATGCGATGTTGTGTTTTATAATTATGCCCCAATTACTATTTTACAATTGGTTTTGCCCTTGCTTTTTTCAAGTGGGTTAAAGCCCATGCAGGTCAGGCACTTCTGCTCTGCATTTATAAAGAAAGACGTAATCTTTCTTCTCTCTCTCTCTCTCTCTCCCTCTCTCTCTCTCTCTCTCTCTCTCTCTCTCTCTCTCTCTCTCTCTCTCTCTCTCTCTCCCTCTCTCACACACACACACATAGACTGTCGAGCCGTGGGTAGTAATTAGCTCCAGTTAAGCTAATTCTCCTGTCGGACATAAGAAGAGTGTTGATTCTCCCTGTCGAACATAAGAGTGTTGAACAATATAGATACGAAGTCTTACGCATGTATGCAACTCACAAAGAAATTATGAGTTATAAGTCAAATTTGTATACGATAGACATTTAATCATTATCAATACGATGATAGATGATTATAAAAAGCAATGTATAATTAAAACAATGAATCGATAAAATAATGCAAGCGAAAGATAAAACAATTGGATCAGTCTTACTTTGATACCAATGAAGAACACAGGACACAGATCTATATTATCACTAAAAGAAATTAAAGTAAAACACATCTAGTCACATCAACTTGTTCTTGATATTCACGGGTCGTTTTGATCGATACCACACTAGTCTGATAAACATCAACGATATTCAGTGTAGATGACCACAAGATTAGCACGTCATCCAACACACACACAGTAGGCAGTCATGCAGGTTATAAAATACAGCAGCGTTGAAGTCTCCAAACCACACACGCACGGTGGTAGTCAACCAGTATGGGGTTACCTTACCGCTGTAGAGTTCAACTCCTCAATTAAAAGCAGGTTAATTACAGTTAAATAGTTAACTTTACGCTTATCATTTATGGTCCTTTTGACATTGACGATGATAGTAACAGCATCAATCAGTTGTCTTCAAATCGTATTTACATAAAATATAATCATTATTATAATTAGGCAATACTATAACGCACAGAGCTGTTATGGGAGAAGTTTATAATGTTAATAGTAATAATATATAATACTGTTTAGGTTTGTTTTTTTTTGTTTCGAGTAATTGATATCTATTATTATTATTATTATTATTTCATCAATGTTACAATAGAGTTTCATCAACAATGTTAGTATTAAAAATTGGAATAATTATTTATAAACTTTTCTTGGGTCTGACGATTCATTCATACTGTTAAGAGACTCGTGTTGGATCGACCACAATTACGCACTCTTTTTTTTTAAACTACTGTATCGGCTTCTTGTTTTGGTTCATTTGCGTCATCTGACTGTACTACCTTGTCCTTTTGTTTCTTTTGGACGATTTCTTCTTTCCGTTCTTTAACTTCTTTTTCTTCGCCATTTTCTTTTTCTTTTTCTTTTGCTGGTTTTCATCTTTTTGCTTTTGGTTTTCATCTTTTGCTGGTTTTCATCTTTTGCTGGTTTTCATTTTTGCTCTTTTTTGCTGCTTCTTTTTGCTGGTTTTCATCTTTTTGGCTCTCCGTTCTGCTTGACTTCGACATTTGCCACTTCGATTTTATCAGATTTATCTTTTTCGTCACTTCTGGACTTGCCATCCGTTGCCGACTCGTCTGTGACGATCTTATTTGATCCTTCACTCTTGGTTGGCTCATCCTTTACAATGCTAGAATCTTCCGACTTCTTTGTATCCGCTTCCTCAGCGATGCCCGAGTCTCCCTCTTTTGTCTTCAACTCCGCATCTTTTGCCGACTCACATTTTGCGTCTTTCTGTTTGGCATCAGAATTCGAGTCGTTTTCCTTCGGTAAAGACTTTCCCGACTTGATATCCTTTGTTTGCGACACTTTGTCTTGATCAGTATCTGATTCCTTCAACTTTTCTTGTCTCTCCGTGATTTTAGACGCATCTTTGTCGCGCGATTCTTTATCTTTTGAACCAGCATCGATTGGCTTTTCATCTGCCTTATCTGAATTTGCAGCTTTGCCGTCATCAGTGGGCTTTGTGATTTGTTCTTTGTCCATCGAGGATGACTCTTTGTGGACATCTCCAACCACGTCATCCTTGCATTCGGCCTTCTCATGACCTGACGAGTCGGTCGTTATGGGGCCAGGCTCCTTCGTAACCTTATTCTCATCTTTGTCCGAGGACACTTCAGATTTATTCGATTGCTGGTCAGCCACGGCCTTACTGTCTTTACTTTTATCTGTAATGTCCGATTTGGATGCATCTGTTTTGCCAGATCCTTCTTTGGCGTCATTTTCGAGATTACGCAATGGGCTTCTCTTTTCCGGTTTATCATCTGCGGATTTTTCTCCGGTTTCATTGCTAAGATCATGAAGTTTCCTTGGAGAAACATTCTCGTTCTTGGTTTGTTCGATCACAGCTGAAGACATGGTTTTATCTTTGATTAAAACAAGGACCAAAAGTCGATATGCCAAAGAGGACAGTGAATCCACACCACAGGCTCGCACAAAGGCCAAATGCAGGAACGGTCGTTTTTGAACGTTGACGAAGTGGCTATAAAACGTATGCAAAGCCATATTCATAGTTACCTATAGAGTCTACATGTACGATGCTACAGGTAGACAGCGGTAAAACGATGTTTTGTCGGGTATTTAAGCAATAAAAGCCACGAGAGTGCAGCCACGCAGGGAGATACTAATGACTTTTTACCCCCAACTTCATTCCTTACCCATAATTTATCTTTGTTTCCATATGAATTGTGTTTTGAAATTGATTGTATTAATATTTTTGCATTTTAATCGATTTTTATTGATGTTTATGTCGTGACTGTTATCTTCGAGAGGAAGTCACCTTGCCTACTTCTTAGTCATTTCTTGTCATAACCAACCATCTTAAAGGTGCCATGTTCTTTGTTTGTGTTTCTTTAGACGATAAACTTGCACTTTAAACTATAAATTTATCTCTTTTTGCCTTTTGAAATTTTACTGTGCTTGTCCCCTTTTGTATGGAGATGTTTTGAGAAAGGTTCATATTTGGTTTGAGTCTTTCCGATGGCGTTTCGAGAAAGTTGCCCTTGCTATACCTGTCGCAATTTTTCTACGCTACGGAAGTCTAGTATCCTTATTTGGGCATACATTTTCCGGCTAATCTTAACAACAGGGATGTAAAACTTTCAGACTTCCTCTGATTTCAGATTATTTGAGGTTTTCTAGTTTTAACATATTTTTCTCTTAAGTTTCCTTTTTTCCTTTTATCTAAAAATATTTCAATGTTCGCTTTTATGAATAGGCGAGATGGTTTAGCACAACAGGATAAAAATCGCCCATCGCCGATTTGTATACTAATCATCCAGCGGAAACACACTGCTTTATTTAACTTTCACGACGAGAATTTGAGATCTAGATTCTAGTCGGACAGAGAGTCTTGAAAATAAGCGTGCGCGTTGTAACGGTTGTTGATCTAGATTCTTCTAGTCTAGATTTAGATTCTAGACAGACAGGCTATGTTACGATAGATTTGGATTCAATCTAATAAGATCTTTATAAGATATATATATATAGATCTAAGTCTAATTGTTACATATAGGCCGAGAAACTACGAGACTAGAATTAGGTTACTAGGTCTAGAATTTGTCGCACCCATTTTCTTCAATAACTTTAGTAGAACTAGAGTTACATTTCTAGATCTACTTGGTAAGCCTATCTAAATGGTAGCCTAGTTAGTAGAATCAGAATTGATTTATAATTTTGCTATAACTGTTAGTGTTACAATAACAAGCAAATCTTCGAGACAACTAACTCTAGATCTAGGTTAAAGGCAAACTAGCTCCACAATGTAGATCTAGACAGTGTAACAAATTGGGGATGACCTGTCAAAAGTTGAAGTTTAATGATCGGGATTCACCAGTAGATGTGATTGATCTAGATCTAAGTTCTATGTCTAAGAACAAATTCTGGCTGTCACGATTGTAATGATGAATTCCTTTCTAATTATATCAGGAAGTTTGAGAAAGATGGCATTGCATGGTGCTGTTATCGTAAGTGAGATTAAATACGGCACATGTTCGGTGTCTAAAAGTTTCACATTTCAGAAACTTTCAGATTTTTTTATTATTTGCCATTTCATCACTACAACAAGTATCAGCCCTCACGAGTAATAAATCTCACTACCTCAAGGTCGGTCGAATCATGGAATGTAGAGATGGGATTTCCCTTCCTACGATATTACTAACACAGGGCCTAGAAAACGCCTCCGTACGATCGTATCATATTCCATATTCTTTCTCTTCCAGGCTTATTTTTACATCCTGACATAGACACATGCACCACACAGAGTCTATAATACAATATTACTATACAGCATCCTGACCAACGCAGGCACCTGAAGTATTGTGTTAATATTATATGTGGGCTACATACAATACTCCATGTGGGCTACAATACTAGTACTACATGAGTATTGATTTATTTTTTCACGGTCGCCACATGTTATAACTTCAGGGCTTGACATGCACTTGGTAGAAAGTTTCGGGCTTGACTTGAACTAATGAAGTGAAGCTGCTTTCATTTGAGCATATAATATACCTTTTAATATCCGAGACTTAAGTCCAACGTGGGTGGATAGCGGATGCTAATGGTGGGTTCTTCTTTCCTTTTCCTGTTTTATTTGTCTTTAACCTTGCTGTTTTCTCTCACTTGAGATCAATGTATTTGTTAGAGGGGTAAAGTTCAATAAAACAAACAAACAAGTCTGACATCCACGCCCTTTATCAATCACGCCCATAAAGGGAGATAACTCACGCATGTTGATATTGTTTACATTACTATGTTTTAGCTTGACTTTTCATTCCAAGAGCAAACAGGTCGGCATCTATTAGCATTGCATTATAGGTAGCCATCGTTGAGATATATATAGAGAGTGGGGGGGGAGGGCAAGAGTATACTTGAAGAGAATAAAAAAGAATATTGTAGTTGTGGCAAATGTTCTGGAGGAAGAAAAGTGACCACAGATTGAAGAAAGTGAGTAAGAAAATGAAAAAATATGATGGAAATAGTTAGTGATTGCGCTAAAAAAAAAGGATGAAGAATGTTTGGTGAGAAAGAGGTGAATTTGCATGTAAAGAAATGAAGATAAACGAAAAGAAAAGATGATTCACTTGTCTTTGTCTGTTCTTCTTGGGTTGTTTATTTTGTTTTGTGTGTGTATAATTGTTTGGCTAGAGCCTATCTATCGGGGGGTTAATAACTGCTATGGGATCTGTAACGTGCACGTGGCACCTGTGAAAAGTTCACTCATGTTTTATAGAATCAGAGGATGAATAGTCTGCAAGACTATACTTGTGATATACCTTTGCAAACTAAACCCATATATAGTAAAGGTAGTTACCATACATGACTCAAAACCCTGTCTTGCCAGTCCAGCAATGTACTACTACGGACTGATGATATGATACTGATGATATCTCTTGATTTTAATTGATTTACCCTCTATGGCGATCTTGGGGTTTTTGGTAGGATTTTTAATTTATTTTTGTCCGGATTTCCTGTAAACAGCCAATGATGGAAAAGTTGAGGCTGCACAGAATGGGGAAAAATAAATCCCTTTTGAATTTTGGTTCTAACAAGTTGGCATCTGATAACAGTGGGTTTTTATTTATATTGGCCCTTTTCTTTACATTTCTTGTACATGTAATGCTCGTACGTAATAATACTAATATTATTTTGAATTTTTAAGGCGGCGATAAAGTTGGGGTTTTTTCAAGGCTTGTCCCCCATCCCAGATTTAGTAGTACTTCTAGTAGAGTCGACTCTCGGTAATGCGACGGGAGCGGGAAATTTGTTGCGATAAACTGAATGCGACTGTAAGCTTAATATTTAGGGTGATTTCAGTCATGGCTGTAAGCAGTCGCTCTTTTTAGGAATGAAAGTTAGAATCATTAGGACTGAGTTGGCGACAGAAACGAGTGCACAATAATATAAAATATTTCTAAAAGAGGCAGGCAAGCAGAAAATGAAATTGTCATTGGGAACCTCTCCAAAATCGGTTCTGATTTCGTTAAAGTTGAAAACATTTTTTTAGGTGAGAAGCTTGAAGACAGTGACAGGGAGGTTCCATTTACCAGGATCACTGGCATAACCAAATTTGTGGACCAGCACTAATATAGACCTATGCTGCCAATAATATGCTAACTTGGCACAAAGGTGATATACCAAATGATGAGATTTTAGATAAAGATAGGAGAGGATCATGGAAATACTTCCTGAAACTCATGCTTCAGATAGCTAACATAGAAAAACCAAACTTTCAAAAGAATCCATTCACAATAGCTTTAGCAGCTATTAAAGACAACCATGAAAATTTGAAACGATTTGTCGGACTGGTCATGGATGCCATTAAACGTCTCATGACACACTTCTGGCAAAACAAGACCGTGAAAGTCTTCCTTAATGGGGACTACGACTTTCTCCACAAAGTCTATGGCCTGTCTGGTCCACAAAGGCACTTACCCATGTGTATGGTGTTTGAAGCGTCAGTCAGTCCCTGCATCACCGCAGTCTCAAACACGTTCAAGAAAACAACGATAGATTCATGAAAGCACATCATGATGACAAGAAAAATGCACCCCAACATACAATTGCTTAAGTCCCATTTATTCACATTGAATTAGACAGGGTCTCGCCTCCGTACTTATACATTATGCTAGGGATAATGTTAAAACACCACATACTACTAGAGAAAGCAGCACATTCCATGGACAACAAAATTACATGTCAGACAGACACTCGCTTCACAGAGCTCGGGCAGGTATTAAAACAATATGAAAGTTGTTGGAAACAAGCACACAAGACACAGCTTGACCTCTATCAGACTTGCCTTCTTTTTTTTTTTTTTAGTGCTATTGACATTGCTAAAGCTACATACACTCAAGAAGTACGGGACACAGAGCATACATTATCACAAATAACACATGAAAAACTCACACATAAGGCGGGTCCCATTGCATCATTCTTAGATAAAGGTTCTTACCAAACACTGTCACCACAGGCATACCACAGTCAATCTTTTATTGGCAACCACTGTCATAAATACTTACGAGAAAAGGTTTATACAGACCTTACGCAAACAATCATCACACAATGCCATGCACACATTGCCCAATAGTTTTGATGATGAAGCACACATGATAGCGTTAGTTTTCATCAATATCAACAACGCATTTAGTAGAGTTCTAAAAGCAATCTCAATCTCATACACAGAGACAATTAACGAAAATTCAATTAATGACATTCAACAGGATATAGACATATATACTATACATGAGCATGTAAAGACACAACTTTCAAACAAAACAATCCAAAAACAGCATATTTTAGAGTACCATTGCACCCCACATATACAGCAGTACAAATTCGGGCTGGGTGAACAGGGAACGGAAAGCTGACAATTACATTATTGCAATGTGCAAGCATAGAGAGAGAGGAGCACGAGGCAGCATACACTCACAAATGAGAATGAAATTCATAATGAATGCACAAATATTAGAAAACAACCCCCCCCCCTGATGCATGCACGCCGATCTACATGAAAGTAACATTTAATATACATAGTGATACTTGATACATATTGTGTTTTAAGAGTTACTCCTGCAAGAATTATATTGCTTGTTCCTATTAGTAGTATTAGCCTCATTATTGGAGTACTACAAAAATCGATATTGTTCTGTTTATACTGATGACCCATACCTGTAAGTAACATTATATGTACATAGTGATAATATCTCATTGAGTTATTCATTCAATGATAATGATACTGTTTGTTCCCGTTTGTCTCATTGTTGGAGTATTACAAAAAATCTATATTGTTCTGTTCATCGTGATGACCGCAAACTATCTTTTAGTAAGTACGTATATGTATATATTGTCCTTATTTTGTGAAAGTTTGATGGCATTCGCCTGTGTAGATTTTGTGTTAAAGCGTTTTACTTAATACCTTGTGTCTGTTATTGTACTGAAATAATGGATCTTATTCTTATTGAGGCCTTGATTCTGTGGAAACGAAACACTTCTCGATAAATTTTCTTCATCAGTCTACAGGGTTGCCAAGCATCCCACATTACCGTCGTCCGTCCCGCATACGTGTTGCTTGTCCACGCATGTCTGACTTTCTCAACTGTTTAACTTTCAGCGAAAACCCATGCTGTACCACTAACGTTGCCATGATAATATTATTGTAAAAATGCATTGTGCACTGAGGTACCTGTGCAACACTAGACTCAAAATGTTTACCTGCTGTACTGTTATTACTAATTATAATGTAAACTTTATAATAGGAGCATTGCCTTCTTGTAAAAAAGACGGCGCCGTCTTTCACCTCTCTCTCTCTCTCTGTCTCTGTCTGTCTCTGTCTGTCTGTCTGTCTGTCTGTCTGTCTGTCTCTCTCTCTCTCTCTCTCTCTCTCTCTCTCTCTCTCTCTCTCTCTCTCTCTCTCTCTCTCTCTCTCTCTCTCTCTCTCTCTCTCTCTCTCTCTCTCTCTCTCTGTATATATATATATATATATATATATATATATATATATATCATAATACAAGAACTAATATTAAATACATAATAATACAAGAACTAATATTAAATACACAACATCGCGATCAGTACAGACGCATGTAGTATTATGTTTGGGATATGCGGCCCTCAATTGCATTAATAATATTTTCTGAGACTTATAGTAATACTATAGTAATATTCCATGTGGGCCTTCTACTACCACTGCGCTACATGATTATTGATTTTGTTTCAAGGTCACACGTGATAACCTGTATTTCCAGACTTGAGCGCTATTCACATACTCTTGGTTAAAAATTTAGGGTTTGAGGCATGAATGAAAGTGAAGTTTCCGTGATTTCAATAAGTAAGGAATTAAAGTTCCTCTCAGGACATTGCGACCCATGGCGCCCAGGCTTAACTCTTTCAAGGCCGATAATGGGAAATTCGAACAGGAATGTCCGATGCAGAGTATGTTTAGAAATGTAGCTTTATTTTTGAATGTATTTGTCAATTTGGCAAATCAAACCTCCTAAATGTCAAAACATGTCTAAATTATCATATTTAGACCTAACAATTAGTTTATGAGTGCTTTTTGTGGGGAACAATTTAGTTGGAAAATGACCTATTTTACGGAGTAAGCACGACCGGCCGCCAATTTGTTTATTGATTATCAACGCAAGCTTCGACAATTTTGTTTATTGATTATCAACACAAGCTTCAACACGCACTACTTTTTCTCGTGAAATAAGCCACAAAATGGAAGATAATCTTGATGATTTTGATTAGAAGATTCACCGAGTGAATGAGGGTGACTGGTCATCACGAGATAAATTGTCCGACCAAAGGATGGTGAGAATCGACCGTTTCGTGGGCTTCTCAGTCAGACCAACAAGTAAGTACAATCTACGATAGTGGGTCACCAAGGTCTTCATCAATTACACGCTAATAAAGGCAAAATCATGTATCATATTCATTTTTATAGAGATACATTAATCACTTTATATGACATACATGCCTATATTAGCAGTTGGGAAAGCAGTTTTACCGATTTTCAGCCCAGGGGGCCAGATCAAGATGTAGGTCGACTTGACCCATATGAATGAGGTCATGCTCAACGGATCGCACTGGAGTACTTACATAACATTGGGTTAATCATGAATTGTTTTAGTGGTTTTCATATGTTTTCTTTATTTTGCCTCCATATTTTATAAGCCCATCCCATCCTTCCGCCCATCAAACCCTCCAGCGCTTTTGTTATCTGATAGCCGGACAAGAGGCGACTACGACGACTTTTGTACCCCAGGTAACATATACGAATATATGGATGTACATGAGGAAAACTTGTTCCATTCAGTTGTGATTTATTGACAGAAACATCTGCAGTGTCCCTGGGTGGTAAGAAGTGGAATAACCATGTCTAAACTAGCACACAAAAAAAGTATAATTGATGTTGATGGTGATTTTTATACGGACAAAAATGACCGTCACTTCACAGTTCATGCTTCGCCAACTTTCTGATATATTTTCTTTTCTTTTTTTTTTTTTTGCAGGGGTTTTCTTCAAACTGTATTTTACTACTACACTAATGGATATATTGTGTGGATTCAGCAACACGTACTACAGGTATCAGGCAGAGAACAAACCGTTACAGGCGAAGTATTGGACTGATATAACTCCAGAAGAAGTATACACATTCTTTTTGCCTTGCTCATGTATATATCTCTGGTGCAGATATCCCGGGATGAGTCGTACTGTCAACCCAGATTCTTTTTCATGGTCTTTGGGGAGGGCTTTCATGTCTAGATTTAGATATAAACAAATCCACTTTTCTCTGTCTCCGATCCCCATACGGAGAATAGGGAGGATAAAATTATGAAAATTAGGATGTTGAACAAATATATTCGATAAACCAACTAAGTGGGGTTTGAAGATATGGGTATTAATAGATTCCATTATGGATTATACATACAATTTTTATGTTTACTTAGGAAAGAAGAGAAAATACTGGATTTGGTTTAGGCTATACAGTTGTCATGAATTTATGTCAATCTCTGTTCAAGCAAGGTCATAAACTTTTTTAGATAATTTTTATACATCTGTAAATTTATTTCTTGACTTACTGAAACAAGGGATTGTAGCTTGTGGCACAATTTTAGCAAATAGAAAGAGTTTTCCAAAAAGTTGAAAGATGTTAAGAATTTCAATAAGGTTAGCAATAGGGAGGGGGTGTGTGGGTATGAGATGTATCAGGAAGGGGAATGTGGGATTTATACAGTGGGAGGATAACAAAGTACCGTAGTTCATATTATTACCACCATACATACAAATTTAACTGGTAGAACTTTTTGTCGTCACACAAAAGTAGATGGTCAGTTTAATCATGCAGATGTTGGTCAGCCAGTATCTCTAAGTGATTATAATTATAATAAATTTATGAGATCGAATGATTTCAAAATGTAAAGCACTCAATTTTGGAAAACTCGTATGTATCACATGTTAAATGTTGCAAGGGTAAATTTTTATTACTTCAAGAGTTTAGAGCTGCCACAACATAGAGATAGACCAGAGCTGAAGAGACCAAATAATTATTCTTAGTAAGATTTTACCGTAAAATTAATCAAAGAATTAGCAAACTTGCCAGCCTGAAAACATGTCTGTTCCTTTATATCAGAAAGTGTTAAAATTAGATACCATTACTAATAATCATTGTGTTGTGCCTATTCATAGTGCCGTTAGGAGGAACTATCATAGATGTTGGAGTCTTGAAAGAAAGACAGGAAATCTCATTACAAACGTAGAAAGTGTGGTAAAAAAAATTGTTTCAACAAAGACAGAAATTGTCTTCTTGTGGATCATCCCATGTCAGATCAGCTGTAAAGGAAATTTTCTCAGGGTTATATTTTCAAAAATGTATTGATTTGAATTTCAATTGTTATTTTTCAGTATGGGTATTAAAGTTTTAATTTTTATTATTCTTAATCATTTTCAAGAGTCTTTGTAAGAGTAAGAGTAAGACGCCATGTATATTGTTTGTGATTATCTCCCTTTTGACCAACGCCAATTGACATGGGGCCTACACCAATTAGTTGTGTTATCATTAGTTATGGTATAGCATTATGACTTCACACAACATATTCATTCTTTTTTCTTTTTTTCATTTCTGATAAAAGTTCCTTTCTCTTTATGACTTCTTCTATTACAGTTTGTCCCAAAATGCTTGTTCAGTGACATGTAGGCCTTGTAAAAAAAAGTTTTTGTCATTCTTTTCATTTTGCCCAAGAAATTTACACATTTTACCATGTTACATAATACTGTATAAGTGTATACACACAATTTATGAAAAACAAAAATCTTCATGATTTTGTTTACATTCTGAATTTCGTAGGATATATTACAACCGATACTCTGATAGAAAAAAGTTTGTTTTTTTTATAAACACATGGCATCTGAATAGCATTGCGGCTTCCATATCTGGGCAGATGCTCATTTCTGTCACATTTTGTCAATTTGTGTATGATTTTTCCCTTTTATAAATTAATAATTTATTCACCTATGATCACCATTTTTGGTGAGGATGTGTAAAAATTTTGATATTCTCATTAAAGTTTTTGATTTTACTTGAATACTTTTTTTTTCCTTCATACAGTTTGTCTGACCGTGTGAAAATTATACGTTTTTATGTCTAAAAATATGGTTTATTTATTTATGTTCCTGCGTAAAAAAGGATTTAAATAGAGTAAAACCTATTTTATGAATGACGTTTATTTATTTTATTTATTTTTAGCTTAATTTAACACCCCTAAAAAATAAGTAGATACATATAGGAGGTAGGCTCCAAGCCGCGCATTTACCCTTACTACTGGCAACCACTGTCATAAATACTTACACGAAAAGGTTTATACAGACCTTACGCAAAAACAATCATCACACAGACAATGGCATGCACACATTGCCCAATAGTCATTGATGAAGCACATACGATAGCGTTAGTTTTCAACAATATCAACAAAACATTTAGTAAAGTCCACAAAGCAGTCTCACACACAAAGATAATTAATTAATGAAAATTCAATTAATGACATTCAACAGGATATAGACACATACATGAGCATGTGTAGACATATCTATCAAACAAAACAATCCGAAAAACAGCATATTTTAGAGCACCATTGCACCCCACATATACGACAGTACAAAGTCGGGCTTGGGTTGCTCGGTGAACAGGGAACGGAAAGCTGTCACTAGTCAATTGCAAGGATAGAGAGACGAGCACGAGGCAGAAACTCACAAATGAGAATGAAGTTCATAATGAATGCACAAATATAAGAAAACCAACCCGGTGCATGCATGCAGACCGACTAATGTACATAATGAAATATACATATCTTATTCCATTGCGTTTAAGAGTTATTCCTTCAATGATAATTGATATTGTTTGTTTCCGTTAGTCTCATTGGAGTATTACAAAAGTCGATATTGTTCTGTTCATTGTGATGACTGTAAACTATATTTTAGTATGTACGTACATGTATGTATTGTCCTTATTTTGTGAAAGTTTGATGACATTCGCCTGTGCAGATTTTGTGTTAAAAAGTGTTTTACTTAATACCCTATGTCTGTTATTTTACTGAAATGATGGACTTAATTGAGGCCTTGATTGTGTAGAAACGAAACGCTTCTTGATAAAATTCTTTCATCAGTCTATCGCAACACTCTCAGTAAAGTTGGGGAAAGCCTTCGTATTTGTTTTCCATGGCTATCTTAGCCAGATACAGGCTGATTAATTGGACCTATAAATTACCGATGATAAGCACGGCAAAGTGAGCAGGGAGCGAACGCTACCTAGCGGCCCTTTGCCTACTTAACTCACCTCAATCAGCGTGACCCAGGTGCACTGCGTCGGCCAACTAAAGGCGAGATCTCATACAGTATAGTCACGGCGTGTTCCGGCGACGGTTTCTGTCCAATAAAAATCTGCTGTATCAACTGTATGTTTCAAAAACCGCTTCTTTCTCTTATATCTCTAGCAGTTCTCATGAGAGCAGGAAGCCGGACTGAAAGCTGTGCTGTGTTTTCAAAAACCGCTCTGGAGAGCGATTTTTGTCACTCACCGACTGGGATTTAAAAATGTTCACTCAAATTCAACAAATGTTTATCTGATCGTAAAAAAGAAAGTCATTTCTGAAACCAGCGTATCAAAATTAAGAAAATTCCTCGCGGAGACCTGTGTTTTGCTCTGTTTAAGATTTGTTTTAAATTTATATTTTTTAAGTCCCCGTATTTCCAATTATCCCATTCCCCATTCACAGAAATGCACACACACACACACACACACATTGTGACACACGTCGAAGATCAACCCCTTGTTTCAGTACAGACATTTCTCGAGATAGAACCAGTCAAGATGACGTTTACGCTCCAAATCTACGAACAATTCATCGAATTGGTAAGACAAAATCCATGTTTGTACGACTGCTCTTTACACCAAAACAAGTGATATGAGAACAGAAAGTCTGCACGGTTTTGGAAGACCGTTGCATGTTCTAAAACCGTGTATGTTTTAAATACGCTGTATGAGATCCCGCCTTAAGAATAAAAGGGACCAGTTTTGTACTTTAGTACGCTGTGCAGTGTGATCGACTTACCGGCATTCCCTGTATTGAAGCAAATTATTCGCGATTGCTTTCAATGGGATCCATCACCACTCCTTCTGAAGGCTTACAAATTAGCTACAACAACTGTCGCTCTGGCCAACTCTGTCAAGCACAGATTGTACTGTAGACCAAAAGTATCTTATTTTATTTTATTTAAATACTGTGAGAAGACACTTCAGTAAAGACTGATAGAATTATAGTGACGACTCCTAGTGCTAGTCATATAACTTTCTCCTTCAGTTTATACTGTAATTAATCTTTGGACGTTGGAGGGGTGGCTAAATCAAGAATCATGGCTTACACTGCTTACAGAAGTATATATACTTTTTAACTTTACTACATATTGGTACTTTGAGTTTGAGTCTTAAATCCAGATTGTTTGTCATTCATATTGATTTTGTATCCTTGCTATGCCCCAGCTACTTCTAAAACTGAAATCCAGAGAATAATCTAGAAATTTATATTTAAATTTATACAAAGGTTAGTGATAGCTAGGTGTGGGAATGAGAGCATAACCTATTCTGCGCGCACGGCGTCTGAATTTATAAAATATATGTACATCGGTCAGTCTCACTGTCCCTCATTTCACCTCCCAGTGTCCTCATTTTGACTTTTCACACTTGGCACCCAACACTCTCTTTAAAGCTGGGGGAAGCATTCACATTTGTTGTCGATGGCTATTTTAGCCAGATACAAGCTGATTAATTGAGCCTATAAATTACCGTTAAGCGCGGCAAGCTAGCACTACTAGCAGGGAGCGAACGCAACCTGGCGGCTTTGTTGACCTCGGTCAGCATGACACAGGAGCACCGCGTCGGCCAACTTACTCTCGTTAAAAGTTACCTATGAATTTTTTTGTATCTTTTACAGGATAAATGGTCGTAGGAATACGTTTTCTTTCACTCCAGATCATAAAACGGCGCTTTTACGTATTTTTCATCCTTTTTTAAAATTTCAGCTCTTATTACTGTGGGTTCATTTGTAGTGTAGACCGTACTTGTTGCATACTACTAGCGAAAGTCTGAACCCTGCCTCACATGATCACTACACAATATAATTTTTTTAGACCTGGCCAAATTTTCTTTATTGAACAATCCTCTTTTACAACATAGAATTGAAGAAAACAGAATCAAAGGTCGTTGATCTCACTACCTTAAAGTGAAAAAGGACTTATTAAAAAGATGACAATGCCAACGGTCTCAATTCCTCAAGTTTGCACCAAAAAATATTCACAAAACATAAATTGAAAGCAAATTTCACAATACAGTAGTCTACGCCAAATTGCACGCAGCCAAAATGCGGTTCGTCATAATGCACGATTTTTTCATGTCACCGAATTTTGCAACGCTAATTACCCCCTCAAAATGCAACAACGGCTGGCTTGACTTCGCCAAAATGCAACATGTTTTTGCAAGTACGTTACGTTGCATTAACGAGTCGATTCAATTGAAAAATAAATTCGATAACGTCTTTTGCCTGGTCCAAGTAACAAAATCTGCCACGCACGTCTATGTGTGTGTGGCATATACATGTAGATATGTGTTAACTATGTGCACACATGCACACGACAATGCCAGCCTTGGCTGTCTTAGCTCTTGTCACTAAATGTCACCATGCCCGTTCTCTCCCCTACTCGGCTGTCAACGATGATCTGCCAGACAGACACTCTGATCGGCTCTCTCTTTGATCACGGTGAAAAATCTGAAAGGTCTTGTGTCACTTTTATTACTTTTAATATTTTTTATGACAATTGACATGCGTGTCAACAAATTAAAAAAAGTATTCCTCCAAGTTGTCGAATGTCTCCACCATCCCATCCCCTCCTGTAGTCTTGAGTGAGAGAAGAATTGAACAGTCTGAAAAGAGGTTAGGCTTATAATTGGGTCTCAAACCAAGTAACAACAAATAAAACCAAAACGATTACAAACAACTCCGTCAACAACACCTTCGCCAAAATGCATGATTTTTTTTGTCACCGAAGAACGTGCATTTTGGCAGAGACTACTGTATTGTGGGTTTTTTTATGTCTGCGATGTCAAAGCTATACATGGACCAAATTTTAAGAAGATTCATGAATTGGACTTTTTGAGAAAGATTCATTGAAGAGTTCAAATTATCATTGGGTCCCATTTTTGTGAAACCTGCCTTATGCGTACCTTACGTCCGCATACAAAATCACTGGGAGATAACTCTTTAAAGGTAAAAGATGTCGGGAATTATTATTGGCTACGGATAATTACACACATTAGCATGACAGATATACATTGGTGTGTAAGTGTAATATTAATATCACTGATTGCTTGTTACTTTTGTTTTTGTTTCTTGGGGGCTTGTTTTTTATTTGCTGTCTCGGAAAACAGATTAGAAGTCATACAATTTTTCGGAAGATAATGCTTTGGTTCTGCTCAGCTTTGTAAAAGAAGTGACAGCGTAAAGGTAAATCTAGATCTATCAATAATTATCATGATCAAAACAAACTCTCTAAACTCTACCTACGTACACTGGACCTCATCAAGAGGCAATCACTCATGATCTGTGAACATCAAGCCCTGCCCTCGCACCCTTTCAGGGAGTGTGTGCATCACCTGTCACTGATCGTAGTTCGTAGTCTATACTATTTACTATTCATCAATTTCATTGCATGAATTCTCCGCTCACTGCCACAGCCAATCATATCGCACTCTGGATCGATCGATAAATTGTGATTAATGTTATCCACAGCATGTCTGGACAGCCAGCCTTTGACTTTGATCATTGAGAAATCACAGAGACTATGACACTAGGAGGAGCGGGATAAACAGTGTAGGGCAGACATGACATAAAACTGTTACACCTTTGTCTGGCTAGTGCTCGGACAGACAACGAAGCTAGACGGGAAGAAGACTGACACGTTTTCCTAGTCCTAGCATTGTTCGCTGCAGTGTGCCATTTGTTCTCATGTTATTGTTATTTCTGACAAAAAAGAAAAAGCAAAAGGCTTGTTTAAATGCGTCTAATGGATGGGTATGAAGTTGCATTACAGAGAAAAAGCGTGCCTTAATGCGTGTCGAACGTGTCTTTACCTACTGTTATTATAAAGTAAAAATTGGGTCAACAGAGGAAGGCTAGTGTTTATGCAGAGTGCTTTTATGAAGTGTGCGTTTATCCAGTGACTACTGTACAAAGGGCACATGGGTACATTATACATAACTCTGATCTGATCGTAGTAGGGAGGTTTATGTGCATAGCATACGTTTTTCGTTTATCACATACAATCATGCCCACAAACAAAGATGATTATGATTATGATTATTTTTTTACCACATTCTTTTTTTCAACGATGAACTACACAATATGTTACCGGGTACGTGTACCGGTACAGTATTCGATACTTACATAAGCGGG
>JAXRKP010001063.1:0-142500 GCA_037039925.1 Doris montereyensis | reverse complement strand
TGGCCAATAAAGTCCATTTAAAATATAAAATCATCAGTAATCACCAAAATGTATCCAAAGTTACTTTATTCAGCATTCTTCATCGTCTTCTTAGTCTTACCAGTATCGTATAATGAAAAACTGACTTATTTTGATCACATCATGGTTTTCAAAAGTCATTTTCGTTGATGAAACATGTAATATCAAAAGCCCTCTCATTCATAAAAAAAATAAACATGAACATTGAGTGAAGGCTTAGACTAGAGAGAAAAAGATCACAGTTTGTACTCATGAAGAAAAAATAATCACAATACCAATACCAAATTACCATAAAATACGCCTTTAAGATAGTCCGACAACATCATGGAGCAGTGTGGTATGCCGCTCCTCACAGTGGAGAGAAGGGCACTATCCAAAGAACAATGGAAGAAATATGTGTGTAATACTAATAGGGTCGCAGGGTGGCGTCCGTCAAGTAAGTCAAATTCATTGATTATTATACATGCCATTATTGTCGTGCTCGCTACAATTTATTCAAGTAATGGCCAGATGGGGGGGGGGGGGCATTTTTTACATTTTATGAAAATTAGTTCTCCCTAAGGCATAGATTTAGTTGAAAAAACGATACGGACACATGTTTTTTGTGTGCAAAAAAAAAAGAAAGAAGATATACAGCAAAAGGCTGTAATGTTTAAGATGTTTAAGTTTAAGAACAAAGGAATATGAAGTCAATACACTTCATAATATGGGCGCAGGAACCAGAAAGTGTCATGTTAGCGTGAGTGATACTTAAAGCGTCATTTGAACTATTCATGATTTAAAATAAAACTCAGAATCAAATATCAAAACACTTTTCAGTACATTCACATATTACGATACCTTTACACAATTTATTTCATCCAGAATTATCACTCTCAGCTCAATTTGACAACTGACACTGACACTTGTCCAGGCTCGTCCCACCCATTGTTCACAAATATTCAAGAAGCACCCAATCTCCCATTTCCCGATCATTTACTACTTGCATCATTCCTGTTTTGAGGCCATGTCTGATGAGTTGACTTGTCAGTTTTTCCAACCTCTTCACATAATATATATATATATATATATATATATATATATATATATATATATATATATATATATATATATATATATATATATATATATATATATATATATATATATATAGTGGAGTCAGAACCAAAAAAAAACCCACCTCGATTGTGCACATTTTGGTAAAGCATGAAACACACAGGTGAAAGGGCTTTGAAAGACGAATAAAATATGATATAGAACCATCCTGACAAATGACTATTAAGAGAGTTAGAGCCATCTGAAAATGTCGATACAATTTTTATGGTATATTTAAAATACAAAAAACCGCATTGGATCTCTCTTGCAACTATTTCAACGCTACTATTTATTTTGGCATGGCATCAATGCACACAAACTTACAGTATGCACACATTCACGCACACACAAGCCCGTATCGAGATCGTGGAAAACCGGAAATGATGACGTAGACCCTCCTCTCTCCCCCATCCCCGTCCCCGAGAGAATTTTATTTGACTGAACATGAAACTGTAAGGACTTGTCATCCGTGAAATCTGATTGCATATTAATTATTTGAATTCAGCGACAAGTCGTTCTAACTTTTCAACTTTACCGCGACATTAGAATTCCACCAACTGTCGGCCAGCGTCGGCGCATCGTTCAGCGACACGGGGAACGTTGATTGACATTTCCGATCCGAGCCGCTTGCCTGGGAAAACTTTCAACTGACCATACCGAATCAGGGAATGGAGGTAGAATTTTTTTATTACAGATTCGGAACCAGCGCCCCAAAATTAAGGAGATTTTAGAACAGAATTCGCTTTTTATCAATAACTAGCAGAGTACCGGCGATGCACGGGAAAAGGGGTAATTTTTACATTGACTCACTTGATTTTAATACATGTGGAGGTATTCCTGGTGGTTCGAGTGAGTTTAGGAACTCGACTGGGTAATCCACTGCCATTTCCTCATGTACAGTGTCAATAGAGCGGAAAGTGTGCTCCTCTCCGGGCATTATCGTCAGAAGAGAATGATTGATTCCCAACACTTTGTCATTCTTTGGTGCAACTGTTCGTTCTTGAAGTTTACCCTCATATCTGGGAACACATGCCTTGCCAGTTCGGATGGTGTTTCCACGATGTTGCCAAACGGCAGATGAATCTCGTTTTGTTAGTTGGGGCACCATTCCCGAGCCGTAACAAATCGGAAGAAAATCTGCCGGAATCCAGATCTCAAGAAAATGAACCCTTATATTGGTTTGGAGAGTAAGCGTCATAACACTGGGCCAAAGATACGAATCCTTAATTGAAGCTTCCAGTTCATTGGTCTTGGTACCACGGAGAACAATGGGTAAGGTCTGTCTAAAATCTCCAGTAAACACTAACGTGACACCACCCATGATATTATTGTCACGGATGTCTCTGAGAGTGCGGTCGACAGCCTCCAGTGCGCGTTTGTTTGACATTGTTGCCTCATCCCAGATGATGAGGTCTGTGTCCTTGATGAGTCGGCCTTTATCAGTCCCTCGTTTGATATTGCACATCGGCATTTCTGTGGCCATCAGATTGATTGGTATTTTTATAGCTGAATGTGCCGTTCGCCCGCCCTGAAGGAGGGTGGCTGCAATTCCTGATGACGCAACAGCCAAAGCGATTTTTTACTCCCTTCGAACTTTTGCCAACAAGATTTAAGACGAATTTCTGTCCTGTTCCACCAGGAGCATCGAGAAAGAAAGTACCTCCACGTTTTTTCTTGTACTGCATCGGCAATTGTGTGGTAAGCCTGTCGCTGGTCAGAACTAAGTTCGGCTCATTGTTGTAAAGGAACCTGTCGCTGGTCAAGAACTAAGTTCGGCTCATTGTTGTAGTTGTAGAGGAACTCTATCAAGTCAAGGGTGTTGTAATTTCTTTCTCAGAACAATTCTTGACAATGTTTGTAGCATGACTGCGAACAGTTTCCTCAGCTGTACAGGCATGTTTGTTGCAGCAGCTTCCAGTAAAGTGTCACTCCAGTGATTGTTATCTTCAAGAAGACCAAGACGGGAACACACACACACACACACACACACACACACACAAAAGTGAATTATATAGATATAGAAAGAGCTATTCTTTCATTTCCTCTGCCTTTATTATCTCATGTTCATTTTCTGTAATCTGCAGTGCAATCATTCATCCGTTTCCTCCCAAAACAAAATCAAACGCAAATCCAGCAGCCAGTAGCACACGATCGGACTTGGAAGGTCGATCTAAAAAGAACTCGAAATAGTACAAGTACAAGATTGGACTTCGAAGATCGGGCTAAAAAAACCTCAAAACAGTCAGGATCTGACTTCGATGGTCGAGCTAAAAAAAAAATCGAAGTAGCATAGGATTGGAATTCGAAGATCGGTCTTAACCAAGGTTCCCTATTGGCTTAATAAGATCGGAGCAGCGCAGAATTGAAGTTCCAGCTTCGACCCATTGGAAGCGGGGTAGACATGGCAAGTGTGCGTGTGGCGACGCTTCTCAGCCTCTCTTTGCCGTCACCGGCTCAGTGGATGACGTGAGTGGTGCAGTAGTGCACGCATTCGCATTTGGCCTAGATCTAGATCTAGACGGAGACACCCACGTGGGCACATTGGGGTCGAACCATTGTAGGTCAGCTCAGCGGACAGAATTATGTTGAATTTATAATGATTCACAAAGCGAGTGCCGACAATTATTTACCAAACGCAATAATATGAATTGTATACGCCTAAAACCTTCCCCGGTTTGATCACATTGTCGGTGCCAAATATGAGCTCTGTCCGCTCAGCCGTTTAGAAGATTAGCGGCAACACACACACACACACACACTCAGAAAGTTAATTATATAGATATAGGTAAAGGAAAAAAATGTTTTTCTTAAATAATAATTGATAGTGCAAAAACTGTGCAGTGTATAGAAGACTGGGTAATTAATGAATGAGGTAAGTAGTTTTCAATAATCAGATCTGTTTTACTTGAGATTGAAAGAAGGTTACAGCCACATAAAAATGGATACTGCTGAATGTGAAGCACTCGTAAATGCAGTCTACAAAAGACCAGGACTGTATGACAAAACCAGCAAAATGTATTCAAACAGACAATATGCTGTAATTGGTTATCTCTTTTTCTATGAAGGGTGAAACCATGTGCAACAAGGTGTTGAAACTCTCCGGTCTCATGCGAATATACGCTAGACACTTCTCGACATCTGCTAGTATTTGCGGTATTAGATGATGAAACTCTCCAAATATCAAGCGCTGCGAACAAATGGGATGAACCAAGGATGAACCCATATCGTCTTTCTCTTCTATTGTCACATCTGCGTTTTAGCCATAACAAAACTAACAGCTTTGTTTTGGCATCCATGTTGTGTGTGATCACACTTCTCGTTCCAAGTTGTTAGAATTTGGTAGTTAGAACGATGTTAGAACGACTCGTTTGGTGTGAACGAGCCTTTAGTCTACGCGGGAAAAACACAAAATTTAGCATTAGGTTTGAAGACAAATTTCTTTTGGTTAGAATTAGTCATTTTGGTATTCCTCTTTGTTGAACGCCTAGACCAAGATTTACATCCGTACCCTCCCCCCCCTCCCCTAACGGCAAGCGCAGTGCCAGTGTCACTCGTGTCAGTCCCAAAGCAATAATCTTACCTTTTTTTAATTATTATACCACAACGCAGCCTCAACAATTGTGCGTCGCTTTGGTATGTCCCTCTCCTCTTGCATGTGTGTGAATACTGTGAAGATGTTGTCATCGTTCAAAACGGTGTTCACTCAAATTTATTCTGTTTCTCCAGGATAAAATTTTGCCACTGCCTTGTTAATAATCACAACAGTGTCAAACGGTTGCTGTATATCTGTCTGTTGCAGGTTAGAGTAGACATGACCTTTGATATCTATACTCAGTGAAAGCATTTATTCTGTGTTATGCTGAATTTCATTTTACGATCGTTTTGAACTGATCTTTACATCTCAACGATAATGTCTAAAATAAAATGACTTTTAAAGAAACCATTGAATGCAATAAATATATTATATGCCAGACCAATACACACTAAAACTTACAATATCCTGCCAAAACAAAACGCTTCAATGTTCAAGGGTACAAAACCTTCGAATGATCAAACTCAAACATAAATTTCTTTGCCACACGACAGAAGATGAGTTAAGCGTAGCCATTTCTTCATAAATGGATGAAGGATAGGATCTTGCAACGACGCTAATGGAGCATGTTGCCATGTGGCACAAATCATGTCAACGGTTGGTGAAAAAGGTATCTGAAAGTTCCTCCTCTGACACATTTCTTCATTCTGACAAAACTGACCATGAATCACAAATCTGTAGACAAGTGTCTTTTACATCCAGCTTTGGATTTTCGGCAATACAGACTAACAATGCAAATTGTTTTTTCTGTGAAAAGGAGGAAGTTCATAGCATTCTGTAATGATTTTAGAGGTAAGTGACAAGGTAACTTGATTGCAGAGAAAACAAAAGACGCAAAACTACTGGCAAAATTTACACATGGCGATATGGTTGTGTAAGAGGCTCATTATCATCGAAAATGCCTGCTGACTTTGTGTCATAAAGTAAGGCAACGGCACGCTATCGAACTGGATATAAACCAAGTGGAAAATACTGTTCAGTTCTAGCAGAACTTGTCTCGTCTCTGGAGGAGGGCGGCTTCGGAGGACACGCCAAAAATTTACAAACTTGCAACACATCGGGAAAATGTACAGTGGGCGTTTAAAAAGGATATGGATCAAAAGGGACTGAGAGAATGCATACCATCCGTTTGAAAGAAAGACTTTTTCAACAACTTCCAAATCTTCAGGAGACAAGCAAAGAAAGATATGTTTTGTTGTATTTCCAAGATGATGTTCATAGTTTCATGAAGACAACTTTAGAAGGCAATTCTGATAAGTGATAGTGATGCAGTCAATATTGTGCACACAGCAAAACTGATCTGGACATGGAAATGTATCATCAACCATCAAGTATTCTCTTTTGAAGGAACATTTTCAAATCTCATTGATAGTGCTGGTGTTGATGAAAATGATATTGATAGGAAATAGTGTAGATTCACCAAAAAGAGGCAATGACGCTCAGTCAACTGATCATTTTTAACTCTGTATAGAGAACAAGAGCAGAAACTGACAGCGCAGAGAAACAGAAACGTTAACCCCTCTATATGGTAGAATAAAAACACGCCAAACACGATCGAAAGGTTGAGTTGATATACTTAGGCATCTGTGTCTCATATTATATACGCGAGTTATGACTTTTTAACGGACACTGCTGAATTAGGTATGCTCTGAGTATGAATCAAAGGTGTTGTTTGTCCGTCATCATTGCGGACAAAAGTTTTTACAACTGCTGCTGTGGACAATATTGATTAACAATGATTATAATCCAAAATCAACTACCGCCAAAGATTCTTTTCGTGGCACAGGAATGTCCTTATTTCAACATTCAACAGAAGAACAGCCTGGCATCCCAAAGAAAACATTAAAAATTAGCCATTCATGCAAGAATGTAAAGGATTGGCCCTATAGAATTTAAAGAAGTGATGCAGATTCCAAACAATGGGATTAAGCAACAAGTGCCTTGCATTCACTAACCTATTATCTTTTAGTAACATTCTTCCGGCAGAGCACATGGTTACAGCACGTCTCAGATAAACTGCAAGCTTCATCGGAAAACCTAACACTTGCAGCTTTCAATGATGTTGCTACATTAGGGATGTAATTAAGAAAGCTGCTGAATATATCAACCAAGACAGACACCAGTCATTGCAGTTGATCAACCATTATACACGCTTGCCAAACAAGTTCAATGGACATGGCCAGGAGAATATGGAGAAAACAAAATTGATACAGTATCTTTCTTGGGGGGTTGCATATAGAGATGGCTCTTCTTGTACAAAAAAGGGGCTGGATCTGTACTTAGCGGAAGTGGATGGGTCGAGGCGATAACAAACTCAGGACTGTGTAGACCTGGTACGGTAGATTCAATGTTGAAAGCTTTTTCATCTCAAGCGTTGCAGGCATGCGCATGACGTTACCACCGCAGCTCTTTATGGTCTCCACAAGAACTTCAGGCAATTGACGATGAAACAATTAGAAACGACAAAGCCTTCGAAATATGGTGCAAGGAGTCAAAGGAATGTCATGGAACATTTTTCTACTAGTCATTGATCCTTGAAACTGAGCTCACGATCTTAAAAGTCATCAGATCAGTAAGAGAAGGAGATGTTGAATTATATGTACATTCACTTTAGCAATTAACGCTTTTGTTGTTTTATATAGACCACACATTACACACGAAGACTGAAATTGTCTGTCAGCTACAAACTCAAAAATCCTTGCTGAATGGGGCTGGATTCTCAATGACAATTGCCTTGCTTCATTTTAGACACCTATGCCTGAAGCATCGAAATCCTGCCAGGGACTGATTAAGTGCGGCTGCCGTAAAGTGTGTAGAACAACCTGCTGGTGCAGGAAGGCTGCATTACCGTGTACAGATATGTGCTTTTGTGGAGGGTCTTGCATGTAACCAGGGAAAAAAAAAAAGATTTGTGTACCGCGATGTACCACATGTACATTTTTATGTGTTTGTTTATCCACGCTTGTGTCCGTGTGTGTGTGTGTGTGTCAGTGTGAGTGACAAAATAGTGCTCTTAAAGTTGATGTATGATTATTTTTGTAGATTCTGGAGATAAGTAAGATAGTTTGCGTTCTTATGTAATTAGGTGACTTTCTTTGTAAATGAGAGTATAATTTTAAATAAATAACAATTACTTACCTTGGCTAGAAGACTAAAGCAATTTCTCTAGTGGTCATTTTGGTTAATATTACTTGACCATGAATACGATACCGGGTACATGATGTTTTCTCTTACATCTTCACAATTTCAGTGTTAGTCAAATTGTGAAATAAGATTAAATCTAACACATTGTAACACCCGACAGCAAACAATGGGATTTATTTTCTTTATTGGTCAGTCTAATGGTCAGTTCATGACTTATTACTATCGTTTTGTCGTCTTTATTGTGAAGTACAAGCAAACCTAAATACTTATATTTCAATTTTCTGTTTAAATCTTGCTTATTTGTTCAATTGGTGAAATGGTCAATTTAGCCGGACGTTTAGTAATACTGATCATACGGTCATCATAGTGTTTGCGCTTATCAATGTTAAGTTATGATAAACCTACTCTGTCCTTCCATAACACATTGATTGACATTCACGCACGTTCTCAAAATTTGGCCACTCTAGGAAGTTTTTATATACAAAATAAACTGTGGACATTTCACTGGTCAGTTTTGTCATTCACGATCAAACGGTCATTATAGTCTTAGCACTTATCAGTAATACGTTATGATAAATTATTCTGACCTTCCATGAGAGATTGATTGACGATCAGGAAGGTTGTTTTATATAAAAATAAAGTGGACATTTCACAGGTCAGTTTTGGTCATTCACGGTCAAACGGTCATCTGGTTATCATAGTTTTTGCACCTGTCATAATAAGTTATGATAAATTTACTCTGCCCTTCCATGAGGCATTCACTGACGGTCAGGGAGTTTTAAAAAACTATACAAATAAAGTGAGTATTTCACATTGGTCATTCTGGCCAGTTTCATTCATTCATGGTCAAAGGTGATCATAGTGTTTGCACTTGTCAATAACAAGTTATTCTTTGCCCTTCCGTGAAGCATTTATTGACGCTTATACAACGACTCAATGGAATTTGATCACCTCAGGAAGTTTTTTACTATACAAATATAGTGGACATTTCACTGGTCAGCTTTGGTCATTCAGGATACTTTCTCAGGGATGGTCCATTTATATATATATATATATATATAGATATAAGATATATATATATAGACAGATATATAGATATAGACAGATAGATAGATATATATATATAAAAAAGCATATGAGATTAAAAATGATAAGATTGGTATTAGCTACAATATTGCCAAGTTTGGTGCTTTTACCACAATTTGCACAATTTTTACACTGAGTCCACTAACATTGGTCATATTCAATTCGATACTGTAAACACACTTTATGTTCTGTTATTTTCACATTTAGCTTGCCATCATAATGTCTGTACTTTGTCAGAAAGCAGCATTTTAATGGATCGTTCAAGTAAAGACTTTCAGTTTCAGCAGCTTTTGAAAACTCCTCCCATAACGTAAAATATGTCATATTGATGACAACAGACTCAATGGAAGTGGTGGATGTCAGCCTCTCTGGAGGGATGGATAGACAGATAGATAGATGGATGGATTGGTAGATAGAAATTCTATGGATGGATCAGTGTATAAATAGATTGATTGAGGTGGGCAGATAGATAGATAGATGGATGGATACTATAGATAGATAGATAGATAAATATAGATAAAGAATAATGGATAAAAGAGCTAGACAGAGTATCTAGATGGGTAGAGTGATAGATAGATGGATAGAAGTATCCAATGCATGGAAAAAAGCATCTGAGAGGGTCTAAAAATGAATAAGATCTTGATACAATTCAAAGAAATCAACCGCATACGTAAATATTAAATCTCTGCAACTAGCGTATTGGAGCAACATTAGTTACATCTTCATAAACTGTCAAAGTCCAGCTTTCCCTAAAATAAACAAAAAATTGTTTTTGAAGATTTCAGACAGGTTTTTTACCATTGAAATATCTATTGAAATTGAGAATTAAATATGATAGAAACGACAAACCGTTCTGAAATTAATGTACCTTAAAGGTCTTCATTCACACTTACCACAGGTACCAAATTGTTTATTGGACATTACTAAGCAACAATGAATAGGCCCCCTATTGTCACAAAGTCATGCTATTATTTTTAAAAATATTATATACTAATCACTTAAGGCAGACAATTTCATATACATACACAATTAATTACCCCCTCTCTCTCTCTCTCTCTCTCTCTCTCCCTCTCTCTCCCTCTCCTCCCTCCCTCCCTCCCTCCCTCCTCTCTCTCTCTCTCTCTCTCTCTCTCTCTCTCTCTCTCTCTCTCTCTCTCTCTCTCTCTCTCTCTCTCTCTCTCTCTCTCTCTCTCTCTCTCTCTCTCTCTCTCTCTCTCTCTCTCTCTCTCTCTCTCTCTCTCTCTCTCTCTCTCTCTCTCTCTCTCTCTCTCTCTCTCTCTCTCTCTCTCTCTCTCTCTCTCTATTAAAAAAGCAAAGAAAATTAAAAAAATGTGTAGGTGTCCTCTCTCATTTTGCATGCATACTTCTTCACTGTATCACAATAGAATATCAATCAAAGTTTGAGTGATATATTTGTGAAAACACAACATGTTGATACAGCAAGTAGTCATGGCTGTGTTGAATCATCATCATTATTTTTGCCACTAGGAGTGTGGGCAAGTAGAAACATTCTACTAACTTTAACACTTAAAGCTAGCGGGATCTGCGCGAGAACCGCTCTTGGTATGGCCATCCTAACAGAAATATCACTAATGTATAGTCAGTATAGTCCCGTTCGCACTCAATCCAGCTTTCACATTCATAGTATGGCCGCACCCTTATGTAATTGTGTAAAGAAAAAGAAATGACTGAGGGGTTATTGGTATTATCACACATTTGTTCTGCTATTTGTAATCTTTTTGCTTAAATTTTGTCTTTTTTGCTTTCTTCTGCCAGCATAATGTATTTATCAAACCAGATTGCCAGATGGACAGCACATCATTTTAACCCAAAGTGTGCTTCCGCCATCATATCAGTCACTCTTTTGGTGTATATACTTATCTATTTAATTTGGTCAAAACCTGTAAGTTTTGATAAAGCCAAATTCAGACAAATTGATTTGAGCGACACAGTTCTTCAACCACATGGACGTTATGTTGAGAGTGTGAGTATATAATAAAAGATATAAATATAATGAATTCAGGAAGTTTTCTTTTTTTCTTTTTATTATTAACATTATTGTTATTATTATTTTCCGGGCAGTTAAGTTCAAAGCTACAATTACCTAGGAGTAACGATTAACCCAGAGGGAAACCTGAGAGAAGAAATCAGCCAGAGAATCCAAAAGGCAATGAGAGTATAATCATATAGGAAAGGTAAACAAAAAGTCAACAAAAACCAAAATGGCAGTATACAGCACAGTTTTATTGTCCTACTCTCTTCATGGCAGCTGAAATGAAATATCTCAGACGAGAAGTAAGGAAAACTAAAATAGACAAAATCAGAAACACAACAATAAGAGATCAAACCAAAACCAGATGGTATAAAAACTGAGATAGAACTCAGATGGGATGAGCATGTAAATAGAATGAAGAATAAAAGAATAGTTAAATCAGTATACAGTGCTAAAATCCAAGATAAAAGACCAAAAGGCAGACCTGGGAGAAAATGTGAAGAAGATATAAAAGAGGCACTAAATCAAAGAAATTTAGCCTTCACAGAAGGAAACCAAAACAAATATCAGGATAGGGTTGCCTTGAGAAAGGTCATTTCATGATTGTAAAGCCATGCACCGGAAGGTAGAATAGTAACTGATAATGACAAAGAAGAAAGAAAGAAAACAGGGATGGTATTTTTCTGGCTTTAGCCAGAAATCTGGCTTACTGGAGACTAGACATATTTTCATTTTCAGGCTATCTGAGCTGGCTGTTTTAATAACTCATATTAATGCTATTGAATTTAAAAGAGTATGTAAGAGTGCATGTTTAGTAAATAATTAAAAATATATAAATATATTATTTTAACTATATACATCTTTCAAAGTACATCCAATTTCCAATTTATTTTCGATGTCAATATATGTATATTCTGTGTTTTCGATTTCCCAAGCACTATGTCAAACAAAAAGTTGCCTTGAATGGACAATAAAGATTGATTATTACAGTGGAACCTCTCTAATCGGAAAGTCTCGGTGGATTGTAAAATCGTCCCGATTGGCCGTGTTTCCTATTTGCCGGGGACCAAGGGATTTTTGTTTTCCCTCAGCGGCTTGAGGTGCCAAAGCCCTTCTGAGAGTGGTAAAATGCAGAATTAAACAAACAAGTAGTCACGGGATCAGTTGATCAATACGATGGTGGTATTCATCATAGATGTCACTCACACTCACAATCAATCTTTGTTGGACGGTAGATAGATAAGACATGTAATCAAGAAGGCATGGTGGGTCGTTAAATCTCCTCTCATGTCTACCCTTGCGATTGAAGGATGAGGCGGGCAATGAAAGACTATGACAGACAGTGCACACGATTCCTAGGGATCCCGATTTGAAAGGTTCCATGTATTATCATTATTATTATTATTATTATTATTATTATTATTATTATTATTATTATTATTATTATTATCATAATGATAAGCATCAACTATCTGTATCCATACTCCAAAATGTCTCAAATTTGAGCAAATTATGGAGGTGATGAGGCTCTTAATTTGTGGCTTTTTCATGACATGTCAGTGTTTTGATAAGGCGGTCTTGAACCGTTCATTTGTCGGGGGAAATAACGACCCAGTTAAGCATAGGATTCTAGTCAGTAATTGTTTGTTGTACAAATGATTACTTATATATACATGGTTCATCTCAAATGAGAGGGGATTATTAATACACCTAACACCTTAGTTATTTTTATATCGTTTGCTTGAGCTGATTTTCAGGCTTTTAAAGATTACATGGGCTCATCTCTGGTAATAAAGATTTGTTGAATTTCCAAAAAGTTCTATCACGCGAAATGCTGCAACACTGCACGTCTATAGACATAATTGTAGGGTATAAGCGATAAATGGGATGAATATCTTGTCTCATTATATTACATGTAAACAAAGTGACCAACTTCCTTTCTTTCTTTATCAGTTCCCATTCTACCTTCCGGTGTATGAGTTTAGATGCCCAAAATGATTTTTCTCCAGGCTGCCCTGTCCTGACATTTTCTGTTTCCTTTCAAAATATTAAATTTCTATGCTTGAAGGCCTCTTTTATATCTTCCCATTTTCTCCGAGGTCTGCCTTTTGGTGTATTACCTTGAGTTTTAGTACTGTATACTGATTTAGCTATTCTATTGTCATTCATTCTGTTAACATGTCCAAACCATCTCAGTTGATTGTTATGCTATCTGCTTTGGTTTGATCTCTTATTATTGTGTTTCTGATTTTGTCTCTTTTAGTTTTCCCTACTACTCTTCTTAGATATTTAATTTCAACTGTCTGTACTCTACAGTATTCTCTACTGTCTATGGTCCATGTTTCGCTGTCATAGAGGAGAGTAGGACAACAAACTGTATTGTATACATTGTTGACCATTCTTGCTTACCTACAAATGCCTTTCCAAGGTGGTTATATATTGCACTTGCATTTTGGATTCTCTGGCTCATTTCTTCACTTAGTTTTCCCTCTGAGTTAATCATTACTCCTCGGTAATTGTAGCTTTGAGTTTGTTCTAAATTCTCCCTGCCCAATTTAACATTTTGTGTTTTAGCTTCCTACTTACTAGCACTGTTTTGGTTTTCTTTGCATTTACTCTCATTCCTCTTTTATTTTGTTCATAATGTTGATATTTGACTGAAGGTCAATTTCTGATGTTCCAGACAGAACTAAATCATCGGCAAATAAAAGCATTGATAGATTTACTGGTTTGAGCTTCCACATACCTACATTCATTTTCTTCATTTTTGAGGATGCCTTTGCGACTGAATCCATAAATGTGATAAACAAAAGGAGACTTAGGATGCATCAAATTCTGCTTCAATACATTTACGCTCACTGTACATGTTGGTTTATTGTAAAAACTTTTAATGGCTTCTATTAAATTTTGCTATACATTGTGTTCTTTTAAGGAATGCCATAGTTCAGCCCCTCCTCACAGTGTCAAATGCCTTTTCTAAGTCAACAAAACACAGGTGTAGGTCAATGTTTCTCTCAAGGAATGTTTTTATTATGTGTCTAATTGTCAATATGTGTTCTTGTACACTTCTTCCTGGTCTAAATCCTCTACTCTTTTCCTTAGTCTCATTTCCAGTATCCTGACATATACTTTTCCTGGAACGCTAAGTAGTGATATCCCTCTATAGTTTGAACATTCCATAGTTGATCCTTTCTTATGTATTGGTACGACTGTTCCCTTTTTCCAGTCGTCTGACACCTGTTTGGACTTCCATGCTTGTTATCATATTGCATGTAGTAGTTTGTCTGCCTCTCTCCCTTGGTCTTTAATCATTTCTGGATAAACTTGATCTGCTCCTGGGGCTTTTCTTAATTTCACTTTTCTTATAGCTGTTGAGATGTCTACATCTTCAGCTGTCTCCTCTGGATTACTTGTTACTCTTACTAATTGATCTTTACTCCTTGTTTCATACGTTCTG
This sequence comes from Doris montereyensis, assembly GCA_037039925.1. Lineage (NCBI taxonomy): Eukaryota > Metazoa > Mollusca > Gastropoda > Nudibranchia > Dorididae > Doris > Doris montereyensis. The sequence continues at coordinate 128,115 of JAXRKP010001063.1, read as the reverse complement.
GAGGGATTATGTAATTGGTGAAAATGCTTTATCCATGTTTCCATGATTTTGCTGTCTTCTGTCATTATTTCTCCTTTGGCATTCTTAATTTGTCGTATTGGGCAGGCTTTGGTCTTTCTATTGCTCTTCATTACCCCCAGAACAGCTTTTGATTTCCTTGATAGCTTTCTTGAAGTCTTTGTCCAAACTCTTCCCATTGTTCCTGTTTTGCTTTCCTAACTTCCTCTTTGTTCATAGTTCTTTTATTCACGTAATCTATCCTATCATCTGGTCTCTTTGTTTGCAAGTATTTCTTCCAGGCATCCTTCTTTTCTTTGATCTTAGTCTTGACCATAATGTTTTTTTTCCTATCTCTTTTAATTTGTTTCCTACCACAGACCTCTTCAGTACGACTGAGAAGTGTTTACTTTACTTTATATCTGCCACTTTTCTTCTATTGTGTTATCATTCAGATCCATCTGTCTTTCACTTATAAATCTTTTTATCCTAGATTGGTATACCTGTTTTACTACTGGTTTATTTAGTCCCTATATTTTGAGTTTAGTAGTTTTCTTCTCTTTCCTTTTCTCTTTGTTTACTTCAGTCAGTAATCTCATTTTGGCAATCACTAAGTGATGATCACTAAATATTTCTGCTCCTCTGTTTACTCTTGCATCCAATGTACTGTAAAAAAGGGAGCTGCTAACTATTATGTAGTCTATCATTGACTTTTCACACATGTCTTCAATTTACTCTTGTATATTTGTGGATATCTTTATGAGGAAAAAAGGTGTTGGCTATTTTCATGTTATTCTTTAGGTAAAAATCTATTAGTCTCTCTCCATTTGGAGAAGTTATTGTCTCTCCTTCTTTACCTATTATGCCTCCTGACGTTTCTACATTGTTGCCTTCTCTAGCATTTAAATCTCCTAAAAACATTAGTTCCTGTTTGAGTTTAAGATGATATCTTTTTCTTTTTTTTTTTTTTAGTCTTCGTTTGGCCCATAAGCTATTAATAATTTAATTTCTTTTTCTTTTGGTTTAATATTTACCTCTAATAGCCGTGGGCTTATACATTTCCATTTTTCTAATAGCTTTTCATGTCTTTTATGCACTATGAGGCTTACTCCTGCTTTAGCTCTGTCTTTGACATCTACTCCTGAGAAGATGAAAGTATGATTTGGTCATACATTTTCTATTCCTTGTTCTTTTTTCTTAATGGCCAAAATATCTACTTTAAATTTTTCCATTTCTTCAACTAATTCTAACTCTTTTCCATTTATTGCCCTAACGTTCCATGTTCCAAAATCACAGTCCGTATCTGTTTCCAAGTTCGTCTTCGAAAGATCAAGCGGTTATATTATATTAATTTTTTCTCTGAATCTGTTTGGTTTTGGATAAGCAGGGATTAGCCCACTGTACCCTAGGTAGATGGTGGGGCTGCCACCTTGAGGCCCCCTACCAGGCCTTGTTATTTTCTGTCAGGTGTAACTCCCTTAGCCTTTAGTCATTCAAGACCAGCCTACAAGGCAGCAGGTTGTTATTTTCTGTCAGGGTTAACTCCCTCAGCCTTTGGTCATTCAAGACGGCCTGCATGGCAGCAGGTTTTCTTTCAAGGTTAACTCCCTTAGCCTTTGGTCAGCCAAGATCTGCCTGCAAGGCAGCAGGAAACTCGTGGAGGGCAGGATCATCTACTCTCCGTACAGGTGCTTACCTGTCCACTGCCCGAGTGTTTCCTTTAATATTTACCTCTAGTAGCCGTGGGCTTCATACAACTTTCTAGTAGCTTTCTTGCCTTTTATACATTAGGAGGCCTACTCCTGCTCTAGCTCAATCTTTGACATCTTTTCCTGAGAAGATAAAAGTATGATTTGGTCCTACATTTTGTATTCTTTGTCCTTTTTTTCTTTGTTTCTGTAATAACCAAAATGTCTACTTTGAATTTTTCCATTTCTTCAGCTAATTTTAACTCTTTTCCATTTATTGCCCTAACATTCGATGCTCCAAAAATCACAGTCCGTGTTTTTTTCCAGAGTTGTCTTCGAAAGGTCAAGCCGAGTATATCATTATATATATTTCTTTGAATCAGTTTGGTTTTGGATAAGCAGGGGATTGGCGCACTGTACCCTAGGTACATAGTGAGGCTACCACCTTGAGGCTTCCTACCAGGCCTTGTTATTTTCTGTCTTGGTTAACTCCCTTAGCCTTTGGTTGCTCAATACCAGCATGCAAGGCAGCAGGTTGTTATTTTCTCTTATGGTTAACTCCCTTAGTCTGTGGTTGCTCAAAACCAGCCCGCAAGACAGCAGTTTGTTATTTTCTGTCAGGGTTAACTCCCTTAGCCTTTGGTCAACCAAGACCCACCTGCAAGGCAGCAGGAGACTCATGGAGGGCAGAACCGTCTAATTCCCCGTACAGGTGCTGACCTGTCCACTGCCCGGTCGTGACCAACACAAGCAAGAAATTTAGTCCAGTCTAGGATAGTAGTGCTTTTAAGTTTCTTTTACTGTATGTACGTCTGAAGCTCTAAATTGTATTCTGTTCTTGTAGTAAGACAATGAGTCCTTCACTTCTTCTTCTATAGATATAGTGGGACTATTGTGTTATGTTCATAATTTTTACCATTTATTTTAGGGTAAGAAGTCCCTTGCTACGATAATGTTTTTATCTCCAAAATGTATGATATTGCTATTCAGCTTTGTGAAGGAACTATTGTCGTCTAATATGTATTTACTAACATGCATCTATAATTATCCATGATGATGTTAATCATGACTACGTTTCCTTTAATGTTGACCAATGTATGATGAAGGGAGAGCTGGAATGTGTTATTTAACAAGATCGCTGTGTCTTGGGATGGTGAAAATAATGAGTTAAAGCAACATTTATAGCCCCATTCACATCTGATTTTCTAAGAAGTGTGTATCTTCTTCCAGACAAATGATATCAAGCTTCTCCCCTTAAGTGGTAAAACAAATCTCTCCTCTTATTGAGATCTTCCAACTCTTCTAAATAAGAAGCACTGAAATTCATAGTCCGATTTGTCGAATAGACATGTTAAAATCCTAGAAGTTTTGTTGCGAGTGAAAAGCCACAAAGCCTAGAAAATTAAACTCTATTCATGTTGTCGTCTGGGAGTCGATGAAAATGAAAAATGGTCATGTTAGTCCTGAATGGAATTTTCTGGTTGGTTTAGATATTTGCTGATGTCGATTCTGTGGACTTTAAGGTAAATATTTACAGTTCGTATCAACACACAAGTGCAGGCTCACTGCCTGTACATCATTTATCCCCCAGCAGGCAATTTCATTCAGTCCTTCTCAACTCATGGGGGAATGTACAGTTCACAAGTCTTTAAGGCTTTTTGTACGAACCCTCTGACAAGATTTTTCTCTTTATAGCTGGATACTCATTCTTATCAGAGTCACGTGAGGAAAGTAGAGTGAAGTATCTTTCTTAGAATACAAGGTTGTGAAAAAATCCCCTGTGCCAGCCGTGGAACTGGAACCAGTATTGTTATGATTATAAGCTCACAGCACTACGGTTCGGCTACACCGCCTTGTTCTTACAATCTTGAGCGGACAGTTTTCCTTCAACAGACCATGTTAACGAGAAGCATCTCATCTCCTTTGCTGCTTTAATACAGTTGAGCTCTTCAGAGACGGTTGTCCCAATTCCTTTTAACCTCTTCCTTATGAAAAGATTGGATGTGTTATCTATATCTGATACATTAAAAGAACAAATTTTGTTCCTTGAGAGAATTCATTTTTAACTTGAAGATAAGGCATAAAATATTACCATGTAGTAGTAAACAAATTTTTTTTTTTTTTCTCTTTTAATTTGATAAAGTACATTGATTATGCTTAAAACGTCTATTGTTGGACTTCAAATATCTAGAATATTTCTTTTTTTCATTTAGGCATCATATATCACACCAGATGGCACAGGTGTTTGGATTAAAGATCGCCACATTCAAGTGATGTCAGCTTTTTTTGATATGCACCATAATAAAACAAATAACATGAGATTTGTCCTGCCCTCTTTCATAAAACATTCGGTGGAGAGAAAATTTGTTTGTTGCTTTTCATCATATTCAGAGCCTCAAAAGTATGTTGAGGTATGTATAATAATAGGTCAAGAGAGTGCAATCTGTGCTTTTTAAAATCTGCTCAGCTATGATGATAGTGTATAAGTGATAAATCAATATGGTTTTTCCTATGGTCTCTTTTAAGAGTAAGACGAGTTGATAAAAGAGACACATGGATATATACAAAATAGTACAACAAAGTTAAGCTCTTTCTGTTTTAAGTGGGGGGAGGGGGGGTCCTGAAGTGATTGTTTTTTGCTTTTGAGTTAAGGTTTTTTCTTTTAGTATGTACATGAGTAACTGTCAAAATACAGTCATCCTATATCCTTGAAAAGTTTGAAGCGTCCTTGGTTGCCATAGAAATGGCCGCCATCTTGGATTTTGACTCAACTTTCAAAAATCTATCTCCTCTCTTAGTTATGAATAAAATCACTCAAAACCTGTGCAGATCGTTTTTTCCATTCAATATCGAAAGTGTTACGTCTGGTTTTTTTCGATATTTTGGATAGGTTTTTTTTTAATGAATTTTTGAAAATACTATATATGTACAAACACAGCTTTTTTATTTTTTTATTTTTAAATTCTCAAAAAGTTAACAATATATTTTAAAAAACGTCGTTTTATTAACATTGACAAGAGGAACCTATGTGCCAAATATAATACAAATCGTTCAGTAAATGATGGAGGATATAGAATTTTAGTGTGGAAAAACTATTTTTCGAGAAAAATGCAAGTAAAAAATTCAACAGAAAATAACACAAAACAAACGCTTCAGACGGGTTTTCCTTGTTGTAGCAGCCCCCTTACTCTTTTGACAGTGTGTCTCTGACATTGTTATTTATGTAAATAGGATTATAATGGTTTAGATGTGCACTGTTGTGAAAACAGACATTGAAAGGACCAGTTTGTTTTTTTTTCCCTCTATATCCTATGCTTGTGCGCGTGTTTAGATACACACTGACGCGCAACACCTCTTATATCACACAGCGTTGGAAGACGCGTAAATAGGTGTCGGCAAAATGAGGTCAAATCGTGTGTTGCCACAATTGGCGATTAATCACCAATATACAAGTTTTTACTGTCATTTTCTCAGTCAGCGTTAGGGTGATTTACGTCAAAATTTTGATTGTTTTTACCTACCCTCGCTTACAAAATATTTTGTAAAAAAATATTTTCTGTCATATGGACATTTTTCTGTCATGAACTTGTAGATAAATGATCGTTCTACCCGAATATGTAAAGAACAGAAAATCAACCTTTTGGTAAAAAATTCACCAGTCCCGGTGCCCCACCCCCCTTTAATATTCAAAAATAGCATTTTTAGTACAATTTTTTTCTCAAAAAGTTGACAAGATAAAAAAAAAAACCTGACGTCATTCTGTTAACATTGACAAGAGAAACCTGTGTACCAAATCTTATACAAATCGATCGGTAAATGACGGAGGAGTTAGAATTTTAGTGTGAAAAAACTACATTTCGAGAAAAATGCTAGTAAAGAAATGAAAAGGATATAACATAAAACAATCGCTTCAGATGGGTTGCCCTTCATGTAACAGCCCCCTTACTCTTAAGACAGTCTCTGGCATATTGTTACTAATGTAAAGATGATTGTAAAACTAGGCTTAGATGTGCATTGCTGTGAAAACAGCTGTCAAACATAATGACAAGTTTTCTGTTGTTTTCCTCTATTCCTATACTTGTGATGTGTTTGCATTCACATCAACGCGCTATGCTGGCCTCCACCTCTTATGTCATTTAGCGCTCTGCCAAATCGACAAGCGGTGTTCCCGAAAGCCAAGCAAAAGAATTGGTGTTGCCACAGTGGCGATTAGCCGCCACTAGAGGGGTTTTCACTGCCATCTTCTTAGTCAGTGTCACTTAATGTTAGGGTAATTTACGTCAAAATTTTGACTGTCTTTACCTACCTTGCCTACAAAATAATTTGTAACAAAAACAATATATGTCATATGGAAATTGTTTTGCAATAAACTTATAGATAAATGACAGTTCTACCCGAATATGCAAAGAACAGAAAGTCAACATTTTGGTCCCAAACCATCCAATCCAGATCCCCCCCTAATGCATTATAACCAAATTAAAACTATTACATATAGGTTATTTTTCATGAAATGCTAAATTGTTCTATTATTTTGTTTTCGCAAAACATGAGCATTGAACAAAATGTAATTTTCAGCCATGATAGAATTTTAATTTCTTCTTAAAGATGATAATATTTCGGAATTTAGTTATACACAATGTAATCCCTTGTTTTGAAACAAACGGTCCCAATTACTGTTGAAATTGCAAATTCCAGTAATAAAAATTCATTCCTCTCCCTGTTAGCAGCCATTGTTTCATAATTGATTACTATGGTCCCTTTGTAAAAAAAAATAATAGCTGGTTAAAAATAGTCATATTGATTCAAATTCTTGTCAAGCTTGTTACCCTATGAATTTGTAACTTTCATGGTACAAGCAAGTCGTTATGAAAGCTGTCAATGAAATTTGATAATTATCAAAAACTGTTTTACATCAGAAAATTATAAATTTGGAGTTATAAGCTGCTACAAATCAAAAACAGAAACATTGATCAAACTGTATTGTGTTAATATGAGGGCTCTTTTTTCCCCTTCTCAGATTCCCGCAGATATTGAGTTCATTGATCTACGCTTTATGACCGATATTCAAAATGGGGCTTTTGAGTGTATACTCACAGAAGAAGGCAAATTTCCAGATCTAGTCTCCTTCGCTCCTGCATCTTGCCAAGCTGATGTCACTAACCCTTTGAAAATTGTTTATCCAGTGAGAAGAACTTTTGAATTTGCTGTGTGTACAAAGGTAAATGAAATTGTTGTTTTGGTTTAGTTATGAGTAGCTTATAAAAGGGTAGTATATAAGCACACATTTGAAAAGTAAATTGTATTGGAGATCTGTAAATGTAAGTATCACAATATGATACAGTACTCACTGCTGATAAGAATGTGGGTGTTGATGATATTTAGCTTATACACAAAATGACATTGGCTCTTCCAATGCCACCTGCCCCTTTCCCTTTACACACACATATATATATTTATGTGTTCCATTTATGATGTCTCATATTCGCTAACACATATGAACACATGTTTAGTAATGATCAGCTCTTTTCTTACTGACTGCATCATTTATACCCCTGCATATTATTTAATTCAAAGTCCTTCTCAACTCCCTGGTAAGCATACAGTACAACAGCCTGTTAGGCACTTCATATTAACAATCGGACAAGATCTTTCTCTTTCTACAGCCGGGTACTCGTTGACACCTTAGTCATGTGAGGAAAGCAGAGTAAAAATACCTTTCTTTAGAGTACAATATAGTAAAGAAACACCTGGGCCAGCCATGGGGTTTGAACCAGTGTTGTCATGATTACCAACTCTCAACACTATGGTTTCGCTGCAACACCTTTTATCTTGTGGTTTTGTCTTAACTCAAGAAGCACGCAGCTTGGGCCTGTATCACCTCCACTTAGACAGACTAGTAGTATAGAGATTTGGAATATCCCGTAAGACCCGTCGCTCCACTCTGCCCGCGTAGGAAATTCCCAATCTCAACAAACATGTTAATTTAGGGTAAATTTGCACTTTCATCTAAAACCTAAAAATATTTCTTGGGACATTCCACTATCAGCAATATCACCTTAAAACATGGTAAAAAGTATTTATATAAATAAAGCCAAAAAAAATTATACCCAGAGTATCCACTGAGAGCAGCCACGGAGAAACTTTTCAAAAATTGAATTTGATCATTTAAAAAAAGGAAAAAGTAAGTAAATAAATCAAAGTCCCGGCAGTGGACAGGTAGGCACGTGTACGGGGAGTAGATGATCCCGTCCTCCACGAGTCTCCTGCTGCCTTGCAGGCAGGTCTTGGTTGACCAAAGGCTAAGGGAGTTAACCTTGAAAGAAAATCTGCTGCCATGCAGGCCGGTCTTGAATGACCAAAGGCTAAGGGAGTTAACCCTGACAGAAAATAACAATCTGCTGTCTTGCAGGCTGGTCTTGAATGACTAAAGGCTAAGGGAGTTAAACCTGACAGAAAATAACAAGGCCTGGTAGGGGCCTCAAGGTGGCAGCCCCACCATCTACCTAGGGTACAGTGGGCTAATCCCCTGCTTATCCAAAACCAAACAGATTCAGAGAAAAAATTAATATAATATAACCGGCTTAATCTTTCAAGACGAACTTGGAAACGAATATGGACTGTGATTTTTGGAACATGGAACGTTAGGGCAATAAATGGAAAAGAGTTAGAATTAGTTGAAGAAATGGAAAAATTTAAAGTAGATATTTTGGGCATTACAGAAACAAAGAAAAAAGAACAAGGAATAGAAAATGTATGACCAAATCATACTTTCATCTTCTCAGGAGTAGATGTCAAAGACAGAGCTAAAGCAGGAGTAAGCCTCATAGTGCATAAAAGACATGAAAAGCTACTAGAAAAATGGAAATTTATAAGCCCACGGCTATTAGAGGTAAATATTAAACCAAAAGAAAAAGAAATTAAATTATTAATAGCTTATGGGCCAAACGAAGACGCAATTAAAGAAGAAAAAGATATCTTCGAAAACGATTTACAATTAGCTGCAGAGAATCTTAAACCCTAACAGGAACTAATGTTTTTAGGAGATTTAAATACTAGAGTAGGCAACAATGTAGAAACGTCAGAGGCATAATAGGTAAAGAAGGAGAGACAATTAACTTCTCCAAATGGAGAGAGACTAATAGATTTTTACCTAAAGAATAACATGAAAATAGCCAACACCTTTTTTCCTCATAAAGATATCCACAAATATACAAGAGTAAATGAAGACAGGTGTGAAAAGTCAATGACAGACTACATAATAGTTAGCAGCTCCCTTTTTTACAGTACATTGGATGCGATAGTAAACAGAGGAGCAGAAATATTAGTGATAATCACTTAGTGATTGCCAAAATGAGATTGCTGACTGAAGAAAACAAACAGAAAAAAAAAAAGAGAAGAAAACTACTAAAATCAAAATAGAGGAACTAAATAAACCAGTAGTAAAACAGGCATACCAATCTAAGATAAAAAGATTTATCAGTGAAAGACAGATGGATCTGAGTGATAGCACAATAGAAGAAAAGTGGCAGATGTATAAAGAAACACTCCTCAGTTGTACTGAAGAGTCTGTGGTAGAAAACAAATTAAAGGAGATAGGAAAAGAACAGCATGGTGGAATGAGAACGTCAAGACTAAGATCAAAGAAAAGAAGGATGCCTGGAAGTAATACTAGCAAACAAAGAGACCAGAGGATAGGATAGATTACGTGAATAAAAGAACTATTGCCAAAGAGAAAGTCAGGAAAGCAAAACAGGAACAATGGGAAGAGTTTGGACAAAAACTTCAAGAAAGCTATCAAGGAAATCAAAAACTGTTCTGGGGGCAATGAAGAGCATGAGAAAGACCAAAGCATGCCCAATACGACAAACTAAGAACACCAAAGGAGAAATAATGAAAGAAGACAGCAAAATCATGGAAACATGGATAAAGCATTTTCACCAATTACATAATCCCTCCAGAACGTATGAAACAAGGAGTAAAGATCAATTAGTAAGAGTAGCAAGTAATCCAGATGAGACATCTGAAGATGTAGATATCTCAATGGAAGAAATCCAAACAGCTATAAGAAAAGGGAAATCAGGAAAAGCCCCAGGAGCAGATCAAGTTTATCCGGAAATGATTAAAAACCAAGGGAGATAGGCAGGCAAACTACTACATGCAATATGCCAACAAGCATGGAAATGGAAGTCCAAACAGGTGCCAGACGACTGGAAAAAGGGAACGGTAGTACCAATACATAAGAAAGGATTAACTATGGAATGCTCAAACTATATAGGGATATCACTACTTAGCGTTCCAGGAAAAGTATATGCCAGGATACTAGAGACGAAACTTAGGATAAGAGTAGAGGATCAGATTGAAGAGCATCAGAGTGGATTTAGACCAGGAAGAAGTGTACAAGACCACATGTTTACAATTAGACAAATAATAGAAAAATTCTTTGAGAGAAACATTGACTTGGACCTGTGTTTTATTTACTTAGAAAAGGCATTTGACACTGTGAGGAGGGACGAACTTCCTTAAAAGAACACAACATAGAGCAAAATTTAACAGAAGCCATTAAATTTTTTTACAATAAACCAACATGTGCAGTGAGTGAGAGTAGCTGGAAATGTATCTGCTGAATTTGATGTAGACATATGAGTAAGACAGGGTTATATCCTCTTTTGTTTATCACAATTATGGATTCACTCGCAAAGGCATCCTCAAAAATGAAGAAAATGAATGTAGGTATGTGGAAGCTCAAACCAGTAAATCTATCAATGCTTTCATTTGCTGAGTTCTGTTTGGAAAATCAGGAAGGGACCTCCAGTCAAATATGAACATAATGAAGAATGAATTAAATAAAAGAGGAATGAGAATAAATGCAAAGAAAACCAAAACAATGCTAGTAACTAGGGAAGCTAAAACACAAAATCTTACATTGGGCAGGGAGAATTTAGAACAAGTTCAAAGCTACAATTACCAAGGAGTAAGTTTTACAATAAACCAACATGTGCAGTGAGAGTAGCTGGAAATGTATCTGCTGAATTTGATGTAGACATATGAGTAAGACAGGGTTATATCCTCTTTTGTTTATCACAATTATGGATTCACTCGCATTGTGATTGTTAGCGCCATAGGCTGCCTCAGTTTCAGCTCTGACTTTTCCCTTCATTTTTGCTTGTTTTAGATATCAAAGTGTGACATAATTTATATGTATCTATTCATCTTTAAACGGTGCATCCTTTTGTGCAACATGTGTAGATTTATATAACAGTGCTTTCGAATATGTGTGGATTATTTACATTATTATACAGATATGGGAGCGTGGTCTTCAAGTTTCAATCGTTAGTTTTATTGTGAACTGTTTTTATCCACCACGGACCATGGGCATTCTCAATAACAACACAAGCATTATTCCAGCCATTACATACAAGACAAGTGATCTCATAACACATCGTCATTACAGTAGTCTACATTTGCCAGTCATTGACTTGTTGAGGCAGTACCACTTATATAGAAACACATACAAACGTACACGAAGAGGAAAGAGGGGCGGAAGATTGAATAAACAAAAACAAAAACGGCACTCCAATGCCAACAATTTACTTTTCATTAGACCGACACCGAACACCACAAATGTGTCTGATTTAGACCCTTTAAAGGTTGGCTGTTAAATGCACGCTCTGTTCGTAATAAAACAACACTACTGAACAAATACATAATTGACTGTGACATAGACTTACTTTTCATAACAGAAACCTGGCTAAAAGAGGATAGTGATTGCATTTTGAATGATATGTTACCATTGGGTTACTCTTTTGTTAAACGGGACCGTCCCCATGGCAGAGAAGGTGGTGGACTAATGGTGATTTTTAAAACGGCATTGGACATTGAACTGATCAACTCTATGCAACCATCCACATTTGAAGTCCTTGAATGTAACATGAAGACCAATAAATGTTATTACAAATTCGTTTTGATATATCGCCCCCGGCATCCAAGAAAAACAATGCCTCAATTACCAAGTTTATAAATGAATTTCAAGATTACATCATCGATATTTCTGCTTAAACAAATAACCTGTATATTCTTGGAGATTTCAACATCCATGTCAATGATAATTCAGATAAAAATACATTTAATTTCATAAAAAGCATCGAGGCATGCAACCTGATCCAACATGTTAAATCACCAACACGTATAACCGGAAACACACTTGACCTTGTTATGAGCCATTCCAATGACAACCTCTTGCAAGATGTACGTGTAGAAAGCAACCACATCTCAGACCATCAAAGCGTAACATTTCACTTTAAACTGAAAAAGCCCATACATCAAAAAAGTTGATTTCGTATAGGACAAAAAAATCATTGGACATGAAAAGTTTTAAAAGTGACATTGTCAAATCAGAGATAACTAAGAGCCTCGAGGAAGTTAGGACAGTTGAAACAAAAATTTCACTATTTAGCAAAATTATGGTCCAAATACTTAACAGACATGCCCCCCTGATTACAAAAGTTGTAACAGTATGACCGGACATCAAATAGTTTTGTGATGAAATATTAATCTCAAAGCGAAAGAGAAGAGCAGCCGAAGAAACTTGGCGGAAATCTAAGCTCGTCATTCACAGAGAACTATATATCAAAGCAAAAAACGAAACAAATGGACTGATAAACGAATGCAAACATACATATACCAGAGACAACATCGCTGAGCACAAGGGCAATAGCAAAGAACTTTTTAACATCATAAATAGACTCATGAAACACGAACACCCATCATCTTCCTTACCATCACACACAAATGACGAAGAATTAGCTAACATATTCAATAAATAGTTCATTGACAAAATTATCACCATTCGATCGGATCTTGACGAAAAGACTGACACTGACACCATTAAAACTAGTGGTACGAAATTCATCACAACACCACCAACACTTTCCTACTTTTTACCCGCATCTGTTGAGGAAATCACTGAACTCGTCAATGATGCAGCAAACAAACAATGCAAATTGGACGCGGTTCTCACGTGGGTTCTAAAAGCCTGTATTAATGAGGTTGCCTCAGCCATAACCTCCATCGCCAATTGTTCTATCCAAAATGCGGATTTTCCCACCGTTTTCAAAGAAGCACATGTGACTCCATTCTTAAAAAGAAGAATCTTGACAACGAGATGATGAAAAATTACAGACCCGTCTCGAATTTAAATTTTATTTCAAAGATCATTGAGAAACTCATTGTGCGAAGACTTACCAACCACACCATGAGCTACAACCTGTGCCCCCTTTTTCAATCAGCATACAGGCGAGGCCACAGTACTGAAACTGCGTTAATCCGTGTCCACAATGACATAATCAACCAGCTCCAATGCAATGACAATGTCGCACTTCTACTGTTGGATCTGAGCGCGGCTTTCGATACTGTGAACCACAAAACACTCTTCGCTAGAATGCAACAATGTTTCGGCATCACGGGCATGGCTCTGAAGTGATTTGTGAGTTATCTTACCGATCGTACCCAGCGAGTTATCATAAATGGCAGTCCTTCATCGGCAGCAAATATCCAATTTGGCGTCCCACAGGGATCAGTCCTTGGTCCGTTTCTCTTTACACTATACACTACACCTCTCAGTGACATCATCGCATCCCACAACATTGATCATCATTTTTATGCTGACGATACGCAACTTTATACCCCCCTCAGCATGAACAATCGCATAACAACTAAAGAAACAGCCATCATCAACTGTGTGTTAGACATCAGAACCTGGATGACAGAAAACAAGCTGAAATTCAACAATGACAAGACAGAATTGATAACATTTAGAAAAAAAGGAAAGGACATTATATTAAATGAGCTGGTCATAAACAACACGACAATATGTAACAGCCATACCGTCAAAAATCTCGGTTTCTTCTTTGATGAATTTTTACACATGCATGTTCATATTACCAAAGTTTGTCAAACAATCCATTGTGTCCTTAAAAGTATTTCTCGTATCCAGAATCTGTTAGACCAAGAAACATGTAAAATGCTTGTCCATGCACTTGTCACAAGTCGTCTTGATTACTGTAATTCTCTTCTTTATGGGTTTCCAAAAACTTCTATTCATCGATTACAATTACTTCAAAATAAAGCAGCAAGAATTGTAACTAAGACCAAAAAGTCTGAACACATCACACCCGTTTTGTGCTCTCTACATTGGCTTCCCGTAGTAGAGAGGAGAATCATATATAAGATAGCATGTCTCACTTTCAACTGCATTCATGACACTGCCCCCGACTATCTAAAACAACTCCTTAAAGTTCACCGCCCCAATCGTCCGCTTAGATCATCACAATCTTTGCAACTAAAAAGAAGCGTCCCTAAGACAAAATTTGTCGAACGTTCTTTCACCTTTTCGGCCCCAGCTATATGGAATTCTTTGTCAGTTAAAACTAGAAATTGTACAACCCTTCCTTCTTTTAAACAATCACTTAAAACAGAGTTGTTCCGCTTCACTTTCAACTCACATAATATTGAACCCGTGTTAAGGGTTTGGTGTTTTATTGATGTATGGTACCTTTAACACTGTCATGTATATGTAATTATTCTTAGATCTCTTAGTTTGACTTCTTTAACTATTATTATATTTTTATACACGGAGACTTTTAAAACTGACTTTTCTACCTATCATAGGGTGTGAGGGTTGGCACCTGCAATGTGTGTGTGTGTGTGTGTATATCTATATATATATATATATGTGTGTGTGTGTGTGTGTGCACACGTGTATAGGGCCATCTTGTAATTAACACATATCGTCATTTAGGTACTGTTCATCTTAATTGTAACAATTTTTCGTGTATGTAGATGTCTTGATTTTATAGTAATCTTAAATATTGATTACATTATGTAAGCTACTATATGATGTATGTGTTAGCCTTTGTAAAGCGCACCTGAGCATGACTCTCATGGATAGGGGCGCTATATAAATTTTGCATTATTATTATTATTAAGGATAAATTCAGAGGGAAAACTAAGACAAGAAATCAGCCAGGATAAAAGGCAAGTGCAATATATAACCATCTAGGAAAGGCATTTGTAGGTAAGCAAGAATTGTCAGCAAAAAACAAATGGCAGTATATGATACAGTTTATTGTCCTACTCTCCTCTATGGCAGCGAAACCTAGACCTTAGACAGTAGAGAATACAGTAGAGTACAGGCAGCTGAAATGAAATATCTAAGAAGAGCAGTAGGGAAAACTAAAGGAGACAAAATCAGAAACACAACAATAAGAGATCAAACCAAAGCAGATGGCATAAAAACTAAGATAGAAATAAATCAATTGAGATGGTTTGTGCATGTTAACAGAATGAATGACAATAGAATAGCTAAATCAGTATACAGTGCTAAAGCCGAAGGTAACAAACCAAAAGGCAGACCTTGGAGAAAGTGGGAAGAAGATATAAATAAGGCAGTGAAGCATAGAAATTTAACATTTTTTGAAGGAAACAGAAAATGCCAGGACAGAACATGCTGTAGAAAGATCATCTCGGGCATCTGAACCCATACATCGAAAGGTAGAATGGAAACTGATAAAGAAAGAAGTCAAAGTCACCTAATAAACAGGGTAATATACATTTATATCAACTTAGAACAAAGAGAATGAACTAAATAAATAAAATAACAAAGTTATATAAACATAAACGTGTTTGGTATCATTTTACTCGTGTAATGAGGGGGGGGTGGCGGCACCTGGTCTGACGAGTTTGGGATCAAAATGTTGATTTTCTGTTCTTTGCATATTCGGGTAGAATGATCATTTATCTACAAGTTCATGGCAGAAAATGACGTATGACGTCAAGCATAAAATATTATTATTTTACCGAATATCACTAAGTAGAGTAATACTAGTTATGATAAATAGAAAATATAATTAACACTGCTCAAATCTAAGCATTGTTATTTTAATTATATAAAGTATTACTTATTCACTAAGTATATTAATAATAGTAAAACTAGTAATCATAGATGCAAAATATAAGTAATAATGCTCAAAATTGAACAGTGTTAATTTATTTTGAAATACCAGTAACACTGTTCAAACCTGAACAGTGTTAATTTAATTTTAGATACCAGTAACAGCTATGAAAACGGTCGCCATCTTGGATTTTTTCCCCAAAATTTTACCAAGTTTAGTATCGATAGGCATTGTTCGACAAATTTCTTTCAAACTTGGCACACATCTTTGATATAATATCTAAATTCGATCAGATCGGATATTTGTTTTATTAGTAATTATTGTTTTTATGAATTTTTGAAAATAGCTATATGAGAACAACCCAAAAATATACAAAAAATTCAATGTTTACAAAACTAACACATATCGAGCAAACCATCTGATATCTTTTTGTTTTCCCCACTCATCAATCATATCAAATTTCATGAAGACACATTGAGAAATAAAAAAAATTGATAAGAAATAATGAACAAAAAACAATATTTTGAGAAAATCGTAACTTTCTCTTTTTCCTTACTTGAATATATTTATCTCCCATAAACCTAAGAAAAGAGTAGGATAATACCTTGAGATACCTTGAGAGGCTGTCAACTACTTCTTATCGACACTTTCAACTGCCCCAGCACCTTTGTACTCATTTCAGGATGGTGCCTATTGATAACAGGTGTGCGAATATGTCTTGTATTTTCTGGACGATCTCAGACAATATTCATGATTGATCCTCAAAAGAGTTTCTTGTGGATAACATATATTGTCACAATTTTGTGATAATGAAAATGAGTACTAACTTGCAGCACTTTAGATAATATTTCTTGTAATTATCTTACAATAGCTGTGTTGAAAGATAGGTCTGGTTTCTAAAAATCGTCTAAATTCAAAGAATCAACATTGAGCTTCTTTATAATATCATTGTGACGGGAATGAATTGCTCTATCCACTAGTACGATATACTAGATTTGTTCCATTTTCAGCAAACATGGCTTTCCCATGACCAAAATACTAAATATGTGTTTAGCATCAGCAGGAAAAGGTTGGTAAAAAGAACATCTTGGAGGTCTGGTCTGTCTCCTTTCCTGTTCGTTAGATATGATCTCTTCAGACCTTTATAGGTATCGCCAGCTAGAGAAAATAAATTATTGAAAAAAACAAGGAAGTTAGTTTTAGATGAAGCAACAGTTATATTTATGCAAAGTCGCAAACATCCTATATCGGCACGTTTAAAGTCTCTTCTCAACATACGACTCGGTAAAGAATTAAAATTATAATCTGGTCTTGATAATGATTGTTGTGTCTTCTTAGATATTGTATTAGCATGCCAGATTCACTTTGTCCTGCGCCCATATGGCATGCTTTTATCCAGCAACTATTGTATATAATAAAATCAAATGAAAAAATACCCATACACAGTTAGTGATTTAAGATACATCACTTATACCTACGAAGTATCTAATTAGACTTTGCCATTTATTCAAGTTAAATATTTGTCTCATATAGTCTAGATCTAGTTTTCATTTTGCACTGAAGAAAAAGGTTTGCCACTGATGGTATAGAAAAAAGCAGTCACAAGACCAATACCATTAGCAAAACTAGACGCGTCGATATCGGCATTTTATGGCAGGGAATGGACCACACTCAAACTACCATTGGAAAGTAATAATGCCTTCTCTATGTATTCAATTAAAGAAAAAATCTTCTTCAATGTAAACGCTCAATTTTATTTCTAGAACATTATTAACATTTATTAAGTCCTTAGAAAATAATTATTAAAGTTGCTGTCGCTGTTTCGCCAAGAAGAATGCCATCCTTAATGCATGTCTTAAAATGAGCCCTTCCATCCCATTCCTTGGTCGGGCGGCAAATCACGGTCATTTTGAAACCTCGATTCAGATTGACAGAAATATGCCGTCTCTTCCACAAGCCATGTGGCCTAAATTAGCCTATATAAGAGTCCTCTCAATAAATGAATCTAGCATGCTAATGCAGTATTTAAGAAGACTGAACAATCATTATTAAGACCAGATTATAGTTTTAATTCTTGGTCGCATCGTATGTTGAGTAGAGACTTGAAGTGAGCCGATATAGGATGTTTTGGGATATTGCATAAGTATACTCCTGTTGCTTCATCTAAAACTAACCTTTTTAGTGAATGAAAAAAAAAATAGTTCTCTAGATGGTGACACCTATGAAGGCCTGAAGATGTCATTTTTAATGACCAGGAAAGGAGACGACCAGACCCCCCAATTGTTCCTTTCACCCACATCCTCCTGCTGATGTTACACACATTAAGAAATATTTACTTGTAATATTTTTGTCCGGAACCCTTTCAGTGTTGTTTTTTAATGCGTGTGTACTTTATTTTCAGTATTTTTTCATTTATTTGACTTGCAATTTGTTATATTAAATATATATTTATAAACTAACATCAGCTTAGACCTTGTTCCATGCAGTTCCTAGATGTTGACTTTGTGTTGACATGTTTACAATGGATTGAGCTTGGATTTCTGATTACTGTAGGATTATGGGAGCATCTTTACACCCGTTCAAAGTTTGGCAAAAACCTATAAGTTAGAATAATGAAATTGATATCAAAATTCTTAGAAAAAATAGCTCTATTAGAAAAAGCAATAACCACTTTTACCAAAGTAAAAAAAAATGGTTTACACTACCTAATACAACACAAGGAGGAACTAGCGTCAGTTCTGATGACCTCGTCGAATCCAACTCTCACTGTATCGGGAAAATAAGTAAAAATTAATTAAATAAATTTGTTTTGAATCTCATTTTAAAAATGTCAAGATTTCTTGATGACTTGACATCTTGGCTGAGACTATTCCACAATTTTGGGCCCCTTCTGAGATGAATCTTTCAGAAAGAGTAAATCTGTGTGTTGATACGTGAGCACGTTATGATTTTTTGTCAGAAATAAGAATAATATGAAAACAGAAGGCATACTGTAGCAAACAATGCTGGGACTAGGACAAACATGTCAGTCTTCTTCCATATCTTGCTTCATTATCTATCCGAGCACTGCCCAGACGAAAGTGTCACTACAGTGTCAGGCAGTTTTATGTCATGTCTCGCCTACATTGTTTATCATGCTCATAGTCTCTGATTTTTCGACGATGAAAGACTGACTATCCAGACTTTATTCTGTAGGTCATAAATTTATCGATCGCAAATCCGAAACACGTCTCAATGCATATGATTGACTGCGAGTTGGATATGATTGGCTGTGCCAGTAAGGGGAGTATTCCATCAATGGAATTGAATAGACAAGAACAGGTGTTACACTCACTTTCTGAGAGAGAGTATGGGTGTGATGGCGGGTCTTAATGTTCAAAGGCCTTCACTGAGTGGCTCTTGAATCTTATCAAGATTGAGTGTACATTTGTAGTTAGAGGGTTTGTTTTGAGCATAATAATGATAGAGCTACAGTTCCTTTCTTTTACAAAGCTGATAACAACCAAAGCACTATCTTCCATGACATTTTTATCACTTCTGATCTCATTTCCAAGATGGCAACCTACAAGACTTTATCTTCTGACATCAAGTTAATTTTTTTTTTAATTTACTTAAAAAGAACCAGACCACAACTTCGCAAAAACTAAAATTATCATGTATCCAGATCTGTGATATGGAAAAAAAGTTGAAGTTCGGGGCACCTTAAGATGGTTATATTCTTGTGAATGCAAAAAGTCTAGATGGAATAAATGATTTAATAATTTCTTTCCGATTATGATTTTTGTAAATCAAGCAAAGAACTTTAAAGTCAATACATTGGTTGATAGGGAGCCAGTGGAGGTCTTTAAGAGTGGGTTTGACATGTTCTGATTTCTTACACAATGTGATGACTTTAGCTGCATGGTTTTGGAGTTTTTTTAAGTTTACATTTAGCTGTTTGCGGCAAACCAAAAAGGATAGAATTACATTAGTCATTACGGCTAGTTACAAATGTATTTACTAGAAGTTTGGTTGTCTCTATATTGATGTATACCTTGTGTGGGTAACGAAGTCCCTCAGCAGTGAGGATGCTAGAATACTCAACAGGATGCTAGAATACTCAACAGGATGCTAGAATACTCAACAGGATGCTAGAATACTCAACAGGATGCTAGAATACTCAACAGGATGCTAGAATACTCAACAGGATGCTAGAATACTCAACAGGATGCTAGAATACTCAACAGGATGCTAGCGTGTTGTAAGAGGCAACTAAATGGCACAGAAGATCCTCCAGGTCAGAGGTTGTGCATAGGGTTAACACCCCAATCCTAGTCAAAAAAATATCTGTTACAGAAACACAGACATGCGAAAAAATATCAATTCCTTTGGGAGATGAGGGAGTGTCCTTACATGGTGTAAGCCAAAACCAAAAGGACCGAAGCTTCCACCATCGATCAAGTCACTCTGGAAAGGGTCATGGAACGTTCACACCTTATATGAGACTGGCAAATCAGCACAAGCAGTCAAGAAATGCAGCGATACTGCCTTGATATATTTGGAATTAACGAGTCCCAATGGAAGCAGTGCGGAGAGAAATGTCTAAGATCGCTGATCCTCTTTTCACGGCATGAAGACAACAGATTACGTTGGAATAGAGTTGCTATCATACTGAGCAAAAAATCAGACAAAACTTGGGAAGCAAGCCCATGAATATTATTGGCATCATTCTCAACAATGAACAAGCACATCATTTATCCAACCTATGCTCCAACAAATGATGCTGATGAAGAAGTACAGGACAGTTTTTATAATAGACTGCAAAATATCATCATCATGGGAGATCTAAATGCCAAGGTAGGCAACAACAACAGCGGGTATGAAGAGGTGATGGGACAGTATGGAATAGGACAAGCTAATGACAAGGGAGAAAAGTTCATGAACCTCTGTGCCTCAAATCGTATGATCATTGGAGAAACAATCTTTTTGCATAAAGATATTCACAAAGCAACATGGGTTTCCCCAGACGAAGGGACTGAAAACCAGATTGACCACATCTGCATCTCAAGCACATTCAGAAGATAATTAGATGTCAGAGTAATGAGAGGAGCAGATATAGCACCAGATTACTATTTTGTTTTAGCAAAACTCCAACTCAAACTAAAAAGGTTCACCCAACTCAATCAGGAAAACTTAAAGTTTTCATGTCAAGCTGTCATAGGACCAAAAAATAACAGACTCAAAAGTTTGGATTATTCAGGAATCATTAGAGTAGAATTGTTATTTAAAAGAAAGAAGAAAAATGGAAATGGCAATAAACAATTGTGGAACCAGAAGAGAGAAGATGAGTACCAAAGTTAATCGCCAAGTAAAAAGAGGTGTACAGAACGACACAAACAACTTTCTGGAAGAGAAAACAGAAAAAGCAGCTACTGAAGGATAGATCAAAATTGTTAATCACTAATATCAGACAACGAAAATCTTGTCAGGGAAGCAACACAGATCAGAGATGCCCATAGAAGATGGTAAGGGAAATACATTTTTTGATAAAGAAAAACAATTGGAATGATGGCAACACAGACCCATCAAGAAAGGAATAAATTGTAATGGCAATCAGAGCTGGCAAGGCCAGTGGACCAGATTTAATCCTGCCTGAGGCTCTGAAAGCAGATATCCCAACTAGTGTACACATTCTACATAGTCTATTCGTCAAAATTTGGATTGTAGAACAGGTCCCAGGCGACTGGATAGAAGGTCATTTAATAAAACTTCCAAAGAAAAGTGACCTCAGGAATTGCAACAGCTACCGCAAAATAACCCCTGCTGTCAATTCCAGGAAAGAGTTTCAATAGAATTCTCCTCGAAAGGATAAAAAATGCAGTGGATAAAAAGCTAGGAGACAAGCAGACTGGATTCAGAAAGAACAGATCATGTAATGACCAAATTGCTACTTTAAGAATTAAAGTAGACAATCCCTTGAATGGAATTCCTCAGTCATCAATTGGGTCGACTTTAAGAAGGCCTTTGACAGTATTAACAGACAAATCATTTGGAAAATGCTGCATCATCATGTCATTCCACAGAAATGTGTGAACCTTGTCCAAGCATTTTATGAAAAACAACATGCAAGGTTCTCCACAATGGACATTTGTCTTAGGGCTTTCAAGTGAAAACATGTTTGCCAGGGGTGTATCCTCTCACCCTTCCTTTTCATCTTAGCAATTGACTGGACCATGGAAGAGATTACAAACGGTATGAGGAATGGCATCCAATGGGCTTTATTGCACCAACTAAATGATTTAGATTTTGCAGATGAGCTGGCCTTACTCTCCCATTCACAACAACAGATGCAAAACAAAACTGAAGAGTAAAATGAGCTAGCCAGTTCTATCGACCACATTCATGAAGATAATGAAAATTAACTCATCAGATAAACCCATCAACATCCAGGACACCCCACTTGAGGAGGTAGATTCTATCACCTTTTTTTTTTTTTAGACAGCATTGTTAATAAACAAGGAGGAACTGATGCAGGTGTTAAGAGAAGAATTGGAAAGCAAGAACAGCATTTTCTCACTGTCAATGAAAAATGTATGGAAAGCAAGAAAAATCAAGATTGGCACAAAGATAAGACTTCTCAGTTCAAATGTCATATATGTCTGTTCTTCTATATAGAGCGGAGACTTGAAAGAAACTCTATCTAACCCTTTGTCAATGGATGTCTTCGAAGGATCTTGAGAATTAATGGCAAGACAGAGTTAGAAATGAAGAACTATGGACAAGAATTGGAATGGAAAGCATTGAAAATACTCTTGGGAGAAGACGATGGAGATGGATTGGACATACTTTGCAAAAAGCCTGCTTCTAATATAGCAAGACAATTATTTCGATGGAATCCATAAGGAAGACAACACCAGGATAGGCCTTGAGACACTTCGAAAAGTAGTATTGAAAAAGACCGAAAAGACTGGATGTCAGTTGGAATGAGCTAAGATTAACTAAGAAAGATATCTCAAGAGAAGGAAAGATGAAAATCTCTAGTCTGTAGCCTATACAGTGGTAGGGGTGAAAACCTTTGATGATGATATAGATGTATGACCTTATTTTGCTTTTTATGTTATTTAGATGGAATCATGAAAATTTTGCTAATTTGGTTCTGCATGAAAAGATTATAGTCAAAAAAAAAGCACCCAAGGTTTTTAACAAAAGACGAAAATTTGATTGCAGTATAATATTACATCAATTGATTTGGTTATACAATGGAACCTCTCCAATCGGGAAATCTTGGTGGATCGTAATATTATCCTGATTTGCTGAGTTTCCAGATTATCCGGGAACCTAGGAGTTTTGTTTATCTTTCTCTCTCTCCCTCCCTCCCCCTCTCTCTCTCCCTCTCCCTCTCTCTCTCCCCTCTCTCCCTCTCCCTCTCTCTCTCTTTCTCTTCTCTCTCTCTCTCTCTGTCTCTCCCTCTCCCTCTAACTCTCCCTTTCTCTCTCTCTCTCTCTCTCTCTCTCTCTCTCTCTCTCTCTCTCTCTCTCTCTCTCTCTCTCTCTCTCTCTCTCTCTCTCTCTCCTCTCTCTCTCTCTCTCTCTCTCTCTCTCTCCTCTCTCTCTCTCTCTCTCTCTCTCCTCTCTCTCTCCCCTCTCTCTCTCTCTCTCTCTCTCTCTCTCTCTCTCTCTCCCTCTCCTCTCTCTCTCTCGCTCTCTCTCTCTCTCTCTCTCTCTCTCTCTCTCTCTCTCTCTCTCTCTCTCTCTCTCTCTCTCTCTCTCTCTCTCTCTCTCTCTCTCTCTCTCTCTCTCTCTCTCTCTCTCTTCTCTCTCTCTCTCTCTCTCTCTCTCTCTCTCTCTCTCTCTCTCTCTCTCTCTCTCTCTCTCTCTCTCTCTCTCTCTCTCTCTCTCTCTTCGTAATGAATACCTGATGTGTCTGGCGTATGGGCCTCGTGAACTGGCACCCAAAAAAAAACCTGATTGGCCGGGAACTTTTGCCGTTTAGTGAGGTAAAATATAGAACAAATTCTGTTTCCTGAGATTTCTTCCTGATTGAGATTGGCAAGGTTTCCCGATTTCCCGGTTCCCAATTTGAGAGGTTCCACTGTAGCTGATGTTAGTGTGATTTATTCATTCTCAAAATATGTATATATGAGGATTGGGATGAATCAATCACGATGTATTGAGATCTTTTAGAAAATAGTTTTTGAACCATTTTAGATTTAAAGCTGTTCTTGTGATTCTGAAATAGTTTTCCATCCTGAATAGTAAATTCTGATGGTCAATCAAGTCAATGGTGTCAAATGTGTCACTCAGGTAGGGTTTTAACATCACACAATTCTTTTTGTCAATCATGCGTATGCTGTCATTGGGTACTCTACGGAGGGTTGTCTCAGTGCTGTGATCTTTTTATTGTACGCAGATTGAAATTTTGACTACGGTTTCCAAAAAATGCAACTGGGACTCAAAATGAGAAAGTCATTTTGCTTCCCAGGAAAAGGAAAAAATTAACTCTCTGGTTGGTGAGCTTGGTTGGTAGTGCACTCTCTTTCTATGGCAAGGCAATGAGTGCAGGTTCGATTCTATTGATGCCCAAAGATTTTTTTTCTGTCTATTCCTTTGTACTTTGTAGCTTTAAAACTATTTCAATTTCATGCTGTTAGTGTTACTCATCACTTTCGATATGTCCCTTGGCCCACTGTTTGTCTTTACCTTTTTCAGGTAGCATATGGACGCCTTGACCCACAGAAACTGATAGAGTGGTTTGAGTTCATACATGAGATGGGTGCAAGCAAAGTTGTCACTTTCTACACAGATCTCCATCCTGATTCAAAGACTGTTTTTGATTACTATGTATCTCAAGGCTTTCTGACATTAATTCCCTATAAACCGAGAGAAGAAAATGGTAATTTTTTATCTCCATACTCTTTTCTTTCGATAGACAATTAAAATAAATTAGAAAAAAATTACCATTTAATTTATCTAAAAGCCGTGTTTATAAAGTAACTGTTAGATTGATGGGGGCTAGCGGTAGTTCCTACTTCTTTCCTTTTAGTCGTTCACTTTCAATCCCTTCACTTTCATCTTGCTATTTCCTTTTATTTCACCATAAAATTACCTGATATGGTGGAAAGGGTAAATCAATAAAACAAGCAAACCTACGCAGACACAGACTGGCTTGATTTTATTTTGATTTTAGGGATCCAGCCTATTCATTATTCAGAAGAGATGGCACAGACCCGTCAAGCTCGACAAGAAAAGACACTGACTGTTAGAGACTGCCAGTTAAGACTGGCAGGCTATGACTACGTCATCACCATCGATTTTGATGAAATGCCAGTTCCCATGAGGCCTCATGGCTCTCTGCATAGTCTTTTGGAGGTGAGCAAAATTTATTTTGTGTGTTTGGTGTAAATTTCATTACTAGGTTTGATTGTATGAAACAGAAAGATAGATGATTCGAATATGGCCCAAATATCCGGGATCTAGGGTGTTGAGCTATTTTGGCAGGTAGTAGGCTATAGTTATGTAATCAAGTACGATTCTAGTTTTGAAACATTTTGCCGTGAATTCAGGGTTTAGATTTAAGACTGACAGTGACATATTTTGTGCTTCGCCTCCTTAAAGAATTTTAGAATCTGCTCTCATGTTTCAAAATTTTCATTGAGACTATTAATAGTAAATAGCGTTAAAGTGCCCTGAAGGTCAACAAAGGTTTGGATTTGAATGAATAAGTATCGATTTGTCTGCTCGCTGTCTGACTGCCTGGGCCGAGTCTTATCATCGGCAATCAGCGCCTCTTTCAATTGTTGCTGATGAAACTGAAGCTGAAACAAACCCAGGAGATAGTTGTACTTGTAGGGTGTTTACCTTTCAACAAGTTGATGGGCTCATTCCTTTCATTTCCTATTCATGTCCATCTGTTCTTCATTTTAATGGCACTGTTCAAATATTTGCTGATTGGCACTGGTAGTCCAAACCGAAATCTAAAGTGTAAGCAATGGAAAAACAATTGCTACCATTGGAAAGAACTTTATTACCTGAGTAATTTGATACCAAAATCTTTTCTGTAGGACAATATCAAACAAAATTTTACAATTTATCCTTGCAAAAACGATCACTCACAAAACTCATACTTCTTAAACTTGAAGTCATGAATACATAGAACAAGCCCAATTTTTTTCAAGACTCTTCGAATGGTGTAAGTGTAAGCCATATTACGTTAGTACATTGTAAAGAGGAGAGGGGGCAAGGTGAATAGGAATAGGACTGAAAATTAGCGAAATCTCTGACTCGCGCCATGGTGAATAGAAAAACGGAGCGGTTTGGGCAAACAATGGAAAAACAATTGCTACCACTGGAAAGAACTTTAACAAAGTTACGAATTTTTTAATTTTCGAAAATTTGTTTAATTTTTCAAATGGGCCAAAACGCCAAATTTAACCTTCTATATCTCGCAAAAAAACGATCACTCACAAAACTCATATTTCTTAAACTTGAAGTCATGGATGCATAGAACAAGCCCAATTTTTTCATGACTCTCGAAAAACTACAAGATGGCTTTTTATCGATGTACAAAATGCAAAAACGGCATAATTTGTCTCTAGATCTACACATACTGAATCGATGTTTTGTTTTTGTTACCGAGCCAAGCTTACTAGATCTTACTAGATCTAGTTAAAAGGCCGTGCTGAGTTTCGGTTGAGGACGCGTTAAACAAAAGCTCTGCCGCGGTAACTCACAATGTCGAAATTTAATGACACTAGTAGTTTCTAATGCAAAATTAAATGAGCTTTCTTTGGTGGGCACATTTCTTACATAAGTGGCTCTACAGAGCGTTTTAAAACTTTAATCGCCTTGGACAAGCTCTTAACTTTGACATCTGCAGGACTATAGGGTATCAATCATTGTAAAGCCTGATTTTAGCACAATCTGATTCGACCAACCAGAGCCAACTATCATTCAATGAGCTATCGCGTAATGCTAAGAAAGGGATAGGGGTATCTGGTAAGCTAGTTTTTCTCCGGCTCGTTTACTAAAATGTGAGAGTATATTGTATTACACATTCCCTATCACAACACATACGATTGGAAAGGGCTTGAATAGATCTGTCCAATGGTGTAAACCATATTACGCTACTATGTTGTATAGAGTAGAGGGGCATGGTGAATTGGACTTAAAATAGCGAAATCTGCTACTCGCGCCGTGGTGAAGGGAAAAACAGCGTGGTTTGGACAAGCTACTGAAAGTGAGAGAGACAATGCACCCTTTAACTTTGGTATTGATAGATACAAAATGAAACAAAAGCCTACAAACATAGACTCTGCAAATAGGAGGGGGAGGGGGTGGGGGATGTCCTGAGTGATTTTTATAGTTTGCAGAAATACACAAATTTAAACTTTATAAATGAGCTCAGTATGACAAAATTAAAAGAAAAAAGTTATGAAAGTTTTTTTTTGAAAATTTGATTGCCATGGAAACGGCCGCAATCTTGATTTTTTGTTTTAGAGGTTTATAATTTTGCACATAGAAACTTCAAACCAATGTCCTGAATCTCTCATATTGATTTTTAAAATCTTGAAGTCTTTTTTTTCCGCAGAAATTTTCAAGAAAATTGAGGCTTGGAATTTCTCTCAATTTTCCACCAAAACACATAAAAGTTTTTCAGAAAATACAAAAGATATTCAAAACCCCATATATAGTTCTCTTATGATATAAAGCAACTTTATGCCATAAATTTCAAACAAATCCGTTGAAAATTGTAGAACTGCTTAACAAAAAGCTGTCAAAAAGTCAATTTTGAGAAAATTAAATATTTGAAAATAAAAATTCTGTTATTTGAATTTGAATATCTGTTCTCATAAAAACCTAGAAAGGAGTAGGATAATACTTTGAAACATCATAAAACCTTGAGAGGCTCTCAACTTCGTCTTATTAACCCTGTTTCAACTACATCAGCTCCCTTATACGAATGTGGGACAGCACGTTTCGATAACAGATGTGCGGAATGTCAAATATTTTCCTTAGGATCTAAGACACTATTGAAGAAATTTTGTTGTAAGTACATTGTTAAAATAGATTACACCGTGCTGATTAAAATTGGCACCAACTTGCTATACTTTAGACACAATTACTGGCTTTTATAGTTCAACAGATGAGTTGAAAGTCTCGGTGGCCGAGAGGCAGATACAAGGGAAAAACTATTGCTGGAACGATGGCTAAGGAGATTCTTTCGAACAGCCAGGCCGTTTTCTCTCGGATCGCCTGTCGTGGACGAGATACGGCGACCGATCTCAGAGATCAATGCCGCGCCTGCTCAACCGACGATACCAGACGTTTCGACTGCGACCGGTGCAAGTGGTATCGGACGCTCAAGCCGGCGTATTTGGCTGTTTTCCTGGTCTCTGCGGCGCGGCTCACAGTGCCCGGGTCGGACGCCGATGCTGCTAAAAACAGTGGAGAAAAGGAGTCGCTGCAAGTGGCGTCCCAGACCAGGGCTTGGCCGCGTTTGAATGGGAACACCGTTACTCCGTCTGGGCGTTTACCGTCGAGGCCGACAGCCTTGAGCATGGAGTTGAGTCCGGCTGCGTCGAGCAGTCGTTTGACAACTTCGTTCAGCGCCGAGTGACGAGGATACGGTCTGCGCTTTGACGTCAAGAGAGCGGGTGGAGGCCGACCGTCAATCATGGTGCCACAACGGCATTTGTGGACCAGGCACACCTTCAGGACCAAACGGAGCGATAGGCCGAAACGTACGCTGTCGTCATCCAGCAGCGATCCGATTGAAGATGAAGGTATGCTGTTGAGCCAGTCGCCTGAATGCGGCTCCGCTGCTGTGGCGAGGCAAGCCATTCGGTGTTGATCGGCGGACTGGTACAACCCAGTTTTCATCGCTGAATGGACGGCCAAGAACCAACATCTTTGTTGTTTTGGACTTGAAACCGGCGGCATGGACAACGAACTCCAACTCTCAGAGACAGTCACCAGTTGAAAGTTAGACTTGTATTTTGTATCATATCTAAAAAAAATCCTGCAAATTCAAAGAATGGATGCTGAGCTTCTTTTATGGTGTCAATGGGAAGGTAATGAATGCCCCTCCCCTTTCTGCTAAGGCCATTTTTGGCGAAAATGGGACAAATCTAGTCTATCATATTAGTGGATAGAGCTGTTCATTCCCATCACAATGATATTTTTAAAAACTCGATACGATTTGAATTTATATGGGTTTTTTAGAAACAATACAGGCCTATCTTTCAACACAGCTATTATACGATAAAAGCCAGAAATATTATCTAAAGTAAGGCAAGTTGGTACTCATTTTGATCGTCACAATAAACGCTATTCAAACAAATCTTATTTGAGGATCTATTATGAATATTGCCTTAGATCGTGTGGAAAATATGGGACATATTCCACACCTATTATCAAAAGGCACCATCTCGAAATGAGTAAAAAGATGCTGGTGCACTTGAAACAGTGTCAATAAGAAGTAGTTGAGAGCCTCTCAAGGTTTTATGATGTTTCAAAGTATTGTCCAACTCTTTTCTTAGCTTTATGGGAGAAAAATATATTCAAATAACAGACAATAAGAGAAAAATACGATTTTCTCAAAATGTCGTTTTTTGTTCATTACTTCCTATCTATTTTTGTTGATATCTCAACGCATTTTCATGAAATTTGGTATGAATGATGAGTGGGGGAAGACAAAGAAATGTTCAGACGCTTTTTTCTTTCTTTTTTTATCAGCTCCCATCCCCATTCTATCTTCCGGTGTATGGGTTTAGATGCCCGTAATGATCTTTCTCCAGGCTGCCCTGTCCTGACATTTTCTGTTTCCTTCCATGAAAGTTAAATTTCTTTGCGTTAATGCCTCTTTTATATCTTCTTCCCACTTTCTCCAAGGTCTGCCTTTTGGTCTTTTACCTTGAGTTTTTTTAGCACCATATACTGATTTAGCTATTCTATTGTCATTCATTCTGTTAACATGCCCAAACCATCTCAGTTGATTCATTTCTATCTTAGTTTTTATGCTATCTGCTTTGGTTTGATCTCTTATTGTTGTATTTCTGATTTTGTCTCTTTTAGTTTTCCCTACTACTCTTCTTAGATATTTCATTTCGGCTACGTGTACTCTACTGTATTCCCTACTGTCTAAAATCCAGGTTTCACTGTCATAGAGGAGAGTAGGACAATAAACTGTGTTGTATACTGCCATTTTGGTTTTTGTTGCCAATTCTTATTTACCTATAAATGCCTTTCCCAGATAGTTATTTATTGCACTTTCCTTTTGGATTCTCTGGCTGATTTCTTGTCTTAGTTTTCCCTCTGAGTTAATCATTACTCCTCGGTAATTGTAGCTTTGAACTTGTTCTAAATTCTCCCTGCCCAATTTAAGATTTTGTGTTTTAGCTTCCCTAGTTACTAGCATTGTTTTAGTATTCTTTGCATTTACTTTCATTCCTCTTTTATTTAATTCACTATTCATCATGTTGATATTCGACTGGAGGTCCCTTTCTGATTTTCTGAACAGAATTAAATCGTCAGCAAATGAAAACGTTGATACATTCACTGGTTTGAGCTTCCACATACCTAGATTTCTTTTTCTTCGTTTTTGAGTATGCCTTTGTGACTGAATCCATAAATGTGATAAACAAAAGATGACTTAGAATACAACCCTATCTTACTCCTATATCTACATCAAATTCTTTAGATACATTTCCAGCTACTCTCACTGCACATGTTGGTTTAATGTAAACACTCTTAGTGGCTTCTATTAAATTTTGCTCTACGTTGTGTTCTTTTAAGGAATACCATAGTTTGCCCCTCCTGACAGTGTCAAATACCTTTTCTAAACACAGGTGCAAGTCAATGTTTCTCTCAAGGAATTTTTCTATTATTTGTCTAATTGTAAATATGTGGTCTTGTACACTTCTTTTTGGTCTAAATCCACTATGGTATTCTTCAATCTGATCCTCGACTCTTTTTCTTAGTCTCATTTCCAGAATCCTGGCATACACTTTTCCTGGTACACTAAATAGTGATATCCCTCTATAATTTGAGCATTCCATGGTTGATCTTTTCTTGTGTATTGGTACTACCAGTCCCTTATTCCAGTCGTCTGGCACCTGTTTGAACTTCCATGCTTGTTGACATATTGCATGTAGTAGTTTGTCTGCCTCTCACCCTTGGTTTTTAGTCATTTCTGGATAAACTTGATCTGCTCCTGTGGGCCTTTCCGAATTTCACTTTTCTTATAGCTGTTTGGATTTCTTCCATTGAGATATCTACATCTTCAGATGTCTCATCTGCATTACTTGTTACTCTTACTAATTGATCTGTACTCCTTGTTTCATATGTTCTGGAGGGATTACGTAATTGTTGAAAATACTTTCTCCACGTTTCCATGATTTCGCTGTCTTCTTTCATTATTTCTCCTTTGGTGTTCTTAATTTGTCGTATTGGGCATGCTTTGGTCTTTCTCATGCTCTTCATTGCTCCCCAGAACAGCTTTTGTTTTCCTTGATAGCTTTCTTGAAGGCTTTATCCAAACTCTTCCCACTATTCATGTTTTGCTTTCTTAACTTCCTCTTTGGTGATAGTTCTTTTACTTACGTAATTTATCCTTTCCTCTGGTCTCTTTGCAAGTATTTCTTCCAGGTATCCTTCTTTTCTTTGATGTTAGTCTTGACATTCTCATTCCACCATGCATGCTGTTCTTTTCTTATCTCCTTTAATTTGTTTCCTACCACACACCTCTTCAGTACAACTGAGGAGTGTTTCTACTGCTTTATACATTTGCCACTTTTCTTCTATTGTGCTATCCTTCAGATCCCTCTGCCTTTCACTGATAAATATTTTTATCCTGGATTATTATATCTGTTTTACTATTGGCTTATTTAAAGCTTCTATTTTGTGTTTAGTAGCTTTCTTCTCTTTCCTTTTCTGTTAATAATCTTATTTTGGCTACCATTAGGTGATGATCATTAAATATTTCAGCTCCTCTGTTTACTCTTGCATCCATTAGGAAAATTGTACTGTAAAAAGAGAGCTGCTAACTATTATGAAGTCTATCATTGACTTTTCATATCTGTCTTCATTTACTCTTTTTGTATTTGTGGATATCTTTATGAGGAAAAAATGTGTTTGCTATTTTCATATTATTCTTTAGGCAAAAATCTATTAGTCTCTTTCCATTTGGAGAAGTTGTTGTCTCTCCTTATTAACCTACTACTCCTCCTGATGTTTCTACATTGTTGCTTATTCTAGCATTTAAATCTCCTAAACCCATCAGTTCCTGTTTGGGTTTGAGATTCTCTGCAGCTATTTGTAAATCATTTTCAAGATATCTTTTTCTTCTTTGGGGGCATCTTTGTTTGGTCCATAAGCTATTAATAATTTAATTTCTCTTCCTTTTGGTTTAATATTTACCTCTAATAGCCGTGGGCTTATAAATTTCAAACTTTGTAGTAGCTTTTCTTGTCTTTTATGCATTAGGAGGCCTACTCCTGCTCTAGCTCTATAATGGCATCTACTCCTGAAAAGTATGATTTGGTCCTACATTTTCTATTTCTTGTCCATTTTTCTTTGTTTTTGTAAGAGCTTTTCTTTATATGTATTATAGTTTAGAAAAAGTGATTTTTTTGTACAATATTTTTGTATATTTTTGGTTCTCATATGCTATTTTAAAAAATTTATAAAAACAAAACTTACTAATAAAACAAAAATCCGAGGAGAAAAAATTGAGACACTGTGTAAAATAAGGTGTGTGCCAAGTTTGAAAGACATTTGTTGAAAAATGAAAAAGCCTATGGACATTGAAATTTGGGGTAAAATCCAAGATGGACACCGTTTCCATGGCAACCGGAAGCGTCCGAAAAAAAACAACGATATAATTCAACTCATTACACCATGCCCATTACACCTATACAAAAGTTAATTTGGTAGGAACAAATGGGAAAATGTTCACTCCAGGACCCCCCCCCCCCCCTCCCCCTCCTCCTCAAAGGTTATCGGCCAATATCAGACCATGTGCTTCTTATCAAAGTGGAAAGCAAACCAATTACAGTAAATAGAATTCAGGCATGTGCACAAACATCAACAAGTACATAGGTTCCATTTATAAAGATCTAGACAAGGCTGAGAAAGAATGCAAATCACAGGAGATCACAGTAGTATTAGGTGACTTTGACGCCAAAGTGGATGCGGAAACAGTAGAGGGCGTTGTAGGTAGGAAACTAAGGATCAGAATGTAAAAAATGAAAGAGGAGAAAGATTAATCGAATGGGCACAAATGACTGCATCATAGGAATCATCTGATATTACCATTAGAGGTTTATAATTTTGCACATAGAAACTTCAAACCAATGTCCTGAATCTCATATTGATTTTTTGATATCTTAAAACCAAATAGACTTCATTCTTGTAACGAAAAGATTCAGAAATGATCTCCTAAATGCTAAAACCTTACCCGGAGCAGACCATTATAGTGATCATGCACCTGTAATTCAAGCTAAAGCTCAAGAAAAGGTAATTTATGTAGTTATTCTAATTGGGTAAGTGGATTTATATATACAACATCGTGTAAAAATTATAGTAGTATATATATATATATATATATATATATACAGTGGAATCCTGTTATAACGAGGGGGGGACTAGTGCGAAAAATCCGTTATAGCAGGATTCACGTTATAAGGGATCCAGTAATAGTAATAAATGCAATGAGTTGGAGGCCATCATAAAAAATGAAGTCAGGATTCTTTCTCTGGTGCTAGCACTAGCAATTAGCAATGTTGACAGCTCGGCGTTGGCGATCAGAAAGAAAGGCGTCTAGTTCTAGACTCAAGGCTAACTCGCCCGCTGTGTTGTCCCCCACCCGCTGCCCCCACCCCACCACACCCTGCGGTGCGTTTCGCGTGCTTGCGCACATCGGGTACACACTACACACCACACCTTGCCCACACATTCTCTCCATCCATCACAGCACTGTGACCTCTCCATCCCCGCATCAGAGAAGTGAGAGACATGGTACTGGTAGTGGTAGATCTAGGCTGGCCTATCACTATCACTACATGTATCACTATCAGTAATCACGCGATGCGTTCTGCTTGTCTGCGCATGCCACACCCTCCCCACTCATTCGCTCCGGCCTTCATTGTTGGCACACAGGGGCTCTCCTATTCTTTGTTTTGCTAGATCACCAACAAGTTTCTCAACTGGCGAGGTTTTATTGGTTTATGCACTGTGCATAGCAGAAGCAATATTCCGATATAACCGACTCGCGTGTTTGTCTGATTGCGCTATAGCAATATTTTATTTACAAAGATAAAGAAGGGGAAAAAACGGGGTTTTAGAATAGTGTCGTTTCAACCGTCTTCTCGTTATTTCAGGACTCGTTATAAGTG
Source organism: Doris montereyensis (assembly GCA_037039925.1). Classification (NCBI taxonomy): domain Eukaryota; kingdom Metazoa; phylum Mollusca; class Gastropoda; order Nudibranchia; family Dorididae; genus Doris; species Doris montereyensis. Next base: position 94,111 of record JAXRKP010001063.1, on the reverse strand, counting down.
GACTCCACTGTATATATATATATATATATATATATGAGGTAGTGACAAAAAGGTGGTGCCGTAAGACAAAATGTTTAAAATGCATCATTCTAATTCCATTCCTTGATTTTTTAACCATTGAACCAAAAGATGACATAAACCGCCCGTATATAAAATGGTCGTCAGTTGAAAATTGTTCATTTAAACGGCAGAACTGTCTGAAAGTGAGACATAGAAAAATAATTAATCACAGAATGTTTTAGCTGTAAAGTGTAAGTCAAGTTAGTCTGAATAACGTGGAAATAATACTGTCGCAACTCCGAGTTACGCCTATAGCATTTTCTTCATGTAAGAAAATCTGGAAATATTACTGTCGTAACTCGACATGCGCCAGTTGTAATGCGAAAAAAAACAAAACATGAGAGAAATGTACCGTAACTCGACTTATGACTATTATTTCCAAAAATGTTCTAAATTCACGGTTTTAAATCATTCATTGTTATCATTCTTATCATAGTTACAGCAGGGCTGTTAACTCGATTTGTAGTTTCGTGTTTCCTTTTCACAATTAAGGTATAGAAAGGTATTTTCACGCAAAGGATCGTTATTATATTTTGATCTTTGCATCACAGATGAAGCAGATGATCATCTCTAGCTTCAATTCAAAGCATCGCAAGCGGTAATATCAAAACATTGTCTGGGTTACCTCCTAGGGTCAAGTTGAATAAATTTGGATAATGGCTGAGCTTTAGTTTATGGTCAGATAATGCAAGCAGAGACCGAGCGTGAAAGAAAACATAGAAAGGAGAGAGAGACATACATACACTATACAGACAGAGACAGAGAGAAACGGAGAGAGAGACGGACGGACAGACAGACAGACAGAGAGAGAGAGAGACTCAGAGAGTGTATGTGAGAGAGAGAGAGAGAGACTCAGAGAGTGTATGTGAGAGATAGAGAGAGATAAAGAGAAAGAGGTGCGGGAGAGTTAGTTAAACAGAGACAGTTAAAACCAGGGAGAAAGAATGGTAGAGAAACGGTACAAGCATTTGTCACCAGTCGTTTTGACTACTGCAATGTTCTACTTTACAACATCCCAACTCATCAAATGAAAAGTCTCCCAGTTTATTTGCTAAGAACCTAAAGCAGGTTATTTAAAATCCACATGCGAAATATGGAGGTTGTGGGTGCAGTGGTTCCTTTGTTTAGAGCAGTCAAAGTTTGAAATGTACAGTTTTTGTATATACAGTCCACCCCTCTTATATTGACATCACTGGGACCACCAAATTTTGTCAAGATAAGTACAAGAGGTCGATGTATCAGAGCAACCAATACAATAAAGGGACACCACAAAATGAAAGCCATAGTACAACGTCAATCAAAGGCAATGTGTGGCCCTAAAAAGGGCCATTTTTGAAGAGGGTGAGAGCATTGCTGGGTTCTATTTTGCTGATGTGAAGAAGTCATTGATGGTCGTCTGTTTCTGTATGTAGGAATCATTTCACACAAATTGTCTTCTGCCTGTGCAATCACGTCAAATAGTGCATCACCTTTGGTGTGCTGCTAAACAAAGCCCTTGTCTCAATGGCTGCTTTTGCTTCCTTGTTTGAAACAAGTTCAGTTGGGGGGGGGGGGGCAGTCTGTTCATCTTCATCTAACTCAGGTGAAGGCTCTTCCATCAAGTCAGCAACGATTGCGTCGATGGATAGATTTATTTCAGTTGAAGATAGTGATGATCCATGGTGCAGCGAATATAAGTAGAGGTATTGAAGAGCTTATTGACTCTGACAGTGACAATGAAGTGTATGAGGTTCTTCGGGAAAGAGCACAAGTAAAAAGAGGGGCGTGGCACTGGCGGCACTGTTGACGCTAGTGCCTGGCACTGGGAATATTTAAAAATTAGAGACATATATGACACACAACCACAGAAAACCAATAGTAGAAGACTTCACGTACTGAGAGAAGACAGCTCAGCAAAATGAAATTTAAAATTCTCGATTACTGTTTTCGTGTCATTTTGTGTATTTTTTCTTAATAATTGCTTTTTTGTGTGTTTGTCATGCAACATGAATAATTGTATTTTTTCACATTATTGTCCAATTCTTCCCTATTCTCTGTCTTCCTCACACTACATACAATACAATACAACCCACAAATGATGATTAGCCCTTAATATGTTTCACAAAGGTGCATTTTGGGACCATAAACTGTCATTTTCACTGAGATATGACCAAAAGAACATAAAATTGTCAAAATCCAAGATAGCTGCCATAATCACATGACGTCATTTGCATACTTTGAATAGTTACTCTTGTGCACAACTTATCTTTAGTATGTCCTGAAAGTTTCAATTGAATATCTATTGTAGTTTAGAAATGAGCATTTCTTTCGTGATATGAGTCACTTCTACTTCTAGTCCTAAGGATTTCAGCCAAAATGCGTGACAATGGCAAAGACATCTGGTGTTAAATGGGTGGAAACGTAAGGGCTGGGGGGGTGGGGGGATGGATTGGTGAGTTTGGGACCAAAATGTTGATTTTCTGTTCTTTATATTTTCGGGTAGAACAATCATTTATGTACATGTTTATGGCAGAAAAATGTCCATATGATGATGTATACTTTTTTGTTACAATATATTTTGTAGGCGAGGTAGGTAAACACGGTAACATTTTTGGCTTAAATTACTCTAACACTAACACTGACTGAGAAGATGGCACCGAAAACACCTGTGTAATGAGGGGCTATCGCCGACTTTTTATCGAGGGGGGGGGGGGGATGGATTGGTGAGTTTGGGACCAAAATGTTGATTTTCTGTTCTTTATATTTTCGGGTAGAACAATCATTTATGTACATGTTTATGGCAGAAAAATGTCCATATGATGATGTATACTTTTTTTGTTACAATATATTTTGTAGGCGAGGGTAGGTAAACACGGTAAAATTTTTGGCTTAAATTACTCTAACACTAACACTGACTGAGAAGATGGCACCGAAAACACCTGTGTAATGAGGGGCTATCGTCGACTTTTTATCGACACGCTGCTCACCGAGTTGGCCTAGCGCTTAGTGCCGTAAGAGGTGAAGGTCAAGTGTTGCCGTGGATGTGTTTGTAAACACACGCACGAATATAGGAATAGAGGAACACAACAAAAAACTAGCCATTATGACGTCTGTTTTCACAATAGTTCACATCTAAACCTTGATACCGGTAGTACATGTACAATCCTAACATTAGTCGTAACAATGCCAGAGACATGTATTTTCTTTTGATTTCTTCATTTGCATTTTTCTCGAAATGTAGTTTTTTGCTACTAAATTTATATCTTCACCATCATTCTTTAGATATTGACTGAAAAAAAACGATCTGCACAGATTTTGAGTGAATTTACTCATGTCATAACTAATTGAGGAGATAGATTTTGAAAATTGCGTCAAAATCCAAAATGACAACCGTTTCCTTGGCAACCAAGGACGCTACAAACTTTTCAATGATATAGGAGGACTATATTTTGACAGTTACTCATATACTCTTCATATACTAAACGGAAAACCCCAAACTCAAAATCCAAAAAAATTACTTCATCATGATAAAACTTCTGATTATTTTGATTTTTCTTAACCTGTTTACACACATGGTCATGGACAACTAAGCCGAGTTTTAATCTTTCTATCTAATAAAAGTTCTGCTGGAGCTACCCCAGTTGTAGTTTGCGGCATCGATCGGCGCTTGATCAGAAATCTATTCCCACGTTCATGAATTGTTCCTGTTTCCATCTTTTTCATGGCAGTTTTTTTAGCACCTTTGAATGTAGTGACAGTTTGTTCAGCATATCCATTTGTGGATGGGGGTAAGGTGTAGATGTGATGTCAAATACACAATTGTGATGAAGAAAATCTGACTGTGCCGTAATCCTTTTCATAATGCAAATTTCTAACCACATTGAATGATCATCTACTATCATAAAAAACATATACATGTATATGCCCTAAAAATGGCACTGTAAAATCAATGTGGATACGACTCCATGGTTGACTTCTAGCCAATTCTATGAATGAAGGGAGGCATGAGATGGTGCATTTACAAGATTTTGAAAGGATTTCTAATTCACTATCTACTTTTGGCCACCACACAAAGCTTCTGTAGCCAACGTTTTCGTTCCCGTAGCCGTAATACCAACATGCTCTTCATGTAGGAGCGACATAATTTTCTCTTATAAAGATGATGGAATCACAACACAAATACCCCATAGAATACGTCCGTTATCGATGCACAACTTAGATTTGCGAGAAAAATATGGACGTAGAACTTCATTGATACGTGCAGGCCAGCCATGAACACATGATTTGTAGACTTGTCATAACATAGGATCAAACAACGTTTCTGATGCGATTTGTGCACTTGTTGACGAATCATCAAGTTCTAGAATACCTGGAAATGGTGAAGGGACGTTAAAATATGGTAGAGGTAATCTACTCAAGGCGTCGGCGTTGTTACGATGTCCTGGTATGTACTCCTCCTGTTCGTAGTCATAGGCACTCATGATGACAACCCATCGTTTGAACATGAGAGGATGAGTGTTCTGGAATAGGTTTGTTTCACCTAATAAACCTAGGACAGGCTTATGATCAGTCTTGATAGTGATGTGTTAACCAAACATGTAGGCCTATTTGTGGAACTTAACATATGCCAAAGATTAGCTAGAGCCAAGGCTTCTGGTCTAATTAAGAACACATGTTCAGCCTTGTCGAGTGATCGGGAAGCATACACAATGGATATCTCTGTTCCATCAGTGTAAGAAGGAGATAATTATGCTGATACAGCCCTAAGACTTGGAGAAGCATCACAAGTTAAAACAACAGGAACTTGCGGATCAAAATGTACCAAGAGTAGTTTACTTGCTGATTGATGACAGACGTTTCATAGAATTTTCAAATGCTGATTTCTGCCTTGATGCCCAACTCCATGGTGTAAAGTTCATCTTCAGTAAGTCATACAAAGGTGAGAGTTCATGCGACATATTTAACAAAAATTTGGAATTAGAATTCAGCATCCCAAGATAAGACTTAAGTTTATAAACATTTGTGGGTTCAGGAACTTTGCAGATTTCTTCAATTTTTTTTTTTTTCCTGTGGCTGAATCAAGTTTCGTAAGGGGATACCCAATGAAATCAAATTCATCCTTCATAAAAATAAAATTACATTGGGAATATTTAATGTTAAGTCCCTTCTCCTTACAGTGTTTCAACACAGTTTCAAGTGTTCTCATATATGTTCTTTGTCGTTGGAATGAAACTCGTTAGGTTAAAATAGATCCCTGTGACTGTAATAGGAATAGAAATCTCCTTGAAGACTGACTCTGGTATGTTGAAAAATTGCAGGACAAGAAGAGGACCCATAAAGAAGACGTTTGTAGCAATACAGACCACAATGAGTGTTGATTGTGACATCTAAGCCAAAGCCAACGAGGGGAAGTCTTTAATAATTTTGATATACTGTATATCACCGCATATAACTTTTTTTTACTAAACTAAAATCATAGGTGCAAAGTCTACTTGTCAACTTTCGAATGTAATTAGTAAACGATTTCTGTAGTCACATAAAGGTAAAGGATATTAATCACACCACCCGACCTACACTTACGTTTCCACCCATTTTACACCTGATGTCTTTGCCATTGCCACGCATTTTGGCTGAAATCCTTAGAACTAGAAGTGATTCATATCAGGAAAAAATTCTCATTTCTTAACTACAATAGATATTCAATTGAAACTTTCAGGACATACTAAAGATATACTGTGCTACAAGAGTAACTATTCAAAGTATGCAAATGACGTCATGTGATTATGGCAGCTATCTTGGATTTTGACAATTTTATGTTCTTTTGGTCATATCTCAGTGAAAATGACAGTTTATGGTCCCAAAATACACCTTTGTGAAACATATTAAGTGCTAATCATCATTTGTGGGTTGTATTGTATTGTATGTAGTGTGAGAAAGATCGAGAAAAGGAAGGATTGGACAATAATGTGAAAAAATACAATTATTCATGTTGCATGACAAACACAAAAAAAGCAATTATTAAGAAAAGATACCCCAGGCAGTGGACAGGTAAGCACCTGTACGGAAGTAGATTATCCCGCCTTCCACAAGTCTCCTGCTGCCTTGCATGCAGGTCTTGGCTGACCAAAGGCTAAGGGAGTTAACCCTGAAAGAAAATAACAACCTGCTGCCTTGCATGCTGGTCTTGAATTACTAAAGGCTAAGGGAGTTAACCCTGACAGAAAATAACAAGGCCCGGTAGAGGGCCTCAAGATGGCAGCCCCACCATCTACCTAGGGTACAGTGGGCTAATCTCCTGCTTATCCAAAACAACCTGATTCAAAGTAATAAATACAACGGTTTGAACTTTCGAAGACGACTTTGGAACAGAACACGGTTTCGAAGACGACTCTGGAACAGAACACAGACTGTGATTTTTGGAACATGGAATGTTAGGGCAATTAATGGAAAGGAGTTAGAATTAGCTGAAGAAATGGAAACGTAGAACGCTATTACGGAAACAAAGAACAAAGGACAAGTAATAGAAAATGTAGGACCAAATCATACTTTAATCTTCTCAGGAGTAGATGTCAAAGCTAGAGCAGGAGTAGGCCTCCTAATGCATACAAGGCAAAAAATGCTACTAGAAAGTTGGAAATTTGTAAGCCCACGACTATTAGAGATAAATATTAAACCAAAAGGAAGAGAATTAAATTATTAATAGCTTATGGACCAAACGAAGATGATATCAAAGAAGAAAAAGATATCTTCGAAAATGATTTACAAATAGCTGCAGAGAACTTCAAACCCAAACAGGAATTAATGGTTTTAGGAGATTTAAACGCTAGAGTAGGCAACAATGTAGAAACATCAGGAGGAGCAATAGGTAAAGAAGGAGAGACAACAACTTCTCCAAATGGAGAGAGACTAATAGATTTTTGCCTAAAGAATAACATGAAAATAGCAAACACATTTTTCTTCATAAAAATATCCACAAATATACAAGAGTAAATGAAGACAGATGTGAAAAGTCAATGATAGACTACATAATAGTTAGCAGCTCCCTTTTTACAGTACAATGGATGCTAGAGTAAGCAGAGGGGCTGAAATATTTAGTGATCATCACCTAGTGATAGCCACAATGAGATTATTAATTGAAGAAAACAAACAGAAAAGGAAAGAGAAGAAAGCTACTAAACTCAAAATAGAGGAACTAAATAAACCAATAGTAAAACAGATATACCAATCCAGGATAAAAGGATCTATCAGTGAAAGGCAGATGGATCTGAAGGAAAGCATAATAGAAGAAAAGTGGCATATATAAAAAGAAACACTCTTCAGTTGTACTGAAGAGGTGTGTGGTAGGAAACAAATTAAAGGAGATAGGAAAAGAACAACATGGTGGAATGAGAATGTCAAGACTAAGTTTAAGACCAAAAAAAAAGGATGCATGGAAGAAATTCTTGCAAATAAAGAGACCAGAGGATAGGATAGATTACGTGAGTAAAAGAACTATCGCCAAAGAGGAAGTTATGAACGCAATACATGAACAGTGGGAAGAGTTTGGACAAAGCCTTCAACTTTCAAGAAAGCTGTCAAGGAAATCAAAATCTGTTCTGGGGAGCAATGAAGAGCACGAGAAAGACCAAATCATACCCAATACGACAAATTAAGAATGCCAAAGGAGAAATAAGGAAAGGAGACAGTGACATCATGGAAACGTGGAGAAAGTATTTTCAACAATTACATAATCCCTCCAGAACATATGAAACAAGGAGTACAGATCATTTAGTAAGAGTAACAAATTATCGAGATGAGACAGCTGAAGATGTAGATATCTCACTGGAATAACTTCAAACAGCTATAAGAAAAGTGAAATTAGTAAAAAAAGACCCAGGAGCAGATCAAGTTTATCCAGAATTGATCAAAAACCAAGAGAGAGAGGTAGACAAACTACTACATGTAGTTTGTCAACAAGCATGAAAGTCCAAACAGGTACCAAACGACTGGAATAATGAATAAAGGAACAGTAGTACCAATACATAAGAAAGGATCAACTATGTAATGCACAAACTATAGAGGGATATCACTACTTAGCGTACCAGGAAAAGTATATGCCAGGATTCTGGAAATGAGACTAAGGAAAAGGGTAGAGGATCAGATTGAAGAACACCAGAGTGGATTTAGACCAGGAAGAAGTGTACAAGATCACATATTTACAATTAAACAAATAATAGAAAAATTCCTTGAGAGAAACATTGACTTGGACTTGGATCTAGATCTATGTTTTATTGACTTAGAAAAGGCATTTGATACTGTGAGGAGGGATTAACTATGGCATTCCTTAAAAGAACACAATGTAGAGCAAAATTTAATAGATAGAAGCCATTAAAAGTTTTTACAATAAACCAACATGTGCAGTAAGAGTAGCTGGAAACGTATCTGAAGAATTTGATGTAGATATAGGAGTAAGACAAGGTTGTATCCTAGTCCTCTTTTGTTTATCACATTTATGAATTCAGTCGCAAAGGCATCCTCAAAAATGAAGAGAATAAATGTAGGTATGTGGAAGTTCAAACCAGTAAATGTATCATGCTTTCATTTGCCGATGATTTAGTTCTGTTTGGAAAATCAGAAAGTAACCTCCAGTCAAATATCAACATAATAAATAATGAATTAAATAAAAGAGGAATGAGAGTAAATGCAAAGAAAACCAAAACAATGCTAGTAACTAGGGAAGCTAAAAGTAAAACACAAAATCTTAAATTAGGCAGGGAGAATTTAGAACAAGTTCACATCTACAATTACCTAGGAGGAACGATTAACTCAGAGGGAAAACTAAGACAAGAAATCAGCCAGAGTATCAAAAGACAAGTGCAATATATAACCATCTAGGAAAGGAATTTGTAGGTAAACAAGAATTGTCAACAAAAACCAAAATGGCAGTATACAACACAGTTTATTGTCCTACTCTCCTCTATGACAGTGAAACCTGGACCTTAGACAGTAGGGCATACAGTAGAGTACAGGCAGCCAAAATAAAATATCTAAGAAGAGTAGTAGGGAAAACTAAAAGAGACAAAATCAAAAACACAACAATAAGAGATCAAATCAAAGCAGATAGCATAAAAACTAAGATAGAAATGAATCAACTGAGACGGTTTGAGCATGTTAACAGAATAAATGACAATAGAATAGTTATATCAGTATACAGTGCTAAAACTCAAGGTAAAAGACCAAAAGGTAGACCTTGGAGAAAGTGGGAAGAAGATATAAAAGAGGCATTGATGCAAAGAAATTTAACTTTCATGGAAGGAAACAGAAAATGTCAGGACAGGGCAGGCTGGAGAAAGATCATTTTGGGCATCTAAAGCCCATACACCGGAAGGTAGAATGGGAGCTGATAAAGAAAGAAAGAAAGAAAGAAAAAAATACACAAAATGCCATGACTCCATCGCAGCCACCATCATTGCCGGTCGACTTCTCTGCCACTGTGTTGATAGGCGATGCTACAGACATTATGTCTGTTTTTCATGCACCCGTGGCGACGTTTTTATTCGTCTGAGAGACAAAAACACTTCAGCAAGTTTCCGTGATGTGTCTTTATCTTGCTCTGCATCTTCATCTTGTAGTTGTTGTTATCGATCCCAACTGCTAATACTAGTGATACTATTTCAAAAGGAACTTTCCATCGTAACAGCAACTGAAACTATAGAGGGATATCACTACTTAGCGTTCCGAAAAGTATATGCCAGGATACTGGAAATGAGAGTAAGAAAAAGAGTAGAGGATCAGATTGAAGAGCATCAGAGTGGATTTAGACCACGAAGAAGTGTACAAGACCACATTTTTACAATTACACAAATAATAGAAAAATTCCTTGAGAGAAATATTGACTTTCAACTGTGTTTTATTGACAGAAAATGCATTTGACACTGTAAAGAGGGACGAACTATGGCATTCCTTAAAAGAACACAACGTAGAGCAAAATTTAATAGATAGAAGCCATTAAAAGTTTTTACAATAAACCAACATGCGCAGTGAGAGTAGCTGGAAATGTATCAGAAGAATTTGATGTAGATATAGGAGTAAGACAGGATTGTATCCTAAGTCCTCTTTTGTTTATCACATTTATGGATTCAGTCGCAAAGGCATCCGCAAAAATGAATAAAGTGAATGTAGGTATGTGGAAGCTCAAACCAGTAAATGTATCTATGCTTTCATTTGCCGATGATTTAGTTCTGTTTGGAAAATCAGAAAGTGACCTTCAGTTGAATATCAACATTATGAACAAATAAAAGAGGAATGAGAGTAAATGCAAAGAAAACCAAGACAATGCTAGTACTAGTAACTAGGGAAGCTAAAAGTAAAACACAAAATCTTAAATTAGGCAGGGAGAATTTAGAGCAAGTTCAAAGCTACAATTACCTAGGAGTAATGATTAACTCGAGGGAAAACTAAGACAGGAAATCAGCCAGAGAATCTAAAAGGCAAGTGCAATATATAACCATCTAGGAAAGGCATTTGTAGGTAAGCATTAGCAAGAATTGTCAACAAAAACCAAAATGGCAGTATACAATACAGTTTATTGTCCTACTCTCCTCTATGGCAGCGAAACCCGAACCTTAGCCTTAAACTGTAGAGAATACAGTAGAGTACAGGCAGCCAAAGTAAATATCTAAGAAGAATAGTAGGGAAAACTAAAAGGGACAAAATCAGAAACACAACAATAAGAGATCAAACGAAAGCAGATGGCATAAAAACTAAGATAGAAACAAATCAATTGAGATGGTTTGAGCATGTAAACAGAATAAATGACAATAGAATAGCTAAATCAGTATACAGGGCTAAAGGCCAAGGTAAAAGACCAAAAGGCAAACCTTGGAGAAAGTGGGAAGAAGATATAAAACAGGCATTGAAGCATAGAAATTTAACTTTTTTGGAAGGAACTAGAAAATGTCAGGACAGGACATCCTGGGGAAAGATCATCTCGGGCATCTGAACCCATACACCGAAAGGTAGAATGTGAACTGGTAAAGAAAGAAAGAGAGAGAAAACTATGACTATGAGTGTCCACTTTCATAACCAAAGAAATGTACATGGTGAACCCAGTCTTTTTTTTTTTTTTAAACAAAACGCCTGTCAAAGTATCCAAGAAGGCCAAACTTTTAGGTGTCAGCTTTGACAGAAGGTCATCCTTTTACCTCATATTCAGAGCATTAAGAAAAATGTCAAATGGCTCTGCTGAATATTCTGTGAGTTGTGGGTCACACAAATTGGGATACTGACAGTGACAGAGTGACCTTAGTGAAATTATATAGAGCACTGGTCTGGTCCAAGTTGGACCAAGCTTCTGCCCCCAAACATGTATTAAAAATGCTAGACCCCGCTCATTTTCAGGGTCTTTGTAATGGGTTAGGCGCCTTCCGAACTTCACCTGTAAAGAGCCTATATGTTAAAGCTGGTGAACCATCTTTACATCACCGAGGCCTAAAATTGTCAATGAATTACTATTTGAAATTTAAAGTCACTACCCTAAAACTAAAAACCTACCTACAAAAACGTATTTGAAACTTCCCCGTCTGTGATATTTGAGACATCCAAAACTACCCCACCTTTCAGCATTCGAACTCTCCCCGCATATGATGGAGAAATATAAATTTCAAGGAAATGAATAATAGTAACTTTCAAATCCCCCCACCATATAAATTTAGATTTTTCATTGTCAAAATTTTCAAAGGACAAAACAAGCCCACTCGTTTTTCAACAGGAATTTATGCAGATGAGAGATACTTTCCTTGACACTAATGACAGACACTGAAATTTATGATTACACAGATGGCTTGAAAGAGAGTGGAAAGGTAAGTGCTGACATTCATTATCCGGATCATCCGGAATCCTCGAAGAATGTGTGTCTGAAAGATAATACTTCTATTTTCAATGCTGAATTGCATGCCATTTTTTAGCTTTGACTTTGAATGATTTTAAAAAGCTATCGAGGAGTTATCAGAATTTTATTATCTGGACGGATAGTATGTCTGCCTTTCGAGGTCTGAGAACTTCAGATATTAAAAATATAGTAATAATACTAGTTAGACACATTTTAAAAGAGCTTCCATGTTGGACAACACATTATGTTTGTCTGGGTTCCGGGACATGTTGACATCAATGGAAATGAAAATGCTGACAAGTTAGCAAAAGAGGCACGCTCCAAAGATGTCAGCTGTGGTGCTTTACTTGAGTATGCAGACTTGAAGTTGAAGCTTTTACTTAATAATTATATTAACAGAACTTGATGGGAGGAGTGGGACCAAGAAGTTAATAACAAGCTTCATGAAGTTGTCCCAAAAATGACAAAGTAAGAATTAGAAAAGAAGAGAGCGTGTTAAGCTGCCTACATATTGGTCATTCGTGGCTCATACAGGGTTTCCTTTTAACCCATGATGACCAGCCTTTATGTCACTCCTGTGATTGTCTTTTTAATATTATTAAATTAAACATGTTTTAACAGAGTGCACTGATCTGATCAATATACGAATGAAATATTGTTCTGAAGGAAACATTTACAACTCTTTCAGAATAATGATCTGCAAACTGTTTCTGCGTTCATGAAAGCAATAGAGTGTATCGACAGATCTACAGTACTAAATACTTATCTATTTTAGACACATTTTAAAAAGACCTTCCATGTTGGAAAACACATTGACTATAATTTTATAATATTTACAAATACTTACGGAAGCTTTTGAGTTTTTAAAGTGCGTTATGTTCTGCCTGGACAGTTGCCAGAAACATTAGCTAGCTATGACTATGAAGCCACGGTGGACAGGGTTACTTCAAAGAAACAAACAAACTTAACATAGAAGATGTGATATCGCATTTGTTACTCTTAGTTTTTTATTTAGATAAGAAAAACAGAAAGCAAACAGAAAATCACTCTCTATTATTGTATTTTATTCTATCTTATTACAATTATCAGACACTAATGGAGGAGTACAAGGATGCAAGTGGCTTTCGCATGGATCCATTTCTTCTGCCTCCAGAGTGGAATACAGTGAAAAAATCAAACTGGCTTTATCACTGGCGATTTCACAAAGGCTTATACATTGCGGGTCACTGCATAAAGTGGATCTACATTCCTTCCAGAATCAAAATTGCCAAAACTCACAAGATTTATCCAAAACAGGGTTTTAAAAAGTAAGTGATGCCCAGTTGTCTTCTTTAGTGTTATGTATATAAAAAAAAGGAAGGTTCCTTCAAAGCCCTTAAGGCATATAGAGCCGGAGCTTATCCCGGTTTCTATAGCGTGAAGCGGAACAAGTGACAATAATCACTACCTGGCCAGGACGCTAGTCTGACGCAGGTTTTTACTCCTGCTAGTGCTTGTACCCATTTGCACCTGGGTAGAGTGAGGAAATGCGTGTTTAGTGTCTTTCCCAAGGAAGACAATGTCTGACTTGGCTTTGCTAGGATTCAAACTCGGGACCTCATGATCCCCAGTCCGGCAGCCTAACCGCTTGGCCACCAACGTCACTATGTAAAAACCAAAAGTCAAATACTTTGGGTGTATACCTTATATTTATGTATTTTCTAATGGTGTTATTAAGCGGGTACTGGAGGTGATTTTCGTTATTTTGAAAGATAAGATTTTAAAAACAATTTTGTTTAGAATTCTCTATGTCCAAATTTGCGGAAAACTATGTGGAAAAGTGTATTTGTCTTCGGGTTGCCAGAGTTATGTTGTACTATTTATTGGCCAGGCCTACCTACAAACGACAAGGGCACATGGTTATTTGCACTTACAGACAGTAAAAGTAAAAGTTGGTGTCAGGTTGTTCTCATCGATTCAGTTGTTCTGAAGTTCCTTTTTGTTGAGTGTAGGCACAGATCTACCTATCTAATAGTATTACATCGCTTTTTTTATCTTGATAATTTTGGTATTAAACAGAAGAGAAAAAAACCAGATACAAACTCCATAATTCTTGCCGGTTAGCCTACTAAAAATAGATTTGATTTTAGGAATTTCCCATCTCCACTGTTACTCAGAAAACGGCGACTTGAGTCAAGGAATGAGCCCAAGAATGTTCATGTTAATTCAAGAAATAATTTACTGTTTTTATTTCTTTCTTTATAAGTTCCCATTCTACCTTTCAGTGTATGGGTCTTGTACACTTCTTCCTGGTCTAAATCCACTCTGATGCTCTTCAATCTGATCCTCTACTCTTTTCCTTAGTCTCATATCCAGTATCCTGGCATATACTTTTCCTGGAACGCTACGTAGTGATATCCCTCTATAGTTTAAGCATTCCATAGTTGATCCTTTCTTATGTATTGGTACTACCGTTCCCTTTTTTACAGTCGTTTGGCACCTGTTTGAACTTCCATGCTTGTTGCAATATTGCATGTAATAGTTTGTCTGCCTCTCTCCCTTGGTTTTTAATCATTTCTGGATAAACTTGATCTGCTCCTGGGGCTTTTCCTAATTTTACTTTTCTTATAGCTGTTTGGATTTCTTCCATTGATATATCTACATCTTCAGCTGTCTCCTCTGGTTTACTTGATACTCTTACTAATTAAACTTTACTCCTTGTTTCATAGGTTCTGGAGGGATTATGTAATTGGTGAAAATGCTGTTTCCATGATTTCGCTGTCTTCTTTCATTATTTCTCCTTTGACATTCTTAATTTGTCGTATTGGGTATGCTTTAGTCTTTGTCATGCTCTTCATTGCCCCCAGAACAGCTTTTGATTTCCTTGATAGCTTTCTTGGAATCTTTGTCCAAACTATACCCATTGTTCCTGTTTGGCTTGCCTCATTTCCTCTTTGGCAATAGTTATTATATTCACGTAATCTATCCTATCCTCTGGTCTCTTTGATTGCAAGTATTTTTTCCAGGCATCCTTCTTTTCTTTGATCTTAGTCTTGACATTTTCATTCGACCATGCTGTTCTTTTCCTATCTCCTTTAATTTGTTTCCTACCACAGACCTCTTCAGTACAACTGAGGAGTGTTTTCTCTATTGTGCTATCATTCAGATCTATCTGTCTTTCACTGATAAATCTTTTTATCCTAGATTGATATACCTGTTTTACTACTGGTTTATTTAATTCCTCTATTTTGAGTTTAGTAGCTTTCTTCTCTTTCCTTTTCTGTTTGTTTTCCTCAGTCAGTAATCTCATTGCAATCACTAAGTGATGATCACTAAATATTTCTGCTCCTCTGTTTACTCTTGCATCCAATGTACTGTAAAAAGGGGGCTGCTAACTATTACGTAGTCTATAATTGACTTTTCACACCTGTCTTCATTATATTTGTGGATATCTTTATGAGGAAAAAAGGTGTGGGCTATTTTCATGTTATTCCTTAGGCAAGAATCTATGAGTCTCTCTCCATTTGGATAAGTCATTGTCTCTCCTTCTTTACCTATTACTCCTGACGTTTCTACATTGTTGCCTACTCTAGTGTTTAAATCTCCTAAAAGCATTAGTTCCTGTTTGGATTTAAGATTCTCTGCAGCTATGTGTAAATCTTCTCTATGGCAGCGAAACCCGGACCTTAGACAGTAGAGAATACAGTAGAGTATAGGCAGCTGAAATGAAATATCTAAGAAGAGAAGTAGGGAAAACTAAAAGAGAAAAATCAGAAACACAACAATAAGAGATCAAACCAAAGCAGATGCCATAAAAACTAAGAAAGAAAGAAATCAACTGAGATGGTTTGGGCATGTTAACAGAATGAATTACTATAGAATAGCTAAATCAGTGTACAGTGCTAAAGCCCAAGGTAAAAGACCAAAAGGCAGACCTTGGAGAAAGTGGGAAGAAGATATAAAAGAGGCATTGAAGCATAGAAATGTAACATTTTTGGAAGGAAACAGAAAATGCCAGGGCAGGGCATCCTGGAGAAAGATCATCTCGGGTATCTGAACCTATACACCGAAAGGTAGAATGGAAACTGATAAAGAAAGAAAGACCTTCGATGCACCCAAACCACCTACAGTCCTCACCATCGAGTATTTGGTTTTGGCTGTCAGAACTTTTCTCCCGAATGAGGTGCTTTAACTGTCATCGGTCTGGCAATGGAAAGACGAAGTGTCGTCAAGAGGCCTCTTGCCCCCGCTGTGCTGTGGTAAGGGTTGACACTCTGAAAAGCAATCCTCCACTTTAAAACACAGCATGGTGGTATGTTTTTCAGGCTAGAGCGTCTCTTCTACCAAGTCTAGCTGTCTCTGTGCAGTGAAAAATGTTACGCTGCCATTCCTGACCACTTCTGCTGGAACCAAAACCATGTCAGATAAAAAGAAGACCAGACCAATGGTCAGCGGGGACAAATCTGTCCCCACCAAAAACAAATTTGCTGTTCTTTTGGATGAGGAAGAGATGGACTTCGATCCATCGTCTTCCCGACACCCCATCTTCCCGTCCATCTTCATCCCTACCCTCCCTCTTATCCCTCACCCCCACATCCTTCTACCCCACACCCCCTTCCCTCCCTCCCAGACCCCAGTCCCTTTGTCACAACCCACCCCTCTGATCCCACCCCCCCCACTACCTCCATCTTCCTAACAAACTCCAGCCCCTCCCCCTTCCCATCCAATTCCATCCCCCTCCCACTCCCCCCTGGAATCCCAAACCTCCTTCCACTTTGTCTTCTTCGAGACCAGGTGGGAAGGAGGTACGTTAAAAACAAACACCACCGAAGTCTTGGGGGGCGAAGCCGACGGTTTCAAAACAGCAAGGAGGACTGAAGCCTGATGCTCAGCCCTCCTTTGCGAAGAAAGACTAGGGTTCAGTCTAAAAGTACAAACATAAATTAAATTTAAAATGGATACCCTTCTGCAGTGGAATGTTAGAGGCATAAAAGCAAATTATGAAGAACTCATTTTATTATATAATTTAAAGATAGGACAAAGTTATCGGTAAAAAGATACACCTGTATACAGGGTAATAATCTTTCACTATCTGTTCTGTGTGCCTGCCACCATCAGTTAACACAAGCGTGCATGAAATGAAAAACCATTTATCTCAGCTTCCTCCCCTTTCCTCTTACTTGGGGATTTCAATGCCTATTCTTTATGGGGCAATTCCCGACTAGACAACCGTGGTCGAATGATAGAGAAGTTGATCTCCAACCAGGATTTAATTCCCTCAAATTCAGGAGAAGTGACATTTCTTCATTCAGCCTATCAATCAGTTTCAGCCATGGATTTATCACTTGCCTCTCCCTTTCTTGCTCTAGACTTCTCATGGCGCATTCATGACGACCTCTGTGGTGGTGATCACTACCCTATCATTTTAGGCTTTTAAGCCAACAGAACAGAGGACTCTACTGTATATTTCAATTTCAGTCAAGCAAACTGGACTCTTTTCAAAACATTATGTTCTTCTGACATAGACAACTCTATCCTATCATCCGATGACCCCATATCCACTTTCTCTGAGAATTGATTTCTTTGACAAAAAGAACAATTCCCTTCCATCCCTGTAACCACCACAAATTCCCAAGGGAATGTAAGGAAGCATTCAACAGAAGAAAGAAAGCTCAATGATCCTTTTTTAGAAATCCATGTGCAGAAAATTTGATAAAAAATATTTTTGAAAGGCCAAGACAAGATACATAATAAGACAAGCTGAAAGGAATTCCTGGCAGAAATATATTTCCTCTCTAAATTGTAATGCCACCACCAAAACCGTGTGGAAAGTAGTGAGGAAAATTAAAGATAAGACAGCTTGCGCAAATATCCACCTCAAAAAGGACGGCAAGTTAATTACCTTGGTCTGCAGAGTATTGCCCAGAATTTTTCCTCTGGACATTACTTCACACTCCACAGGTTTCTAAAAGTTAATACAAGTGAATGAAAAAAGACCATAAACCTTACCTCGGACAATATAGAACCCTATAATAACAAACTTTTTTCTCTGGAAGAGCTGAGAGCATCAAATGAATCAGCTGCAGGACCTACTGTATTTACTATCAATTTCTGACTAACCTTTCCAACTCTTGTCCACCCTTTTAAAAATATTCAATAAAATCTGGACTACAGGCTGAATTCCCATTTGTCATCACTATTCCAAGGTCTAACCGAGAACTCAGTGAACTATCTAGTTATAAACCAATAGCTTTAACTAGTTACCTTTGAAAAACCATGGAAAGAATGGTGAATAACCGCCTTCTTTGGGTCTTGGAGTGAAAACATCTTCTTTCTAAAATCCAATGCGGTTTTCGCAAAAACCATAGTACTAATGTTCATCTTATCCGTCTGGAAAGTTTTATTTGGGAAGCCTTTGCTCGAAAGAGACAGGTCCTTACTGTCTTTTTTTACCTGGAAAAGGCTTACGACATGACCTGGAAACATGGCATTATTACGGACCTTTTCAACCTCAGCTTCTGTAGTCATCTCCCTAGTTTTGTTTCTGATTTTCTGTCAAAATGGCATTTCAAGGTTAAATTAGGGTCTACACTGTCTGAAGATTTTTCCCAGGAAAATGAAGTTCCACAGGAAAATGAAGTTCCACGAGGTAGCACTCTTTCTTCGGTATTATTTAACATAAAAATCAATAATATCATAAAGGCACTGCCTACCAATGTACAAGCATCTCTTTTTGTAGATGATTTTGCTATCTATACTCACCACATTTAAAAACGCACCACTATAATAAAGGCCATATATTTTGTAATGGCAAAGTAATGTTTTAATATCCTAAATTCTTGTGAACTTCAAGATATGAGCTTCTTCTCAGGGCAGTTTTTGTCTGTATCACATTCACGCGCAATGTAGATCACGTGGTAATTTAACAAAAGAAATCACGTTTTTATATCGCGCATTGAAAATTTGTTGATGAAAACACACAAATTTTTGCACAGTAAAATGTATAGCATATTCAGAAATAAAAAAGCATCATTTCATTTTGTTACTTTGCTCATTGACACTGAAACAAGATGCTAGTTCTGAGTCATGACGAGCGTAATGTCACCATAGGACTTGTTCAAGGCCTTTCAGGGAAGTTGCCAGAGCGGATAAATTGTCATTACACACTTCAATTTCAAGATTGTTGCAACGACATGATGCCACCGGTAATGTCCGACCTCAACAGTGGAGCGGACAACAACGAGTGACGGCACAAGCGTGGGACCGCCATATTGTGCTTACTCACTTGCGTAGTCGGTTCCAAACGGCATACCACACAGCCACCGCCATTGTTGGCAATAAAGATCAAGTGCACCCAAATACTGTCCGCAACAGATTAAGGAATGCGGGATTAAACTGTCACCGACCATACATGGGTCCTGTTCTAAACATTCGGCAAGGTCAGCGTCGTCTGGTTTGTCCCACCAGCATCAAAAATGGTTGGACGTTACTGGAATTCAGTTCTCTTCCCAGATGAGAGCTGATTTAACGTTTCCGCCCTGATGGACGTGTTCGAGTTTTGGAGATGATGACGAAAGCAATTTGCTTCAAATGGCGTCATGAAGCGGGATTGATATAGAGGAGACAGTGTTCTTATGTGGCGAGGTATCAGCTATCATCATCAGACACTTCTACACATGCTTAGACAACCGGTTTTGGCCCAGGTCCACCAGTGATGAAATCGTTACACCAATTGTCATACCAACTTTCCAGGTGCATCAACAACTCCTCGTTTTCCAGCAGGACAACGCTCCCCCCCCCCCCACTGCCATCTGTGAATTGAGCACGCTGTGCAGGAGGAATGGCAAGCTATCCCAGAGATTCATACAGTGATTCGTCGGGTCCCTAAGGAGGAGGAGTCAAACTTGTTTGCATTCAAGAGAGGCCACATAGTTGATAATTTATTGAAAAGTTCATCATTATTTCCCATTTTTGTTTGGCGTTTTAATAAATATGTTTTGATTGAAGATCCTTTGTCTTTGTGTTAGTTCATTCTTATCCAAATTCACTTTAAGAAAAACATTTTTAATGTGAACGAAAATATACGAATAATTTCAACAATTTTTAAACTTGCCTGTTTCAAATACGAAGAGAAGTAATTCAGTGGTGCGTTTTTTAAATGTGATGAGTATATATTAAAGGTAAACATTTGCCATACCTTGAAAGATCAATGCAACTATGTATCAACAAAGTTCAAAAATGGGTAACTGACAACGGTTTTAAATTCTCCACATCAAAAACTGTATGTGTCCACTTTCATAAGCAAAGAAATATACATGCTGAACCCAGTCTTTATTTAAACAAAACGCCTCTCAAAGTATCTAAAGAGGCCAAATATTAGGTGTGATCTTTGACAAAAAATTGTCCTTCTTGCCTCATGTTCAAAACCATAAGAAAAAATGTCAAAAGGCCCTGAATATTCTGCGAGTTGTGGGTCACACGGATTGGGATGCTGACAGAGTGACCCTACTGAGATTATATAAAGCATTTGTCCGGTCCAAGCTGGACTATGGCTTTGTTGTTTATGGATCCGCCCGCAAACATGTATTAAAAATTCTAGGCCCCATTCATCATCAGGGTCTTCGTAATGCCTTAGGCATCTTCCGAACTTCACCTGTAAAGAGCCTATATGTAGAAGCCAGTGAACCATCTTTACATCACCGACGACTAAAACTGTCAATGAATTACTATTTGAAATTAAAGTCACTACCCCAAAACCCTGCCTTCAAAAAACGTATTTGAAGCTTCCCCGTCTGTTCAAAAATGGGTAACTGACAACGGTTTTTAACTCTCCACATCTAAAACTGTATGTGTCCACTTTCATAACGAAAGAAATATACATGTTGAACCCAGTCTTTATTTAAACAAAATGCCTCTCAAAGTATCTCAGGAGGCCAAATTTTAGGCGTGATCTAAAGAGGCCAAATTTTAGGTGTGATCCAAAACTATCCCACCTTTCGCATTCATATTCTCCCCCATATATTACAGGGAAACATAAATTATGAGGAAATAAATAATAGATTAATAATTTTCAAATTTCCCCACCATGGACCAAAACCAATATAATTTAGATTTTTCATTGTCCAAATTTTCAAAGGACAAAACGAACCTGTTAGTTTTTCAACAGGAATTTTTCCAGATGAGAGATACTTTCCCTGACAGTGTGTATGTTTACACAGATGGCTTGAAAGAGAGTGAAGAGGAAAGTGCTGCCAATTATTATCCGGATCATCCGGAATCCTCGAAGAATGTATGTCTGAAAGATAATTCTTCTATTTTCAATGCAGAATTGCACACCATTCTTTTAGCTTTGAATGATTTAAAAAAGATATCGAGCAGTTATCAGAATTTTATTATCTGGACGGATAGTCTGTCTGCCCTTCAGGGTCTCAGAACTGTAGATACTAAGAATCAAGTAATAATACTAATTAAACACGTTTTAAAAGACCTTGTTGGAAAAAACATTACGTTTGTCTGGATACCAGGGCATGTTGGCATCAATGGAAATGAAAGTGCCGACAAGTGAGCAAAAGAGGCACACTCCAAAGATGTCAGCCCTGGTGCCTTACTTGATTTTGAAGATTTAAAACTTTATGTGAATGTATTAACAAAACTTGACAGGAGTGGGACCAAGAAGTTAACAAGCTTCATGAAGAGGCCCCAAAAATGACAGAAAGGTAACAGTAAAAAAATTCAGAAATAGAAAAGAAGAGAGTGTGTCAAGTCATATTGGTCATTCGGGGCTCACACAGGTTTTCCTGTTGATCCATGATGACCAATCTTTCTGTCACTCCTGTGATTGCCTTTTTACCATTAAACATGTTTTAATAGAGTGCTCTGAATTGATTGATTATATACAAATAAAATATTTTTCCGAGGGAAGAATCTACAAACTCTTTCGGAATGATGATCTAGAAACTATTTTTGCTTATTTGAAAGAAATTGAAGTGTATGGACAGATTTAGAATGCTAAAAATGTATCAATTGTTAACACATTGACTATATTTCTATACCATTTACAAATATTACGAAAGCTTTTGATTTTTTAAAGTGCTTTATGTTGTGCCTGGACAGTCGTTAGTAATATTAGTCAGCTATGAACCCTGAGATCACCACAATGGTGAACAGGGTTACTTCAACAGAAGAAAGAAACAAACAAGTCGTCAGTAATATTAGTCAGCTACGAACCCTGAGATCACCACCATGGTGGTCAGGGTGACTGCAAAGAAACAAACTAACAAAGCTCTGATCTGGTCGATATACGAATGAAATGTTATTCTGAAGAAAGCATTTACAAATTCTTTCAGAATAATGATCTGGAAACAATTTTTGCATTTCTGAAAGAAATTGAAGTGTATCATTTTAAGCCTGTTCTGTTTCCATGCATAATCTCACCTTATTTTGATTTAGAGTAAATTATTTAAACTGTCTTTATTTTTCCTTTCACTAGTTACATGATCCCAAACAACTATCTTCACTTCCTGCATTTTCGGACATGCAAGAGAGACAGGTGGCACGAGGTAGACTGTGACAACCTCACACTGAGCATCGACAATGAATTCAGCCTCAAACGCTTTATGACACCTGTCATTAAGGGCATTTTAAAGCTACCCCTAGATGATTTTGTCCTTGATGAATTGTTTGTAAAATCTATGGAAAACGGTCACTCTCCTTATAGGAAAGACATTGAAGGGACTTAATACAGTGTACCTGTGTTCACATTGATAAAATGCATTTACTGTTAATGAGATTTTTTTTTTTTAATCAATGACATTCGTTTAGACAGAAAATCTTCCATTTATAAGGATGTAACCCAAAAAGTACTTAACTTTTCCTCTGAACTCTGACACTTGCATTGTTTCATTATCTTTTTTATGTTGAGGAAATGTCTTTTAAATTTATCCTTTACACTAAGGGAGAATTCTTTTACCAATCAGAAAATATCATCTCAAACCTTCCTTCTCAAAGAGGTAGGCCTGGGCACTGATCGCTCTCCACTTGATCATGAGCAGCCTACGATAAAGTGTAATCGAGCTGGAACTTCGATCGTGGTCACAGCTATGCGCACGATCCCAGTTATGACCATGGTCACAACTACGCACATGGTCATATAGTTTTGATGCATAATGCTTCACCACAGCCAACCGCATGCGGCGAGGGAGAGAGAGAGAGAGAGGTTATGACTGGGACTGACAGCGGAAAAACACTGCGACAAGCGTCAATGAGGATGGGCGGGTGGGGTAAACGTCCAGACACTGACTTAGAGGTTCAGACCGGGAATTAGTCCCTATTATTTTATGAAATGGTCCTTATTGCTCAATATTACATAGCTATTTTTAGACGTGGTTGAAATGATACCCTGGCAGAGCCCTGCCACATTTTTTCTCCTTCCTCTGTCATCCCAACCAACAAACGAGCGAGCTGCGACTTTCAAAGAAACATGGCCTCCCCCTCTCAACCCATGCCTGCTCTCCCCATCCCGTTCCGTCCCACTAACACACTACAGTACTATCATCCCGCCCCGTCTTCCTGTCGTCACACAGTCTAAAAACTTGGCTGATCAACAGCCAGAAGGAATCGAGCAGGCATTTATTTGATAGTGGTATTGGTGGCAGCTTGTTTTACTTTCAGTTTGGGATTAGAATGAATGTAATGCAGTCAAAGATTGGTTTGTTGAAGGCATCGACAGACACATTTGCTGGATGCCACGAGCCATCGAGCAGACTGTCTAAAGGAAAGTATCGATAGGTGGCAGTTAGTTTCGCTTTTAAACTGGGATTATAGGGAATTATTAATTAATGTAGTCAGAGACTAATGTGTTGAAGATATAGATATATATGAATTTGTTCGATGCTATGATCAGTGATGAACGCCACGAGTCTATGATCACTGTTTGAGCATCGAATCTTAGATCAAGAAGCCATGATCATGAGCGATTGAGTAATTCTTGAGGTTCGCCCAGGCCTACAAAGAGGATGCTTTTCAGGCCATTCTTTCCTTACATTAAGGAAATATCTAAACTTCTAAAAATTCCTGATAATCCTAATCAATTAATTGATTGTTTACATTTCTACATTTGATTGCTTCTTTGAGGATATACATATATGACATTGTAATAAAAGGGTGTGACTTTGTAATCAACCTTAGAAAGTTATAATATTCATCCAATGATAAAACCTAGGACAAGGTCTAAAACAAAATCTGAAAGAAAAAAAGAAGAGAAAAGGAAAAACAAAAAGGAGACATAAAGAGAACGAGGAAAATAAAAAAAGACGAATAGAGAGGACGGAGAAAATCAGAGAGAGAGGCAGACAGACAGACAGAGACAATGAAAGAGAGAGAGATGAGGTAACATACAGAGCGGGAGGGGTGGGGGGGGTGCACGTGGCTGCATGGTCAGGCTTTACATAATTTGTTAGGTTTCAATATAAAAATACCATTTTCTCTTCATCTTCACCCTTTCCAACGGGGTTTTTTTTCGAAGAGAGAGAGAGAGAGAGAGAGCACAATAGAGAGACAGACAGAGACTCCGAGAGTGAGAGACAGAGACATCACAATACAGAGACAGAGAGGGAGAGGGAGATAGATAGTCAGAGTCAGGCAGTGTGTAACTTAATTTCAAGATTAGATCTAGATCTATACATGTACTTTGAAGAAACATGTGAAATAACATTTTATTTTTCACATACATACAGACAGACTGAGAGCAATTAGATCTACATTATGTTAATGAAAGGGAGTCTTAACAAAATAAGATGGCATAAATGTGTATATAAATTTAAGTTCAAGATTACACTTTCAAAAACAGGAATAGTAACACTAACATTGTACTCTTCAGAGAGAGACAGACAGACATACGGGAGAGGGAGAGAAAGATAAAAAGAGAGAGAGAGAGAGATAGACACATAGTCAGAAACCAATATTATATATTTCAATGAAGGGAGCTTGAATAAAATATGATGACTGAAAAAATTGGCAATAATGTGCAACTTAATTTCAAGATTAGATCTTGATCTATACATGTACTTTGATTGTAATTTGAATGGATTACGTCATTATGTGCCCATAGAAGCTTTTGAAATTGAATATCTGCTGATATGTCAAGACATAAGAAAATTGCAAGCTCTTGTAAAGACTGATAGGTTTGTAACGTGTAGAAGAGGATGAGGTGTGTGTGTCGGGTTGGGGGGGGGGGGCATGATAGGTTGAAATCCTTTTTGCATTGACTTTTTAATTTCACACAATGTATTGACATGTAGAATTATGACAACCCGAAAAACAAGTGGTTTTCAGCAGGAGTGTGCTATATTACAACGCTTTTGAACAATAAGGAAACATTCTCATACAGTGCATGTAATAAATTATATCTCTTATTGAAGACAAAAAGTCTACATCAGACTAATTTACCTTCTCATCTATCAAAACATTGCTTTAGTATATATATAACAATAAACGCGTAACTTTCCCTGCTAACGCCATGACTTCAAAATACTTTGCTCTACACAGTGCTAGGCTTGCAATTGAAGGATCAAATGTCAATCATCCGGTCAAAGCCACTGTTACCTTCGCTTGGGAGCATTACACTGCGAACCTTTTTTTCAAAACATCACAGTTGCGAACATACTCAATTTTAAGCAAATTTAAACATTACACTTGTGAACCAATAGTGGTTCAACAAAAATTAAAGCATTGCATTTGTGAACCTGACGATTTGTAATCGAGCTGTGCTCGTACTTAATGCATTCCCCTCTGCGTTTACAGGCTTGGGAATGTCTCATACTGGTATAAGCCCGCGTTAGGAATGTTTGTGTTTAATTTTATTGTTCACAGTACTGGATAAAACTATGTACACTATTTACATGGTAGACTCTTCGGCAATGACATAAAGCAGACTTTCTTCAGGAACTTGTTTTTTTCAAGGGCTCCGTCCCTTGTACTGGATTGCTGCTGCCATCGCGCATCTTGAAATGATTTTCAAACAGCACTTCTTGTAGGCGGTCGAAGGGCTAAAAAAAGACGGATGACTGGTGTAAAAAAAAGGCCATTCAGCTTTCGGCGGAATGCTTCACACCCATTTGTTGTTCTCTTACTGACATCAGTGCTGTCCCACAAAGTTGGTGGGAATGTAGAATTGCTGCAGATGTAGGTCTCCGTCAGGTATGCCTGGAACAAGATGTCAAAGGCGAAGCTTTCATAAATGTCCAGGTAATCAAAAAGGGCAGTCCAAAAGGGAGCTTCAAGAACTGGCCTATTTCTGAATCTTGAGATTTGTATTCACCAGACAGTCCCAACTCCTGGATCTTCCGCCACCAGTTCTTTTTAAAGTGGAATAAGCAGTTTTTCACCGTCATTCCTGGAAACGTCTCCGTTGCTGCCTTGGGGATCGCTTTCTCAAAGTCAATATGCAGGGTTTTACTATCAAGTAAGGTTCTCTCCATTGACTTTTTGGTAGATGGTGTTGAGAAAATTGAACATGGCGCAATAGATCTCAGTAGACTTCCCCGGAGGAAGAAAAAGCTACGGGCATGTGGATGATGTAGTGTCCATGTGCGTAGGTAATGATTGTGTAGATCTGAAAGAAGTGCTTTGGACTGCTCTTGAATGTCCCATCACCGAACATGTCCTAGATGCCCTTCAGATCTTCCAGTGCTCATGGACTGTAGATGCAGGCTATCTGATTCTGTAGGTTAGTCTTTACACATGTGTCGTGCTTGGTAGAAATTGATGACGGTGCTTCCAGAATCTCCAGTCGTGTCACAAGCAGCTTTAGTTGGCTTTTTCTCCTCGGTTTCCACATGGCCATGCGGGTGTTGCTCATGTCCCTCTGTGTCAAGCAGTCTGTTGGTGTATGCTGAGCCTCTGATGAGAATTTTTCGGGGCCTGTGTCAAATCATCTTCCGCTTTTGTCTTGCAGGCTTGTCTGAATGGCTTTGCTTGGGAAGAAGCGAAATCTACATCGTGGTCATGAACAGTCATCCCATGAAGGACATTGGTTGTTCCAAGTTTTATTGTCACTCTCGCATTGCAATTTTTTCTAGTGCAGCACCACGTTCTTGAAGTTTTGCTCTCCTTCATTAGTCTGTACAGGTGTCCTTACAGTTGAATAGCTGACTTGCCTTTACTTGTCTCAACTATCTGTATATCCATCGTATTGTTGCAGTCCTCACAGTCGCAGTGTGACAGTAGTTGTAAGTATGAGGGGGTATAGTGGTTTATTTAGCCTCGGATTTTCAGTTAGCACCAGCACCAGTTGTAAATATGAAAATCAGAATGTCAAAATTCTTTTGCACAAGGTATCGCAAATTGTGTTTACGCCTTTGACTTGAGATTGTAAAGGCTTGTCGCCACTGTGTTGTCACACGCTATGACTCACATGTTTATTGCCGTGAGTTGAACTCATGACCTGGAATTTGGTTGTATTGTTTTTTGGCCTTTTTGTGTTTGTGCTTGGGTGACGCAGGGGCGCAGGTAGCTTGGGTGACGCAAGCTAATATTACATTTGCCGCAGTGTGTGGTTATATGCACTCATATTTGATTCAAAGAAAAACACAAAATCCGCTATTGACGCTAGTTTCTCTTCTCAACCAAATATTTGTAATCGAACAGTGTCCCCATATTCGAGCAAAATCCGATATTCGCCCCCATATCGGATAGGTTCGTAAGTGTAATGTTTGGTGCCCTTTGGAGTTTTTAGGTTCCCAAGTGTAGTGTGCGATGCCG
Source organism: Doris montereyensis (assembly GCA_037039925.1). Taxonomy (NCBI): domain Eukaryota; kingdom Metazoa; phylum Mollusca; class Gastropoda; order Nudibranchia; family Dorididae; genus Doris; species Doris montereyensis. The sequence continues at coordinate 66,465 of JAXRKP010001063.1, read as the reverse complement.
TTTGAAGATTGTAGGTTCGCAAGTGTAATACGCCCTTCGCTTCAAGTTCAATGACAGGGCAGGTTTGCCTGGGTGGAGACGGCTAAAGCTACAATATGCGCGCTCGGTGGTGTTATTACATAACATGACCGATAAATGCATAACCTTCCCCGCTAACGCCTTGACTAAGACATAATACTATTGCTAGTTGTACAACGCTTTAGCGAGTATTAGAGGTGTCAATCACATGGTCACATGTCCAGTGCAGGCTTCATGTATCACGGCAGAGCCTCTCTGGCTTGATATTTTGGAAGCGATCGGGGCAACAAGCTGCGCTTTTCTTGGGTTAAGATTATACTTTGAAAAATAGAAGAATAGGAATGATAATATTTCACATACCTGATCCTGTAGATCTAGTTCGTGAACAAAATATACCGACACTCTTTTGCATGTCTTGTCACTTTCAATATACTGAACGGCAATTAAACACAGAACATTTTCTCTGCATTTTGAGAAAGTTGAGATATCTAATCTAGATGGTACAATATTTTCAATATTCTTTTTTAAATAATCAAGCTGGGTTAGATCTAGATTAAATTTTAGATCTAGCTAGATCTAGATCCTTGCAATAGAGATTGATATATTAAAGTGAGGGAAATTATTTTGACTGTGTAGATTCTGTAGATGGAGGTGACGATGTCCTACTATTACAATCCAGAGTACCGGTATTTGAAGAAAGGTACAGTAAATTAAATAATCCAAGTATATGAACAGGAGAACAGTCCATCTTTGAAAATCATCAATGATGATATTAATGATAAATTTTATAGAGATATATATGCGACTGGAGACAACACAAACTTGAAGACTGCCTTATCAAAATCTAGAGATCTAGATCTAGATTTTCTAGATCTGAAATTGAGATCATCTAGATCTAATCTAGTAACAGAATAATTCCACTGAATTAGAACAACTCTCTGTGTGAAGGAATCTCGAAATCCTCTATAGTGTATGTAACACAGTAAATAATGTGAAATAGTTTAAATAATAAATCCAAGAAGGAACAGAACAGATAGCTCTAGTATCAATCGTTAACGAAATTCAAAATCAAAACCAGCAATTTTGCTTTCACTTGTAAACTGTAAACGTTAGAGGTTGACTACAGACTAAGCTTCAATATCGATGCATCAGGTTGTCTACTTGGGCTACACTAGCCTGATGTTGCAAGTTCTAGTAAAAAAAACGTTGGAAAGGGTGAGGATGAAGAAAAAATAGTATCTTTATATTGAAACCTAACAAATTATGCTAATCTACAACTCGGATTATCATATAAAAGATGTAATCTAAAGCTCAATTATTATACTTGATACTTTTTGTGACGGTGAGTAATGAGCATTTAGTCGGCCAGCCTCCATCTCAGGCAGCCTTTATCTCGGCTACGTGGCTTTCTACTTAGACTTAGATCTAGATTTTGCCCCCAAAATTCACCACGGTCAATATCGATAGGCTTCTACTTTTTTTACAAATTTCTTTCCAGCTTTGCACACAACTCATTTGATACAGTATTTAAATTTTATCAGATCGGAATTTTGTCTTAGTATTAGTAGATAGATCTAAATTAATTCTTGTTTTCATGAATTTTTGAACATAGCAATAATAGCATATGTTTTATTATACCCAAAAATATTTTTTCAAATATTATACAAAAAAATTCAGTTTTCACAAATCTATAAGGGCTGTCTTGAGATTAAGGTGAAAATAGCCATAAGTTGGAAAGTTCTAATTTGATCACAATGAAAGTGAAAGTTTAATATAAAATACTCTCACTATTTATCTATTTCTCTGTTCAGAAATTCTCATCAAGAAATTGAAATCAATTTTTCACTTCTTCAATGAGACCTTCCTCAGCGAAGCTTTATTCTGACATATGACATTCATGGGGTCCAAACAGGGTTTAATCTGAAGGAGCAATCTGTGTGGTGAGCATTGCAGAACATTGTAATTGTATCTGAAGCCACTTCTTTGTCAATTTCATTGTATCGGTGTGGCATTGTCATTCTGCAAGAGGATGCACTTCCTCGGGCAGCCTGGTCTTTTTCGACGCAGGGCTTCTCTTCTTGATCTGTCGAGTGTTTCACAATACTTGGCAGCATTTACAGTTTGATCAGGGGCAGGTCTACAAGCAAAATGCATTTTCAGTCGCCTGTCCTCACTCATCAAAGCATCAATGATGAACACGTGCAATGTTCTTGACTGCCACGGAAGACTGGGGCGCCCATGGCCTGATCATCTTCAAGATTTGAACGTCCTGTCTTGAATATGTTTTACCATTGATAGACCTGTATTTTGCTCATTACATCTTTACTGATTTGTGACATTTTTTGCTTCTGAAAAATTACGTCAGGTGGACCTATGTGTTTAGACAGTTTCGCCAACGATATGTTGTCTGTGTTAGCTGCTCATATTTTAACGATGACATTTTTGGAATAAAAGTTCAAGGGCAGTATCTCTCAAACTATCTGATGAATAGCATCATGCTAGTGAATAAGATAACCATGGCCAAATTAAAGTTCTAAGACTATGTTTGTCATGCTCCTTAAATTTAAAGTGCTGAGCCACAAGGAGGAAAACAGCTTTCCTTCCCCCTTTTCCTGATACAAATGTGGGAGGTTGGTGGGCTCTGCTGGTAGGTCCTAGTTCTGTCCTTTCACTCTTTGTCTAACCTTTTATTATTACTGTTTCCTCTTAATTCACCCTTATGCTTTAGAATCTTGTTAGAAATTTGGCCAGGGCCCAAGCTTTAACCTATTTAGAGTTGTAAAATTTGTTTTAATAATATGCAATAAATGTTACCCATCGCATTCCAACTACAGTAGTTACTGCCTCAATGCCCATTTCTCCTAAATGCCTGCAAACTGCAATCTTTGTGAAATCAATTTTTTTCTATATTATATAAAATGCCCCTTAAAAAAACCCCACCAAGATTTCCCCCTAAATGCCAGGTCACAATGGCAACTGCAGATGTAATTGTAATCTTTTCAATTAATCATAACCTGTTCATAACGACCACCAATGAGTATACCTCGTCGTTATGGACAGATGGTTGTTCTGAGCAGGTTATAATAGTAATATGGGTGGATAGAATTTGTCTACTTAGAAAAACCCAACGAGTTAGAGAATGTGTATCACTATCAGTATCAGTCCACATTTCATACCCATCTTTCGGGATGACTATGTAAGGTAATGTTACTACAACATGATAAGCGGTATGTGTCTCAATCAAGTAGACATGAAGTCTGTGCAAAGCATGTCAACAGCAATATAAGACGGATACTTAATCAGGGTTGTTTTTAACGAACACAGTGATTGTCAACACCAATGATATCAAAGCATATATATATATAGAAATAGAAAACAATGTAAGTCGGTCATTTGTTACTTAATATGAAGGCTTTATATAAGCCGCTCTAGTCAGCGATCAACGGTAGTGGTCATAGTCATAGGATTGCAAACAAATGGAATGGGGAAACACTTTGTTCACAATTGTCATCCTTCTGGCATTTGTTTGCATAGACGTTTTCGGTGTGCCTTCGGGTCTTCGTGACAACGATGGTCACCCTGCCCGGTGCTCATCACCTAAGTGTTAAAGAAACTTCATGGTTTCTGGGTGTTCTTATTTCTCACAGTCACATTCAATTTTATGTAAAACTGAGGACATAAATAAAAATTAAAACAAATCACCTGGTTATAAATTTGTATCCTTGTCTGTCCATTGACCACCCTCAATTTTTTTGCCCTTACCAGACAAGTATAAAAAAACTTGTAACCAGGTCATTTGTTTTAAAGAGTTTTCAGTTTTACATAAATTCCCATTTCACCATAATAATGATAATAATAATTTGTTGATGTAGCGCCTAGTGTCCATGAAATATGGCGCTTTACATTCAACAGTATAAAATTATATAATGATATGCCAAATTGATTAGTATGATACAAATATACTAATTTTCATTACTTTGCTGCTTTCGGGTGTGTGTGTGCATATATATATTACTTACACATATATATACCTATATATATATATATATATATACATATATATGTATAAACACATATAAATACATATATAGATACACACATATAAAGTGAATACATACACATAAACACACATACACACACATATATAAAATATACATATGTATATGAACAGATATACATGAAAACAACACAGTTATATACGACAGTAAGGGATATAAAGGTACACAGACACACAGATATACGCACTAAAACGTATACACCCCGACAGATACACATACACACTCTAATACACACACACATGCACAAGTATGCACTCACACTTCCACACGCTGACACACAGACACCTAGACACAAAGACAAATTAAGACACATAAATACATACATGCTTATATTCTTTCATACAGACATGCATACCCACTCACATGCATACACAAACATAGCCACCTAGATACAATGCAAATGCATACACAGCATAAGTCAAGGACAAGGCTCTGAAGTGGCAAGAATGAAACGTGAAACGTGTATTAGTATTATTCATAAATGGACTTGGAAAATTTCACATACATCAACAATAACAACAGCTATAACAACCATGACAAAATCAACAAGAACAATAATAATAATTATATATTCACTACTCTATACCTTAATTTGAAACAATTCCTTGTTAGATTTAGTTGACGGTTTTACTGTGCTTTAAAATTAAAGTCTTGTTAATTTCCATTTTAGTGTCCATTTTAGTGTAGATGAGGAAGATAGACAACAAATGATTTTGAAATGCATACACATGATTCTTCAAGGCTATATACAAAAACATACCAAAAATATCATAGCCGGACCTGCACTGATCTAGCCATGACAGTAAGGATGTGGCACGTATCCAATCATACCTACTAGTACTAGCAGCAGTTATATTCACGGACCATTTTTAAGGAGCATAGTAAGCTTGGTTGGTAGCAGAATCTCTTCTCATGGTGATGTGATGGGGGCGAAGGGGAGGTCACGGGTTCAATCCCCATGGTGCCCAAAGACCTTTTCTGTCTATTCCTTGTTTTTGTCTCGTCTTTGTTTCAATTGGGCATTAAAATTAAAGTTATTTAATGTCATTATCCTTAACTTTCGACATGCCGCCTTGCCTCACTGTTTGCCTTTACACTTAATGTTGTCGTCCGAGTACAACAACCCTGTAACCCCCATCAATAAAATTTTACAGAAGAAAAAAACTTCAATTCAAGGATTTTCGATCAAATGACTTGAAACATGAATTATTGCACACATGTTCAATAAGGCCGTATGGCATATCGATATTAATGTAACATGTTGATGTATCAACAACTCTCCACCCCCACCCCCAGTTAACACTCACATGAATCATATTCTAAGTCCCAGTTATACGTTAATATAAATATAGAAGAAATATATATACTTGTCCTGTTATTTTGTTAGCATGCCATATACATGATACAAGCTGTGTTGTAAAGTGGTGGGATATTGCTTGCTTGCTGTAAAGACAAGGTCGTGAGGAAACCCTCCCATCTGTAATTTGTTAGGGCTGAAACACAATCTAGCATCGGTAAAGTGTTGTTTGATTGTCAAATTTACTTTTATGTGTTGAAGTCATTTATTATTCCAATTTATTTGTCCGAATGATTATTTTTTTTTGCTCTATATAGTCTATTGTTATTTTGAAGGAAAACATTACAGGAAATTAATTACCAGTGTAAGTGTAACAGTAACAAGTTGTCTTATAAATTGTTTGTGTTATTTATAATCTTTATTTTCCACAACAACAAAAATTGAAGAAAAGAATATGTAATAAGTAATAAAACTATTTTAATGATATGCAAATACTATTTGTTCTGTTACTGTTATTCAATTCAGTGTTACTTTCATTCATGTTTGTGACTGATTGAAGAATATGGTAAGACTGAAATTGAAATAAAAAGATTTAGTCAAGATAAAAAGTGATGTTCAGTGGCACAAGTTATGTTGTTGCTAGCTATGACACTTTCCCGTGCCTACGTATAAATAAAAATAGGGTTAGTGTAGTGTTAGGGTGCAAACAGAGTGGGTTTGCTATCAAATAATATCATTCACCTTCTTTCCCCTGTCTCTTCTTTTTGTACCCCCATTTTAGTGACTGGCGATTTTAATCTTTTGGAAATGTATTGGGTGCGCTAGGTTGTAAACAGTGTGTTTGGAGGAGTGGAGATGACATAATGGATGCAGTTCCCTCTCCGCTCCTCACAATTTGTCAGTTGTACAAATACAAGACGGATGAGGATGGTATTTCAAAGGATGTCTTTTATATTTTTATACAACGGCAAAACAGATGTCGATACTGAGTACAGAGAGTCCATCAACGCTGGGATATTTGGTGAAATAATCTAACGAATGAAATACTGAGTGATGTAAGGTGCTGGGCTATTTGGGCCGATAGTAGGCTATAACTTAAATAACTATATTCCAATTCCAGTACAATTCCAATTTTTTAAATGTCTCTTGCCATGCATCCAGGGTTAATTAAAGGATGACATGTTTTGTGCTTGGCCTCCTTGAACTTGAAGAATTTTAAAATCATTTCTGAAGTTCGACAATTTGCATTGAGATTATTACATAATATATCATATGTAACAGTGAACGACTCAAACAGTGCCCAAACGTCAGCAAAAGGTCAAATTTGAATGCGAATAAGTATCGATTTGTCTATTTGTCGTCTGACTGCTTGGGCCGAGGTCTGAATTTTGTTAATGTCATCGGCAAGCGTCGCCTCAAGCTCATACTGCCAATCTGTCCCATGATACATTGCGCGATTTCTCAGATTAGTGGTAACTCTTTTGCGTGGCTGTTTTTTACTAATGTTATTCATTGTATAGTGACAGCAGAAGACGTATGCGCTGACTTAACACTTCAATGTTATCTATTTAAAGATGCGAATCAACATATATGACTAAATTTATTTAGATATACATCTTCATATTCATAAAATTGTGGAGAAATAGTTGCTATGGCATCTTCGACATCCAATGCGTGTTATTTCACGACTTATCCCAGCGCCAGCCGGGAGAGCAGAACGCTAGATCTACTTTTTCTTGATTGCTTGTATTTTCACCCTTTCGAACTTAAGAAATCTAGAATTAGTAGAATGCTCAAGTCCGACTATCTTGCCATAGAATATAATTAATAATTGAGGTTTTTATATCACTCTTGTAAATAAATATGTTGTATCTCCCTGTGTCTAGATCTATTTATATCAGGTTCTAGTTCTGGATGAAGATGTTCTTCTGTCCAACGAACGAGTTGAAAAAATAGGACATGAAAACAAAGAATAAATTTGAACTTGTTTGTAGTAAGGTTGAGACATTTAATAATTTGTTAGAGAATTTGAGAATTGAAAACAGACTTCACAAATATACTAGATCTAAATTAAATTTCATGAATATGGATCAAAATGTAAAACTAAAACTATAGGGGCATTTAGCTCGTTTCGGGTATTCCCGATTAGACCTCACGAGATTGGCCGTGGTAATTCAATTCAATTCAAAATACTTTTAATCATCCCCGAAGGGCAATTATTCATCTCCACACAATGAAATTACAAAGCACAAAATCTAATATAAAGTTTACCATTGACCAGAATCACTTTTCCCATACACAGATACAAAAAATAATAATACAAAATAAATAAGAAAATAAATAAATAAATAAATACATAAACAAATATGTAAATAAATAAAAAGTAAATAAATTTAAAAAATTAATAAATAAAAATAATAATGATAATAATTTTAAAAGATGACAAAATGTCACACAGCCTGGATGAAACATATAACAAAAGTACATTGTATTTACACATGAATAAGATTAATAAGAAGTACAAATTGTAATGTCGAGAGAGAGAGAGAGAGAGCGAAAGAAGAAAATAATATTGAACCACTTCTAGAGAAAAACGTGTTTAAATATCTATGCAGAGTTATCATTTCTCTTGAATCTTATTCATTAATCTGATGACAGATGGAATAAAGGAGAATCGATATGGATTTGTTCTGCTCAATGGGCATCGATACCGCCTTCCTGATTTCAAGCTTTCAAATTTGCAAAATAGTGCATGATCTTTGTCATCCAAGATCACAAATGCCTTCTTCATTGTTTGTTGGTCACAAAATGAACAAAGACTCCTTTGCCGCTCATTAATGCTTCGTGAACACAAATCGACAACCTTACGAAGTTTATTTTTGTTCTTACACGATGCGTTCTGGTACCAAAAAACAATGGAGAACGACAATACATTTTCAATACAAGAGTTATAACATAGTTCAAAGATGTTATTAAGAGAGAAGGAATTGATTTTTCGAAGAAAATACACCCGTTGTTGGGCTTTCTTACAAATCGATTCACAATTTTTGTCCCACTTTAACTTATCATCAAAGATCATGCCTAGATATTTATAATCGTTTACATTTTCAATTTTCGTTCCATGGATAATATTAATAGTGTCAGTGCAAGGGGTTTGTTTTCGTCTAAAGTTAATTGTTATTTGCTTTGGGTTTTTTTTCAAATTTATCTCCATGCAAGAGTCGCCGCAATATTTGACAAATTCATGAGATACAGGACCGTGTTCATGTTCTGATCCAACTGATAGCAACACGCTGTCATCAGCAAATTTAACGATAAATCTATTTCCATAATTTCTTCTGCAGTCATTGGTATATAAGATAAAAAGTAAAGACGATAAAAAACACATCCTTGTGGCATTGGTTTTTATCTCTTTAGAGGAAGATTAGTTTACTAATACCCGTTGTGATCGGTTGGTGAGAAAATCTGATATCCATAATACCAGTTGGGTGTTTGTTATAATAATATTGTACTTGAACAATTGCAGTTTGTGGTGTCTATAGACAATTCTCCTTATTTTCCCATTTCCTGTTTCTGTATTGACTTCCTGTTCCTGTATGTGATTTTCAGTTCACCACACTCTATTGTTTGAATCTAAGCTTTGTTTTAAGTTGATTAAAGCCTGGATTATTTTATCTACTCACGTCACCCTTGTTACATCAATTTAATCAACTTATTCTCTGCACAAAGAATGGCATCAGGTCTGCAAATCAATTCCAAGAATTATTTTAGATCTAGAATCTGTAAAGGATGGCTGGGTCGCCATCCTAGAAACTGATGGACACGGATTGAGATCTAAACCATTTTTATTGAGCAAAGGACAAACATCTACAATTTTGTAGGAGAAACTGGAAGAAGAACAGGATACAGTTACAATAACAACAATCCAATTCATACATTTTATGGGTAGAAGAGCTACACTTGGAGTGATTAGAATAAACAAAGTATACACACGATAACAATTATAACACCCATACAGGATACATAGTCCATACATCCTAACACCCCACTCAATTTTAGCCTGTGAGCTTGATTTATCAATTTTTAAAATTTTACTTAACATTGTCGACAGTCAATGACAGTGACAGTATTCTCAATAAAAAGAGTGAATACTAAATTTTACTTCAAATAACGATTACTGCTAAGAATTGACACTACAGTACACAACATTAATTTTTTTTTTTTTTAATTGTGAAACTTTTATAAAGATTCATTGATTAGATCTCTTAACCAAAACAATAAAAAATAAATTTAAAGAGCAGTATCATACCGGTATTAAAAGAACTACTACTACTATACCAGTATCTAATTGCCCATTATCATGGAAATAAATTTGCTATTTTTGGCCTTAGCAACTGATTTTGTAAAGACATCTGCAAGGTTGTCCTCTGAGGGGATGTAAAGCAAATTCAATTTACCGTTGGAAACTTCATCCCGCACAAAGTGATACTTAATATCAATATGTTTGGAACGTTGATGGTGGACAGGATTTTTGGCTAATGCTGTCGCACCCTGATTGTCACAATAGACTGAAAATTTGCTTATTTCCTGCCCTGTCATGTCCTTAAGTAATGAGCAAAGAAATTTTCCCTCTTGTGTTGCAGCTGTAAGAGCCATATATTCAGCTTCGCACGTAGATAGTGCTACAGTTTGTTGCTTTTTTGATTTCCACGAAATCAATGGACCACCATGTCCGATTTCGAACCCATTCCGGTTATGCTGCGCCGATCTTCTGAATTTGCCCAATCGGCATCACAGAAACCAATCAGCTCAAGTGGTTGATTTAGTTTTCTAAAAGTCAATTTTTGATTTGCTGTACCCTTGAGGTACCTCAAAACATGTTTGGCCATAACTATATGGTACGTATCTGGGTTTTTCATGAACTGGGATAATTTGGTTACTATGAAAGAAAGATCAGGTCTGGTGGCTGTCATTTATAAATCAATCCACCAATGATTTCCCTGTATTTTCTTGCATCTTTTTCAGAACATAGCTCATTATTCAGCTTATTGGTGTTTAATTCACCAGGGGTGTATTTGAATTGGCTTTGCAGTTTTCCATCTCAAATCTTTTAAGCAGTTTTTCAATGTAATGGTTTTGAGACATTGTAATTGAAATTTCATCTTTCCTTTGATCAAATTCAATTCCAAGGAAATAGGACAGTTCTCCCAAATCCTTCATTTGGAACGTTGTTTTTAGATTGCTTTTGACATTTTCCACTGCTTCTTTGTTTTGAGATGCAATAAGCAAGTCATCCACCCATACAATGAGGATCAAATGGTTTTCATCAGATTCTTTGACAGAGTTATCTGGCTTCACATAAACACATGGATCAGACAATGACTGAGAAAATCCCTGTTCAGTTAGATGAACATGTAAAGTGATTCCAGTTTCTCCCACTTTGCTTTAACTTTAATCCATACAAAGATTTCTTTAGCCTGAAGACTAGCCTTTGGCCAGTGTCATCTTTTATTTCAAAACCTTTGGGTTGTTCAATAAAAATTTCTCTGTCAATGGGAGCATTTAGGAATGCAGCTTTCACGTCCATCTGATGAACAGTCATATTATTCTGAACAGTTAATTGCATTAGAGTTCTGATGGAGGTCATGCGTGCCGTGGGAGAGAATGTCTCCTGATAGTCAATATCAGGGATTTGAGAGTAACCCTTAGCTACAAATCTTGCTTTGTGCTCAATTTCTTTATCAGGATTTTCTTTCAATGAGTAAACCCATCTTCCTCCCACTATTTTCCTGCCTGGAGGTAAAGGTGTAAGCTCAAAGGTGTCATTCTCTCTCAGAGCACGCATTTCTCCATTCATTGCCTCTTGCCATTTCCCTGCAGAGAGACAAAAAATTGCTTGGCTATAGGTTGTAGGGATATAATTTACAACAAAACAATAATGTGGAACAAGTACATTCAATAAATGATCATCAACTTCATTTTCAATGTAATAATCATCCAAATATTTAGGTTTTGACCTGTTTCTATTTGGTCTCTCATTTGACTTGTTTGTAGGCACTGATATGTCAAGTGTATCATTATTTGTCCAATTTTCATCTGACATGTTCAGGTCAGTTGAGGGTTCAAATGTGTTGTTTCTTGTCATCTGCATTATTACAGCAGGACGAATGTCATTTTGTGGTTGTCTGATGAAAGTAACATTCTGATCATCATCATATTCATCTGCTTGGTCATTAGTAGCAGGGGTTCGAAACTAAATTCTACAACTCTGACCTTTTTGACTGTACCTTTCTCTGGAATATAAATCAAGTAAGCTGGGCTACGCTTGTCATATCCCACAAATACACTTTTCTCACTTCTGTTGTCTAACTTCTTTGGATTTTGAATGTAGGCATAACATGTGGTACCAAATGGGTGCATGTTAGAAATGTTTGGTTTTTGTTAAGTAACCATTTCAAATGGTGTTTTCTTTGTCCTGTTGTTATAACACCTGTTCCTAGTATAGGCAGATGCCATAACAGCATAAGACCAAAGGTTTTTCGGTAAACCTGATTGTTGCAGTAAACACCTGGCCATTTCAAAAATTGTACGCCAGTGACGTTCAGCAGTCCCATTTTGATGGGGGGCTGTATGGACAGCTTGTTCCGTGTTTAATTTTGTTTTCTATCAACAAACTTGCAAACATTTCAGACATAAATTCACCACCTCCATCGGTTCTTAGTCTTTTTACGTTGCCAAATGGAGCATTGTCTGCCAGATACATTTTGAAGGCTTTGACTGAGTCGGATTTGTTTTTCATACAATAAACATTGGTTAAATTTGAAAAATCATCAACACAAATCATAACGTATCTAAATCCATTGATTTCAGCAGGATCGATCAGTCCAGCTAGATCACAGTGAACAAGTTCAAATGTTTCTTTTGCTCTAACATCTCTGCTACCAGGGTTTCTATTCCTGCTTTGGGTCATCTTCGACAGGACGCAGGTCTCACACTTCATATTCTTAATGTTGGTTTTCTGTGAGATTTTCATGCCATTTACCACTGGTTCAAGTTTCAGAATATCATCGAAGTTGCAATGTCCCATTGTTTTGTGCCATTTATTGTGTGTGCGAGTTGAACATTGGTGATTAGTAGTGGCACATTTTGTAGTATGGGCACATAGATCTAAATAATAAAGATTGCCCTTTTTATTTATCCTGAATTGTGAAGTTCCACATGATAATAATCCACTTTTTTTATTGAATTGAATCACAGATGAATCAGCTCCCTTCTCCATTGCAGCTGATACAGAGAATATATTCTGAGTAAAAATAGGCACAAATAATGAATCTTCTAAAATAACATCATGATCCACACCATTGGTGTCACGAAGTGAAATTTTGGCATCTCCTTGGCCTTGTGCAAGGTTATTAATCCGTCGGCCATCTGCTAACTCGATTGTGTGGTTTGCAGGTAGAAATGATGATTGAAAATTGACGAATTTTCTTTTGTCGTTGATTATGTGGCACGAGGCTCCACTGTCGACAAGTATTATGTTGTTGGGGTGATTCATATCACTGATTTTCGTAGGTCCACGGTTTGCATCGTTGACATTGGGGTGATTTTTGAGTCGTCGTAATGATTGACGGAAAAGTGATAGTATGCACTTTTACTTTGATCACTTTCGCTTTCATGTGCTAAGGCTTTGGCAGAAGTTTTGTGTCTATTTTTCCGACAAAATGCTGTATCGTGAGTTTTTGATTTACAATTTTCACACCATCTTTGTTGTAGATTCCTGCATTGTTTGGTGTTGTGTGAATTTGATTTGCAATGTGTACACCATTTTGATGAGGCAGCATGTAGTGGACGGTGTGAATCATCGTACTTCTGGTACGGGCGTTTGTAAGTCGAGAATGTATGCTAAGGACAGAAATGTCACTTTGAAGTTGAACGTTTTCCTCTTGATTTCGAAGACTTTCTTGAATTCCCCAAACGACTGTGATTTCTCTCGTTGAGTTGTCACTGTAATAAATGGTTGATATTGCTTAGGCAGTCCTTTCAACACCATAGCAATTAGAAGTGAGTCACTTATATTTTCTCCAGCTTGCTTGAGAGCCGATGATGCCGTCTCTGCTCTGATGATGTAGTCGGTGATTGACTCATTAGGATGGTTAACAAGCGATGTCAATTCATTGTACAGCGTAATTATCCTTGCTGTGCCTTTCGGCCGGTAGTGTGACCGTAGGATCGTAAGGCCTGTCTTCCGTCACCGTTCGCGTCCCCTAATATTAAAGAGAGGGAACGGTCATCGAGCAGTTGAACTAGCTTGGCATACGCTTCTTCGCTTTTACTACGATCGATCTCGGCAGTCTGAGCAGCATCATTGTCGACGTCTTTAAGGACGTCATACAAACCACGTATCCTCATAAAAGTAAGGAACTTCGCTTCCCATAGCTCGTAGCGTCTCTCATCACCATTGAAGGTGGTGTTCCTGGGCCCATAACCTGTAAAGGATGGCTGGGTCGCCATCCTAGAAACTGATGGACACGGATTGAGATCTAAATCATTTTTATTGAGCAAAGGACAAACATCTACAATTTTGTAGGAGAAACCGGAAAAAAAAAGGATACAGTTACAATAACAACAATCCAAAATTCATACATTTTATGGGTAGAAGAGCTACACTTGGAGTGATTAGAATAAACAATAAAGTATACACACAGGGTAACAATTATAACACCCATACAGGATACATAGTCCATACATCCTAACAGAATCTACATCAAATCTATCATGGATAAAATTCCCTCTCTGCTCAAACCAACGAGGTTGGATGTTGATCCTACGAAACCCTCTGCAGCCTACTCACCAACTATTTCTGCCCACCACCGCTAGAGATAGTTGAACACTTTAAGTTTCATAGGCGTAATCAAGAGCAAAGTGAAAGCATATCAGAATTCATTACAGCAATAAAGCGACTCAGCGAACATTGCAACTTCGGAGATAATTTGAAAACATCTCTACGTGACAGATTTGTGTGCGGCCTTAAAGACGAAGCAACACAAAAACGTCTCCTACAAGAACACAAATTGACATTAGAGAATGCTACATCATTGGCTCTTGCCATGGAAACGGCACACAGAGACGCGGTGGTTCAGCCGTTCATAAGATAACGACAGCACCGCAAGGAAAGCCAAAACAGACACACTACCCGCCATGCCAATCCTGTGGTACAAATAACCACAGGAGGACAGAATGTTTCTGGAGAGAAGCAAGTTGCAAGAAGTGCCACAAGAAAGGACACATACAGTCCGTATGCAGATCCACTCAAGCAAACGAGCAATTCAAACGGAATTCGGGTTACCGATCTAAGCCAAGATCTGTATCAAAAAATGTTCATGAGTTGGATCTAGAACAAACTGACTCTTTTACTTTGGAGATGTTCCAAATTCAACATAAGACTCCAAAGATAATGGTCCAATTAGAAATTGACAACATTGCCACAAAAATGGAACTCGATACAGGTTCTGCAATATCAGTCATGACAATTGAAGACTACCGAAAGACCTTCAAGAAAGAACCAGACCTGTCATGGACCAACATGAGACTGCGTACATTCACAAATGAAATCATTCAACCCATGGGTCAAGTCATGGTAAATGTATACAAGAATGGTCAAGAGGAAATACTACCACTCCTCATCCTCAGAAAGGGAAGCAATCCAATATTTGGAAGGAATTGGCTATCTGTGTTCAAACTCAACTGGCACAATATTCATCAAATCCAGACAAGTGACACAGACATCAAACGTCTAATATCAAAGTTCTCAGGCGTCTTCTCTGAAGGAATGGGCACGGTCAAGGGACTATCTGGTACCTTTAGTATCAAAGACGGGACACATCCAAAATTCTGCAAGGCAAGACCCATCCCTTATGCCTTGAAAGCCAAAGTAGAGAAGGAACTGGACCTCCTGGAGAAACAAGGAATAATATCAAAACTTCAATCTAGTGAATGGGCAACCCCGATTGTTCTGTATTGAAAAGTAACGGAGATGTCAGAATCTGCGGAGATTTTAAGATAACGGTAAACCCTGCATTGAATATTGAATATTACACCTTACCTCGATTGGGAGATATGCTAGCGAATTTGGAACAAGGCAAAACTTTTTCCAAGATAGATCTGCATCAAGCATATTTACAGCTTCCTCTTGACGATCATTCTAAGGAAATAACAGCAAATTAACACCAGTAAAGGACTTTACTGTTATAACAGACTACCGTTTGGTATAACCTCCTCTCCAGCAATCTGGCAGAAAACAATGGATATTATTCTCCAAGGTATCCCCAGAGTCCAATGTAATCAGGACGACATGATCATCACTGGAAACTCAAAAGAAGAGCATCAAACAAATATTGAAAAGGGTACTCCAAAGACTGCAAGACTATGGCTTGCAAGCAAACCAAAGAAATGCAAGTTCTTTCAACCAGAGGTCATCTTTTGTGGTATAAAGGTCACAGCCAATGGTCTGCATAAGACAGAAGAAAAGATAAATGCTGTTAATAGTGTTAAAGACGTCCCTATACCTCAGAACAAGTCTCAACTCAGATCATTCCTTGGACTTGTAAACTACTACCATAAATGGCTCAACAACATTGCGTCAGTGGCTAAACCTCTGTACAATCTGTTACAAGATGCCAAATGCTATTCATGGTCTGACGACTGTCAAGATTCCTTTGACAGAATCAAAGAATTGATCATATCGGATGAAGTCTTGATAAGATATGATCCACATCTTCCTATGAGACTCGTCACAGATGCATCACCATATGGAATCGGAGCTGTTCTGTCACACATAGCCAATGGGAAGAGCGACCGATCGCATATGCCTCACGGACACTTAACAAGACTGAACAGAATTATTCTCAACTGGACAAAGAGGCACTGTCAATTGTTTGGGCTGTGAAGAAATTCTTCAATTATTTATGTTGTAAACGCTTCACGCTCATTACTGATCATCAGCCTCTCAAATATATTTTTAACCCTGCAAAAGGAATTCCACCAATGTCAGCTGCACGTGAGAAGTTTATTCACTGAGCCTTGGTCAATAGTTAGTGATTCTGTATAGCTTAAAGAATGTGTTATGTTATTTACAATGTTTGTAGTATTGTAGTTTTTATCGAAACGAGTGAACAATGTATTGAAGGAGTCCGATAATAATTCTTCATCCAAGTCATCTAAGGTAAGATTGTCTGCCTTTGAGCTGCTAACCTTATTCACTGAGGCCATGTTTTTGATACCACGCCATGCGCCCCTAAAATTTTGATTTCCAAATATTTTTCAATACATGTATTTCTTTTTTTGAAGTTTTGCGTGTTTTATGTTTTATGGCAAACTTAAATTCTTCGTTAAAAAGGGGGGAGGGGGAGGGCGGCAGCTGAATCTCGAAGAGTGGGTCAAAATAAGATTTTATCATTTTCATATGCTATGAGTTATATGACTCTTCTAGAACCAATTTGTAATTAGTGTAATAGTAATAGTACGAAACATGAAAACTGTTTATAAATGAGGTTTTTACCCCTCTAAACATGCTGCCCTAGAACAAAAATTTACACATTTTATCAAAAACAGGATAAATTTGCTCATCCTAATTTTGAAAATGAAATGGGAGTGAATGGCTGTCGTGTATAGTATCGATGTAAAGGGGAGTTCCTCTCCCTTTGATATATATAGTAGATTTGGTATCGATGCTACAACACCATGAACCCCTGTTCATGAAACTTTTCATACCTAAAGAAGAATTTCAGATGACATCAGCTGTTATACAGTTTGACCCACCTCTGAACTCTCTCGGTCAAGGTAATGTTACAGTGCATTCGTACTGCATGGATATTGCAGGTCAAATAGCGTCGGCGCATGCGCAGGCGTTCGGATATGTCTTGTTTGTAAACAAACTCCTTGCTTTCATTTTGATTACAACTCTGCCTAGTGCAAACGTATTTTACGATTGATTGCGATTTATTCTTCAGGTTTGTTCTATATTCTTATTATTTGTTACGAATTAGCTTACAATGCCTCGGCTTTCACGAACAGCTCAAAGCAATAATCTGGCTAAAGTCAGAAAACAGCGTTGGACCGAGGATTCAGGAGATATTCCGTCTCAGGAAGCAACTGAATCTAACTTGGGATTGAAACCATCCACCAGCTCTGGAACACATGGTGGCTCCCCACCATGCTCCAGGTTTGGGCTTAGGAATCTAGATCTAGCTCTAGTTCTGCATCCTCTGATCATTTGGATATCCCCACCAGTGAACTGCCATTCGATCCTCCTTCACCAGTTCATCGTTCTGAGACCAGGTTTGAGAAGAAGCTTACCATGGTCAATGAACAACATGACGAAGATGACCATGGACTCAAACGGTGGCCTCACCAAGACTATTTGTGCTGCCAGCATGCTGACATCGTTTGTGTTACTTTTTCAGTGCCCTCAGATTGGTTGCAGATCTAAAGTGAAATGCTGTGTTAAGTGCAAAGGATTCGCTGTGTGCCTTGAGGCCTGTGATTGCATTGTGGCCTCCACATATACATCAGATGTCGACATGTCAGCGTCAGGGCACCCTAAGCCGTTCAATATTAACACAGGAGTTGTTGTAGCCTGCCTCAAGAGCGATATGGGACCCCTCAAACTTTCTAATTTCTGAGAGACACTCTCTATGCCATCCCCCCACAAGAAAACCTTCACGAAGCACGCCGAAGACATCTACGGTCTGAATGTAGAAGTGTCACAACAGATATTTAGTAAGACAGTAGCGGTAGTGAAAAAGAACACCAACGGCAGCTGGATATCACCATCGACAACACTGAACCGCTAAACGTCGTCGTTAGTTTTGACGGAACATGGATGACGAGGGGCCTTTCGTCTCTTATTGGAATTGGATGTGCCATCGACAGCCTCACTGCATTCGTAGTTGATGCTCACGTCGTTAGTGCCTTCTATCAAGCATGTGCGACAACTGGAAAGATGGCAGAAGGCTAACAATCCTCATCTGTATGACGCATGGCTTAGAGAACGACAAGAGTAAGAGTAAGTAATTGTGTAAATGTAACATCAATTGCACGGGTGAGTTTTATTTATTACCAAATTATAATTTCTTCTTACAAATTACTTTTTCTAGCTGATCAATTGAAATCAACACACAGAGAAGATTTATGGCTCTGGAGGGGATGCACTGTTATTATAATTATTTGATCATTACATTATTAGGATTATTGCTTTTGTCATTATCATCGTCGTCTATTTCCCCCCCTTTACATTATCATTATATTTAGAAAGTGAAAGCTCACGGTTGGGGATAAAACTAGACTTATATAATAAAAAAAATGGAACCAGTTTACTGTTGTCATGTAATATAAGAGTAAACAAATTATTTTTACATAATTGATAATTCATGACAGCCGTATTATAGACTAATCTGTTGTAAGCATGTTGCCTAATTCGATGAGATTAGGCAGTCACAACACAATGCATGATCTTTAGGTACATCATGCATGATAGAAGCTGTAGTATATGGACCAGATGTGGCTATTGTCAAAGAAGAGTGTATGAACCATGTTTCAAAGCGACTCAAAATGCCTTGCAGAATTTAGTTCAGGACTGCTCCAAGAAGGGTTTGTAAATTTATTTCCTTATGAATCCATGGGCTTCATAACCTCCCATTTCTATTTTCTACAAAAGAAAAAAATGTAACTCTTTCTCAAAACGCTAACTATAAATTTTCAATTACACAATGACAACCACCTGAATTATTTGACAAACATAAGCAGCACATAATCGACCTCAAGCGGGGCGTGCTTACTATAGGCCAGTCACCCGAAATTAGGTCAACAAATGTTTTGGTCCTATTAATATTAACTCCTATGGTCTCATCTCGATTTACACGTGACTGACAAGACGTGAAGCGACAGACTGTGCATGGGAATGATGTCAACAAGACGATACATCAAAAAAAATATTCGATACCTTCTGCCTCTCGGTTATAGTGGTTTTTACGTGGAGGCGATGAATATCAATACTGCTTTCCGAGTATCGTTCTAGTAGTTAAATGCTACTTCCGGACACCCAATTCGAAAGTCGAAAGTGATGATAGAATAGACTAGAGTTGGCCTTTTCTAATTTTCTTGTTTTCTCTGCGTATTTCACGACGGATTTCTATTTGCTGCAATCATGTGCTGTGCTGTGATTTGAAGTTTGTTGTGTTATTTTTCTGGATTAGATCAAGATCTAGATCTACATTCTGCTCTAATTCAAAGCTTTAGTTCTTATTATAGAATTCTAGGGTTTATCTAAAATCTAGAATCTAGACTTTGACAGTGAACAGAGTAATTTATTTTTACGAACGAGACCTTATATAGATCTATATCTAATCTAGATCTAGATAGAGATAATCTAGATCTCTAGATCTAGAATCTAGATTAGATCGATACAGTATGTAGGCCTAATATTTAGTTTTTTTTTTATGTGAATCACAAAATCAAATTAATTAAAAGTATCAGATTTAGAGTGAAATAGATCTAGATCCAGCAGTAGCTGCAAGCATCATTTAATTTCAAGTCAAATCATGAAATCGCTCTTTTCTTTATTCCCAGTTATCTAGAGTTAATCCAAATTAGACTTTAATAGGCTGTTGCTCCTATTAAAATGGGTAGGAAGTGTTGTGTAGTAGGTTGCACTACTGGTTACAGAACTAACCAATCCAAAGAGAAATTTGCCATTTATGGTTTTCCAAATGACAATGAAAAATGCTGTGAATGGTTAGCTTGCCTTCCCAATAAACTTGCCATTGAAAATATCACTGGTAACATGGGCGTATGTACAATTCACTGGCCAGTTGATGTCCCCATACTTCGGCCTCCTGGAAGTCGGTTTGAAGTACCTGCAATTCCACTAACAGTTTTTCTCAACATTCCGCCCTCGTGCACCCCCCACTCCAGTGAGCAGCACGACTCCACAGGGTACAAAGAAATCAACTGTGGAATCCAGAACTGTTGACATTGATGAAATAATTGAATTTCTGAGACGTGATTCATTGTGTGCAGACAATCTTGACAAATTGTTTCAAGAGCGGCTTGCCAAAAAAGGCTTTGTTACTTCTTTTATACTAACACTTATGTGTTTTTCAGTGAAGGTTGGACTGGGCCAGTGCCTGACTTCTGTGTTTATTTTTCCATGGATGAGGATTGTGAACATTTTACTTTGCGATACGAAGCCTATAAAAATGTTCTTCGTGTTTACCATAATTTCCTCAAAACAGTGCAGACGTGGAGTCAATTTGATGAAATTGTTAAATGTTAGGCTTGTTTCAACTGCTCATGATTGTGAAAACGACAAAGTTTAACTTCATCAACCGCAACATTTCATTATTAAATGCCCCCAAAAACAATCGTGTTTACACTCACAGTTATCTTCTTGCCTTTACATGGTTGAACCAATCAAGAAGTTTGTATCTTCAACTGAGGAATCATTACAGCTTCCATCAATAAGTACCTTAAACACTTAAAGTAGATTACCTCCAATGCCAAGAACACTAGTGATGACAACATGTTTTTATCAGTTTTTTCCAGTATGGATGAAAGAAATAGGAACTATTTTAATCATTGATGAAATTTATGTGAAAGCTACAGTGACATATAGAGGTGGTTCTGTTTTTGGTTAGGGGCTGTTCAAATATGAATATCACACTTTTTGGGGGATTTTCAGCCCCCCCCCCTCTCACACTTCCTCAGCAGCAGAATGTACAGCTTGGTGGCGGTTCTTTGCTGCAATACTGGGAAAGTATGTACTGCAGCATCTCCTCGCCAGTGTCCCCTTCTTCACTAGCGATAGGCAAAAGGCATCAAATGGCATGGCAGTGTCCTCATAACCTGATGAATAAAAAACATTTTTTAAAATACTTTCTAGTTTATAAGAGTCATAAAAAGATGTATGTACATCATGATCATGCACCAAAAAGCACCTAGAATGAGAATATTCAAGCACTTTAAAAATCATCAAATATGTAAATAAAAAAATGTAAGTAATACAACAACTATAATTTCACCTGGAACCTTCAAGGTGGTCAGGGCAAGGTTTTCTGTCAAGTTCATCCACCTGGCACTTCTATTTGGCTCTGCTGATGGCGGTGAGATTCTGCTTGGCCCAGATGCTCCCTCACAACCTGCTTGGGAGGAGGCACGAACATGCCTGGTATCACCTCAGGCCAGTTTGTCAGCCAGGGATGGCAGCAGTTTGTGTTGCCGCATCTAAGAAAAAGCAACAATATTTCATATTATTACAAACTATATTAATATTACATATTTATTTATCCATATAGTGTGTTTGCAATGTCTGGGTTTTCAGACTTAAAAGATTTTCAATACATAAACATAAAAATGCAAATTTTGCAATACATGTCTTAGTCAGAATGTAATTTAAACATACTTGGCAATCATAAGGCAGTACTGTCCATGCCTTACATGCTGCGCTGCCCAGTGGTAGTCAATACCAAGCTCCTCATCCTCTTCTCCTTTGGTGGGCGGAGGCGCAACATACTCAGCATTGACAGGAAAATCTGCGATGGTGCAGGCTGACCAGATCTGAGAAAGTAATGCATAAGAAATTATACATAGGCTAACATTATTAAAGAAAGTGATGCTTTATCTATATAATGGTGTTTCATTCATTTTGAAAAATCAAAAAAATATATACTTTCTTTCAAGTTTTAATTTAGATGCATGTTACAACTAAAAGTATACATTTATTCAAATTAATAATAATTTAAGACATAAGTAAGATGCAAAGTAATGATTTAATTTACAAATATGACCTCTGCTAGTGTTTCCCCGGCATGCTGAAAGTTGAGTCGCTCTAGGTTAGGATCCACAGTCTTTCCTCCAGCGTCCAGGTGACTTCCATAATGGTCGTGAGGCAGTACCACTCCAGCCAGCTCTTGAAAGCGGGGCCATGCGCCTTTCAACAAAGTTGAAAGCGGAATTCCCAGGCATGTTGACATGACAAGGAAATCAAGGAATACTTTTAAACTTGGCAATTGCATACGCCAGAGTTTTTAGGAAATCTTGGATTCTCATCAGGTCCACCATCGACACTCATCAACAAGATGGGCTTGATATTCTGGATTTGCATCCATGATTCTTTCAAAGTCTTTGTTGTGGCTCTGGGCTGAAGATCCATCGTGTTTGCCAGATCGATCCTGATGGTCATAGGACCTTGTGGCTGACAGTGCCATCCTCAGTTATCTCACATATGGCATAGACTGAGGGAATTAGCTTGTGTCCAGAGCCTTTGACAAAGTCGTGATCTGAAGTCGGACTTTATAGTCAACATGCATCATTAGAGGAGACTGTTTGTTAGCCGCCGTGAGGCCAATGGGGACACGAGCTTTATCATCCACACTCATGTATAGGCAGGCCTGTTTTCCGAATAGCTTTACCAGGTCCTGTGGAATATGTTTATTGCATTAATAGAGATATCATGAGAATGTAGAAAATATTATTTTTTTGCAAGTTAAACTTTGATATCCTAAAGATTGAGAAAAATAGAGTAGTATCAATGATGTTGTAATATAGTAATAAATTGTTTTTAAGTATATTGATGATACTAGTTATCCCAGACTACGCTTAGCAGCGGGCGAATTTGCCGTCATCGACCGAAAATAAGGTCGTCTTAATCCTTCTATCTCTTTTTAAATCAAACTCAACCTACACAAAAAACTACTAGGTTATACTTAAAGATCTGCTCTGTACGAAGATCTAAGCGGTTTTACTAGTATATTAGTAGTAAAAGAGATATAGCTCTTCAAAAATAGCTAACTTACCGGTGTATCGCCGATTTTCATCGCTCAAAAACGGCTGGCACACACTATAAATTCATGTTTCTCCAATTGCCTCGCGCGATGCGTTGAACTTACCTATCGCTTTGCAATGAAGTGTGTAAATTAGCCTTTGAATGAGCTTTCCTGTGCTATCAATTTTCTCCAAGCTCCGATATCTATAAATAGCTTTAAACTTCGCGGAAAGTTGACCTATTTAGAATCGGGAAAATCCGATCTTTGCCGATTGAAAATGACTAAGAGAATTATATACTCGAATACAGTGTCCTCTTCCGGTTATCATGTCCAAAAATGACTATGATTGGTTGAATCAACGCGTCGCGCCATCTATGAAAGCAAATGTAGTGCCTTCCCTTTACGCCTGTTCTCGAGATTTCACTAATTTCAGTACTTTCACTTTCACTTTGAAACTGACTGCCTAGCGATCAGCACCAGAACAACACCACTCTCCCGCTCTACTTCATTCCGATTTTAGATCTAGATAAACTTCTTTTCTCATTCAAAAATGGACATGGATCTTCTTGAAATGTGTGGTAAGTATTTCCTCTATTTTCTTTTAAATATTAAGATACATAATATGACCCACTTGTTGCTTCGATTGTTGACAAATTTGACTGGAGAACGATTGTTTGGTGATTTGGAATTAGACTATGACATGCATAAGCGTAGAAGAGCTAATTTACACTTAAGGTCCACTATCAATATGTGGAAGCATAATAAGACTGTACATTGGTTTTGTAGTTTGCGTGAAAAAGAGCAAAATACAATTTTAGTGGCAGCCAAAAAGAATTCAGAAAATTTAGTGTTACAAAGTAAACATTGTGAAGCCCAGGTTCGTGAGAAAGTAAAACACAAAATGCAGGAGAATAAGAGAAAGATGTAATTTACGCTTGGGAAAATATTTTGACAAAAATCAGGTTTTTCATCATAAAAATCTTAAACGCAAAGATACATCAATGAAACTTTGCATACTTATACTTATGCTTTGAGGGTCAAGAAATACAATTCTGTGGGTTTAATCATAATAGGAACTAAATACAGAGTTGCGGCAAAAAATTAATAACTACGCTCAGAAAATATTTTGACAAAAATCAGTGTTTTTCATTATAAAAATGTTAAATGGTAAGATAAAATCAATGAAACTTTGCCTACTTAGTACTTGTGTCTCTAAAAAGAAAACATTAAATAATAATTATAAGAGTAAGAGCTAATAGGTCAACTGTTTGTCGCCTGCCTTTATTTTGTGTTGTGAAACTCAGCTGAAACCTGTGAGATCAGTTGTTGCAGACGATATGGCAGCTTTGGGTATGGTATATCCCAGGACGACGACGGCCGGATACATAGAAAGAATAGTAATATATTAAATTTAGATATCGAGTCTCACAATTACAATATGGCAGGTCGACCCAATGATAACTTGAACTCTTCACTAATGTTCCGTCTAATTGATGAATCACGACTTTGACATCGCAGATATGAAAAACATAATATTGAAAATTTGTGTGTTTTAAATATTTTGGGTGTGAACGTCAGCAATCCAGACAGACCACATTTCCTCTTTTATTAAATTTAGACAACGACCTTTTATTCTGTTTTCTTTAATTCCATGTGGAAGAGAATTGTTCAAAGAAAATTTGGCGAGTCCTAAATATTTTATCTTTGCAGTGATCACGTGAGGGAGGTTTCAGATTTTCGTTATTATGGAACAAATTGATACCAAATGAACACACATTAAGAGCTGAAAAAACAGTTGAAAAATGCGTAGAAGCGCCGTTTTTTGGATTCATGAAAGAAACGTATTCCTACCACCATATATTCTGTAAAAGACACGAAAAAAATCATAGGGTAACTCTAAATGAGAGTGAGAATACCATGAGACAATCAACAACAAAAAATATTTTTTTCGATCTGAGATCTAATAACGGTGTAATATTGCGTCGAGCTATTGTCTCGTAGTGGTCCCTATTGGGAAATTACTTTGGTTTCATCTTTCTCTTATTCTCCTGCATTTTGTGTTTTACTTTCTCACGAACCTGGGCTTCACAATGTTTACTTTGTAACAGTAGTAACACTAAATTTTCTGAATTCTTTTGGCTGCCACTAAAATTGTATTTTGCTCTTTTTCACGCAAACTACAAAACCAATGTACAGTCTTATTATGCTTCCACATACTGATAGTGGACCTTAAGTGTAAATTAGCTCTTCTACGCTCATGCATGTCATAGTCTAATTCCAAATCACCAAACAATCGTTCTCCAGTCAAATTTGTCAACAATCGAAGCAACAAGTGGGTCATATTATGTATCTTAATATTTAAAAGAAAATAGAGGAAATACTTACCACACATTTCAAGAAGATCCATATCCATTTTTGAATGAGAAAAGAAGTTTATCTAGATCTAAAATCGGAATGAAGTAGAGCGGGAGAGTGGTGTTGTTCTGGTGCTGATCGCTAGGCAGTCAGTTTCAAAGTGAAAGTGAAAGTACTGAAATCTCGAGAACGGGCGTAAAGGGAAGGCACAACATTTGCTTTCATAGATGGCGCGACGCGTTGATTCAACCAATCATAGTCATTTTTGGACATGATAACCGGAAGAGGACACTGTATTCGAGTATATAAATCTAGTATAACTTAAAAAGTATACTTTCAGGCATCCTGAAAAAAATTGGACCTACTGTCACTGACTGTCAGCAACATTATCTCTTACTTTAGTGGTTCTCAAGGGGTTAGCTTAATTTGTTATTATACAATAGCGGTCTGAAAATGGCCTTTTGAGTCGTAAATCGCCAGACCATATTTTGACCCATTTTGCGCGAAATTCAAAAGGGCATAACTTCCGTGAAAATAAACCCATCATGTTGATTTTGGTATCATTTAAATCAGAATAAAAAACTCTTTCAGGATATCTACATTGGATAATCTTTTTCTGATTAATTCAATTTGGGTTTGGAGTACCTAGTAATAGTTATCCCAGACTACCGCTTAGCAGCGGGCGAATTTGCCGTCATCGACCGAAAATAAGGTCGTCTTAATCCTTCTATCTCTCTTTTAAATCAAACTCAACCTACACAAAAAACTACTAGGTTATACTTTAAGATCTGCTTGTAACAAGATCTAGCGGTTTTACTATAGTATATTAGTAGTAAAAGAGATAAAGCTCTTCAAAAATAGCTAACTTAACGGTGTACATCGTCGATTTTCATCGCTCAAAAACGGCTGGCACACACTATAAATTCATGTGTTTCTCCAATTGCCTCGCGCGATCGTTGAACTTACCTATCGCTTTGCAATGAAGTGTGTTAAATTAGCCTTTGAATGAGCTTTCCTGTGCTATCAATTTCTCCAATATCTATAAATAGCTTTAAACTTCGCGGAAAGTTGACCTATTTAGAGTGTAGTAACAGTGTATGTGCCTAAGCAAAGGGGCATAACTCCAAATTTTTTCGAACTAAAAAAGTAAAATGGCATTTAAAATATGATAATCAGCTCCAAAAGCTCTGAAAATGTACCAAAAAATCACAAAATGATTGTACTTTCATAAACACACCATCTCAATTTCCCAGATGAATAATAAGTAGGTAAAAAAAATTCTGAAGTCAGAAATTTTGATTTTTCCACCGAAATCAAGGCAATTTTGCCTCTATTATTTCTTTATTGTGCCAGCTCATCATGGAATTTGGCATAGCAATGCCCTTTGCACAAATGCACATTACAGACAAAACAACCATATATAGTTTCTGGAGTGCGACCGCTGCAGTTTTCCTCTTATCCTGTGCACATTGAAAGCACCGTCTGTGACGGCCTGGGAACTTGTCCAGATGATGACTGGATGGTGGAGCGGCCAGGGCCCTGACTGCAGGTTGAGTCCCATTAGTTGAAGTATTTTTGGTACCGCAGGATTTCAACAAGTCCTGAGCAACACTAAGTCTGAAGAGAGAATGTTTCCAGCTCACAGAAGCGTTGCCCATGCTGATCTGCATAGTGAACCACACAACATACCGCCACCATTTCTTTACGGCACGGCCGATCCGGTAATATGATCTGTGCTGATCTGCAAGGTCTACCCCACCCATGAAGTTGTTGTATGTGACTGTGAGCACAGGTTGTGGAATAGCTTGCTCAATCACACCATCCTTGGTACGTCGATTGACCGTTGTCATGACTGGATCAACGTTGGTGGACAGTAGGTTGACCTGCCTCTTATCTGTCCACTGGGTGGCGACGAGATTCCCCCATTGTTTCATCCGCACATCGCCGCGCTTTTGTTTTGGGCATTTTTGAATGGCCAGCCGTTTCTGTTTGGCCTAGTTGTGGCACAGCTGTATGTGTGATGAGCCATGAGATCATCGCTGAGCCTAACGGAGGAGAAATAGTTGTCGAAGTAGAGACTGTGATTTTTTATCCAGGTATTGGAATGCCACATTTAGCACGACATGATGTCCCACACCACCAGGCATTGGATCATTGTCCTTTCCAGTGTAGAAAAGAAAATTCAAGAGGTAGCCACTTTTAGCTTCCGCAGCACACCAAATCTTTATTCCCTAGGGGCTCGGCTTGTTCCGTATGAACTGTTTGAAGTGTAGTCGCCGGTATAGCCAATCATGGCCTCATCAACGCTGATTTCCCTCTCAGGTAAGTATAGGGATGAACACTTGGCACGGATAGCATCGATGATGGGACGTACTTCGAAAAGGGGATCATTCCCCACGCTGACGTAGATTCGTGGAATCGTTGAGGTGAAAATATTGTGATGTATCTTTTGATACCGTTGACGGCCCAATCCACAATCAATCAGCGATTGCTTCCACGCGTAGAGTCTTGTCTTCTGACCAATACATCCGTAATTCTGGCATTTTGTGATACCCAAACATAATATTTATGTAGAGGTACCTCTTGATGTCTTCCAAAGTGCAAGGTTTCCAATATGGATCCCTCGCCCCATTGGCTTCTTGCTTTTGTTCAGCATAGAGATTGGTCTGGGTGACCATATTTTCCATTATATCGTCACTAAAGAAAAGTTTGAAATAGTCAAGGGAGATGCATCTTCTGGAAGATCATAGACAGGCCCTGAATAGTGAATATTCACTAAAATCATCCACAGTAATGTTAGTTACTTCATCAGACCAGTCTGTGTTTTCATTCCCACCTCATTGTCATCACCAATCTCATCGTCAGCCAAGTCAAACAAGTTGGGCGTAATGTCTATGTCAGATTCGTTATCATTTTCTAGATCGTCTAGATCTAGATGTAGACCTAACGTTACAATACATTAGGCCTAGGCCTATTTCCTTCTTTTCCAGTGTCGGCCTGAAGATCTATAGTGTAAGCCAGTTTTCTAGTATTTGAAACGCCATCGTGCTCAAAGGTTGTAAAATCGAAGCTAGATTTGTGAAACAGATCAAGTAAACTTTAAAAAATCGTAACTCGTGAACCAGTTGATCGAATGCAATGTACTGCATACCAAAATAAAGCTTAGCTTTCTCCCTCTGAAGAGCGATTTCAAACTGCTGGTAAATAGATGAGTACGATACTTTACGCGATTCTACTACTACACTGTATGAAGTGTATGATTACGCCCGCATTCGGTCGCAATAGGCATATCTTATTATTCTTACTTAGTGCATTTTTTTGCCGTCGCATTGGGTCGCAATAGGCAGCAATGGGTTAAAGTTAAAGGATTATAATCGTGACCGTGTAGGTCTCCATCATCCGTCACATTACGGAACAAATTCAACAGGTCGTCCATTGTAAAGCGCGAGGTCGATTTTGGTAGAAAAATTGCGTCTAAATTCAAGCGAGGATAGCTTCGCAATGAAGCAACGTAGAAACGAAAGGAAAAGCCCTAAAAATACCCGGATATGGCACCTACAACGGAGGTCTCGTGAAATTATAATTGAACGAGATTTCCGGTATTTATAAAGGTTTGAAATAACGAAAGCGAAAGTGCTACGTCACCGGGCGACTATGGGCGATCTAGGTAGGCGCACGGCTCTAGCGAACGGGCGACTACGGGTGCTGTAGGTGGGATTGAGTGATTGAGTTAAGATCGAAACCCTTTTTTAACTTATTTTAAGGTGAAACAATTTAATCTGATGTTTTTTCTTTTTCTTTTCAGGCACTGACAACCGCTGGACATTGCGAAAAAATACTACAAACTTGCAGGATGATCAACAAATGTTGTATTCCTGGTTGTGATACTAACTATAAACGAGTGAATGAGACCCAGAAAGAGTCTCTGTCATGTTTTTCATTTCCAAAGGACCCACAGGAACGTGACATTTGGGTTAGGAAAATTCAGAGAGAAGACTTGACTGTCACTGTCACTGTCACCAAACATTCAGTAGTGTGTGAAAAACATTTTCATGAAAGTGATATCGTAAGATTTGATATTCTTACAGGAAAAGATGGACATCCAGATGTGAAAATTTCAAGACAGAGGGCAAACTTAAAGTGGGCGCTTGCCCTTCATTATTTCCAAATTTGCCTTCATTCCTGTCATCAACACCTTGCTGTGAAAGTGAAAGGCAAAGTCCAAATAGAAAGAGACGGAAGTTGTGCCAAAGAGAGGAAGAATCCTTTTTAAGAATTTTTTGGACAATGGCAAAATTCTGTCGTTTTCTGACTTAAAAGACAATCTACAGACCAATATTCGAAGCTGGAAGGAAGTGCAACAGAAAAATATACTGCCTTGTGGAAGACAACTGTGTAATTTTGTATGTTGTGGATTTAAATGAACTCAGTGGACCTGAAATTTGTTTCAGTGTAAAAATAAATTGTGACTTTTTCACGGATCTGTGGTTAACCCTTTCCTGCCTAAGCGATCCCCTGACCATGTCTGTGTGCCTAACCTAGTTTCAGCTATGTTAATCCTGTGCCTACAAAGGGAAATAACTCTTTTCACCACTAGACGTGTTTCAGAAATAAAAAAGATTTAGACCCCTAAATATAAATATTATCCAACAAACAATACATAAAAAAATAGGTAATTGAATATACTTACAGAAAATAATCACTTTTATAAAGTTTTTAACCAAAATTTATTTTTAATATCCAAGTGAAACTACACAACACAACGTTTTCGAGTCTCATCCAACAATATCTTCATTGTTTAAAAATGTTTATGTCCTCAATGTTTCAAATTTTCATGAAATTTTGAATAACATTTGCCTCCATGAAGATGCGCATTGTAAAGCGGGCAACCGGTGATCGTTTCGAGTGCGGCCACTGGGCATTTTGCTACCATCCTCAGCGCACTGAAAACATCTTCTTTTCCTGCCACGCATCTTTGCACAGGCTATGGTCAGCACTGTATGGCCTGAGCTGCCCAGCAACAGTTGGAGCATCTGGAGCTCTTCTGGAATTGTTTCCTGGGGCGATAAGAGATTTGACCATTTGTGTCCGAAACTGCAGATGGTTTTGAGAAGTTGAATACCGATTATCGTCGGGCGAGCTTGCCTCATCAAAATGTGCGAGTTGATGACGGAAATTTGGATGAGGTAGTTGAATAAATATCTCCACCATTTTGTTCCTGGTCGCCCAACAGGATAATAAGCCCGATGTTGATCGTTGAGATTCACACCGAACATGCCAGCATTGTAAGAGGACACTGGAGTGGGAATTGGTATGTCAACAGGCCCTCCTTTTGCGCGACGAGTGACAGTTGTCATTCTTGGGTTGTTGTTCATGGATAATACGCTCACCTGTCTTTTATCAGTCCACTGAACGGCAACTAATTTCCCCTTTTGCTTCATCCTCACCTCCCTTTCTTCTGTCTACTGTCCTTTGGAAAAGACCAGCCCTTCCGGTTCGGCCTTATGGTACCACAGCTGTTTAATCAAGCCATATATTTTCTGGAATTGGTGAGGAAAATGTGGATGAAGAAAGCAATGACGTTGTTAATGTTATGTTTGATTTTTTTATTGAACTGTTGAAATTGATCCGTACCGCTCCTTGTAAGCGCAGATTTTCAACAAATTGTATTATTGCTTCCTTTTGTATTTTTTTCAATTCCTTATCAGCATAATATATAAAAAATTAAGGGACACATTTTTGATTTTGCCTAGCACAAGATAATGTGCTTGATCTAGTTCTATTACTATAAAAGATGGATTACTAGGCAAAACATTTTTGTTAAATGAAATGAAATATTTGGATGATAAAGATTTCGAGTGACTATTTTTTCACCGCATTTGTGAAAATATACCAGGCTATTATCACCGTATGTATCAGCCAATCAAAAGCCGGGAAAGAAACTGTGACTGGAGGGACTTCATTGTATCTTTTGAAATATTGGCCAAAAGTGCATTGCAATAGTCAAGATTTGACAAGACAAGAGAATTCACAAGGAGGATACTTCTTCAGACAAGAAGTGTCGTATTTTATAAAGTCTGTTCAAAATCATATATAAATCATCAAAATCTCTGCAGAACATTGACAATATTATAATATCATTATCATGGTTGTCTTGGTTGATGATGGAATGCCGGTTGAGAGAGAGAGGGAGGGAGGGGGAAATGTAAATCCTCAAATTGTGTAATTATTTTCTGTATCTACTTTTACTTATATTACTATGATATTTTTGCCTGTTCATTTCACCATCTATTATAATGTTGGCAACTACTAGAAATATTACGAATGCTAGTACTACTTCTGCGACTACTATGTTCACCACTATTATTGTGATTAACTTTTGTTGTTGTCATTGCTATCTTTGTTGTTTGTTGTTTTTTACCATCGTCATTATTATCACCCTTAGTTCGCTTTGTTATGTGGATTGTGAAGTGTAAAATGATTTATGTGAACCTAACTAACATGAATTGCCTGAAAAGGACAAAAAGATTTATTATTATTTTTATACATTTTTTGATGATGTTATTTACTTGACTTCTAAAGGAAAGATCTGAATCAATGAACACCCTAAGTCTTTTACAACGTCGTTAAAAGGAATTTTACTACAGTGCAATCCCCGATAATGACATGCTAGTACCGAACAATCATGTCGTTATCGGGGATGTCGTTGTTCAGAATTTTTAAAATGTGATTAAAAGGGGTGTTACGAGTGAGGCTAGTCAATTGGGAAGATGTGGTGGGGTCCTGAAAAGGGCCGGTGTTTGGGGGTGGGGTTGGTAGAGCCAGCAGATGGGTTTACTAGCTGGTTGTCACGGTCTTGGTACCCTCAGAGATGGAGAAATAATCTCACACGTTGGCCGAAAAAGAAGTGTTTTCATTGCTAAGAATACGTCTCAATTTTGTCAATATTGATCAAATTTTCATGTCAAATGTAGTGTTTACGGCTAGACTTATGTCGTTATTGGGAGGTTTCGCATCGCTATTCGGAGGTTTTTTTTACTAATGATATACATGTATAGCAAAAAAATCGGGACCAAGGATCCATTTGGCTATTGTAGGATTGGCGTTATTCGGAGATGTCGTTATCGGGGGATTGCACTGTATTGCCAAAGTTGATTGGCATACAATACATACATACACGCACATATCACACACACACACACACACACCTCTTTGTTTGCACTTGACAACTGTCAATCCCTCTCTACTCCTCTCATGCTTCTGTTTCCTTTTCATTCTTCCACTATAATTCATATAAAATATAAGAAGTAAATAATAACAGCATTTTAAAAGTAAAACACATAGAAAGGCAAAATATCACTAACATGTAAAATTTAGGTATTATAAGTTATCTAAGGGTCTAAAACATCTAGGCAACATAATATAATAATGTGACAGTTCGGGTGAAAACACCCTACCATACTTCACACTCACCATACGGTGAAAATAACTTACCCAACTATTATCACCGTACGGTGAAAATAGCCTACCAAACTATTATCACCGTCGGTGAAAATAGCATCGTCCCTAAAGATTTTGCTGTCAATCTTTTAATTGATGAAATTCATGTAACGGCAAAATTGTCATACAGAGGTGGACATCGCATTGGACAGGCATCCAATGATTCAGATAGTTTGGCTAATTCTGTTCAGTGTTTCATGATTTCATCTTTGACTTTGATGTCAGATAAAAAAAAACAAGTTGTTGGAATGTTTCCTGTCAATAAGATGACATCTGCATATCTTTTAGAAATTACTAAAAGGGTTGTAGAAAATGTCTGTGAAGCTGGCTTTAACATAGTTAGTATAATTTCAGACAACAACAGAATTAATAGGAAAATGTTTTCCTTCTAACAGAAGGCACAGATTCAAAGTTGTTTATTAAATTTAATAATCCTGTGAATCAGAATTATAAAATCTTTCTTCTTTTTGACTCAGTTCACCGTTTAAAGTCTATTAGAAGCAACTGGTTGAATGTAAAAATTCTTCGCAGACTTTATCTTATCCTAAGTGGGTGAATGAAGATGTCACATTTCAGGCTTCATTTTCTGATTTGAACGCTTTGTGTAGACTTGAGAAGGCAATCTTCTCAAGGAAGCACCTGTTTTGTCATGGAAAGCTCTTTTCCCCAATTCCTTAGAGCGACAGAAGAGAAAATCAATTTAGCTTTAAAAGTTTTGAAAACTGTTGGCCTAACCACACTGAATTTATTTCTTGGGGAAGGCACTGTCCATTTTTTAGAAATTGTCAGCCATTGGTGGAAATAGTTAATGTTCATCACCCCTACTATGAAAGAAACAAAAGAAAACCTTCTGCAACCCCATTGTTTTCATGTGATGATTCAAGACTCTTGGCTGTCTGAAATGTCTGCATGGCTTAGATTGTGGCAAGAGAAAAATAAAACTTCTAAAGAGGGCTTTTGTCTCAAGACATATTTTTAGCTTTGACCCACACTTTGGATTGTTTTGTCCTTCTCATACCATATACCTTTTGCAGTCATTGAATTTTAAGTTTGTTTTGTCTGGTAAATTTCAAACTGACAATTTGGAAGGTCGATTCGGTCAGTATCGACAACAGTTTGGGGGAAATACTTTGATTTCAGTTGAAGAAGATGTTCAAAATGAAAAAGCTTACTGTTAAAGAACTGTTAAAAAATCCCTTACTTTCAAAAGGAACTATTCCTCTTACTATCAAAGACTTTCTCCAAGAATTTAGTTCAGAGACTTTGCTTGAAAATGATAAAATATTTACAAATGATTTTCCTTTTGAAAGAATTGAGGTGAAGGATGACTCATTGAGTGTTGTAATATATGTTGCTGGTTATGTAGCCAAGAAGAAAATGTCACAAGCAAACTGTTCTAAATGTTGTGAACTGATTGGTGACAAACGTAAGCCCCTTGAAATTTCTATTGAAAAAGAATTTTTGGATTATTTTGAAAACATCAATCGTGGTGGTCTCACCTACCCATCTCCCATCCTTGTACGCATATTTCAGATTGCTGTTTCAATCATGAATGTAGCTATTGGTTTTATGGAGAATAAGTTTTTGTCCCTGTCAAATCAAACTCAGACATTGATCAGACTAAATGAAATGTATTGGGCAGAGGAAAATCTAAATGAAATTTTCTCTACCTGTTCTAAATGTCAATGTTCAAATCAAATAATGTTCAAATCATGCCTGGTTAGTTTTGTTAACATTCTGTTAAATAACTACTCCAAGAAAGTTAATGACACTTGTCATTCTTCACAGCAAACTTCAAAGAAATGTTTGAAATTTTGAATGATGAATCAAGAGTTTACCAATAGGCCCTATGAAACTGTCATTGTCCATATATTATTTAGGGTGTGTTGATGAATATGATTATCCTTAGGTTCTAAATGTACTTATTGTTTGCATTTTTTCTTTATCATTTTTCATAACATACCAGTATTTCATAACTTCACTACATATTAGTAGTAATCAGTTGCGGTCCCAGACGAAAATGTGAGGGTGGACACAATGCAGAAAATAGGCTTATTCACCTACCTCTTCTTGTACAAAAACTGTGTTCTCCTCGTCTTTTGCTGTGCAAACTTGTTGATGACCCGTTGGTTCAGGGAGTCCAAGCTTCCTATGAGCTCTTTATGTACAGACAGAACTGTCAGCGCATTTAGACGGTCTTGTCCAATGGTGTTTCTCAGATAAGTTTTATCCTCTTTAATGTGCTGAAGCTTTTTCGCTCTCTGCTGAGGTCACAGGAATAGTCAGCAAAATACGAACAATGTCTGTCACAGTTGGCAAACAATCTACCAGATTGGATTCAATAAAGGAGAGTATATAACTCGGTGACTGTTTTGGGAGAATGAAGAGTTTTGTTGGAGTACAAGACGTCAAGTTCAGATAGAAGTTTCTCTTCATAATGAAAGGATAGTACTGGCAAATTGTTCCAACACATTCTGACTTGTCCAAAAAATGTGGGGGTTGTAAAATTCACGGGATCAACAACAGCAAGAGCTTGTATGAGCTTGAAGTTGCCAAAGCGATCACTTATTTGCACTGCGATCGTGTCACATGCTTCCTTGGCTAGAGCTGACAACGCCGTTTTGTCCTGCTTCAAACGCTCAAGCTTGCTGTGAGTGCGATGTTTCGATGGTACTGCACAGCTCATCACATCCTTCTCTGAGCTGACTTATTGTCTCACGAAACTCAAACAGTGCACGTTCAACTGTGGACGTATGTGAAGCACGACTTTGGAGTGCTAGAGTATTTCTACCTGACTTGGAAAAACTTTGAAAAGAATGCCAGAAAAAGCAGAAGGAAAAGTCTTCCAAATAGCCTTTCAAAACCGTTTGCCTTCCCACAGTAGTGCCATCCCAACTGTCATCTTCAACTATGCGAGCAAAACACGCCCACAAACTTCTCTGTTTTCCTGAACAGTTTTCAAAGCGAGGAAGACGTGGTTAAAGAAATGATTGGAGAATGTCAAATCAAGCTTGGGTGATACAGAAAATGATGAGAATGCTGTCAGGAATGAAAAAATATCCGGACTTGCTTTGATGCACTGCACGCATTTTTCAGAATCAAGTTCAGCTGATGCGTCGCACAATGAATGAAATACACAAATGGATATTCCTCATCAACACTTGCACCCCACCTCTATTTCCACTCATCACAGAAGCTCCATCGCACGCTTGGGCTACCAGTTTCTGCTCGAGTTTAAATGTCCTCAGCCCTTCCTTTAGAACAGTACCAAGTCCAGCTGCACTTCGGTCTTTGACATTAACAAATGTAAGAAATCGTTCAACAGGCCTATTTCTTTTGAGAAAGCGTAATATGATCACAAACTGCGTTGTGTTAGAAATGTCTGTAGTTTCGTCAGCTTGAATGCTAACAAATTTCGCACAATCCAATTCTTCAGAAAACCTCCAGATAGGACGTCATGAATACACTGCAGAAGTTCATTTGAACGTTTTGAAGTGTACGAAATGAGTTTGAGTTGAACTAGTGGAACCTTCACTCAACGTCAGATTCAAAGTTTCTACATCAGACAGCAAATTGATTAAATCCAGAAACACGCCTCTATTGCAGGAAGACGCCGTCTGTCACGACCCTCAGTGCAAGTTCATGTGTACCACAGAACTTTATACAATCTCACTTTGTCGAGGACTTTACGATTTTTAGACACCTGTTCATTGTGCCTTTGTGTCAACAATTGACGACTCGAATCGATTCCCCTTTATGTTTACAGTTCCAAACGTGGAATTTGACAGCATTGTTCATGTGACTTGTCCCACATTGATGTTTCTCTATCTTTTCTTTTAGGTGCTTCACGCCTGCATAACCAGTAGTGGTCCAAACACTGTTGTCTCCCAAACAGCAAGCAGTAGAAACAAACAGACGCCTTTTCTCCACACTAATAGTCAGCCACTTTACGCTTTCATACAAAGACGTTTTTAAAATGTCTCCAGTTTACTTTCCCATCAAAACAAGAAATGACAGATCTTTCGATTGATGGGGACTTAAACTTAAACGTTTCATAAGCAACTTCTCTTCGTCTTTTTTTGGGAACTTGAAAACATTTTGCAACAAGAAATCCACATGGTTCATTGCTAGCTGTATCACATCTACACAGAGTAAAAAGGGTAGCGGCAGCACAAGGAACAACACACAATAAGCAACATGACAGCACGCAGTGCAATTATTGTGCTGTTGTGCTGCCTAAAAATAGAATCTCGGATCTCGCTCCCTGGCACAAGGAATGAAGATGGGCCATTCGCTCGGACAGTGTCCCAGGCCCCAGCTTTGCTTTCTACTGTAAATTCGCCAGAAACCCTGCCCCTCCTTCTCTCCGTGAATGAGACGGAACCATTTCTCTGATACAAGCATGCAATTTGGGGAGGGGTGCAGCCGGAGACTTGGGACACGTCCGCGCTCTGTCCCTCATTGCTTTGCGCAGGAGTCGGCAGGAGAGTTCCGAACCATTAGTCCTACCACCCCCTTTCTCTAATGGAATAATCCTCTGGACTGACGGCCCATGCGTGGCAAGTGGTTCCACCTCGCACTCGCACTCCCCCCAGCCGCACCCTACCCTCTGCCAGCAGAGAAGCTTGGGAAGAGGGCTTCGCGCTTTGGGTCTCTGTCCTCCAAGCGCCTACTAAATGCAGTTGTTTAGAATATTATTCCTTTAATATAAGAATTATTTTATAAATAAACACACAACGAGGAGGCTGTGGAATAGGTGGGGGGCAGTGTCCAACTATGTCCTCGTGTAGATCCGCCACTGGTAGTAATGATTTAAATTTATTCACATTGTTTACCAAGGTGTACCAAATATTTTACTTGCACTACACCGCCATTATTTTATTTTTCAATGTGAAATGGATGGGATTTGTTTTCTTTTTATTGATTTATAATCAATGTCTGTACTATGAACTATAACTTTAAGCCTTTGTATCGAAATTATTTGCGACCTTTTTTACCCCTATTACAGAATCTATAATGTACTGTCACTGTCTATGTTGTGGAATTTTATGCCCCTATGGTTTTGAATATGAGATTGAAATTGAATTTCATCAATGTTTCATTATTTCGCTGCATATTATTATCAGTAATATTACAATATTGTTTACCGAAACTACAAAGAAATGTATGTTTGACATTTTGAATGATGAATTAAGAGTTTACCATATATGATTTATGAAACTGTTATTCCTCAGCATTGTCAATATAGGGAATGTTGATAATCATTCTTAGTCTTAGGTTCCAAATGTATTTATTGTTTGCATTATTTTTTTAATCATTTTAATTGAATGATATATCATCAATATTTCATTACTGCTGCATATCATTATGTTACACTATTCTATTCACATTGTTTACCGAAGTGTACTAAATATTTTACTTGCACTGCATCACCATTTTATTTAATTGTCAGCCAGAACTGAAGATAATGGATTTATAATATAATCACATAAGAGCCATTCTCAAAAGGTCGTGATAGGCCCCGACAAGCCAATTCAAAGTACTTTTTTCTATCTTTAAAATTTGTTTCTGAATAAAAAGTGATGTGCATCGTGGTGACATACATATTGATGAGATAATAAACACAGTTTGGTACAATTACAAGTTTACAATATAAAACTATATAATTTTCCATTGTTTCCCTGACATTTTTCGCGAAAAAATGCGTCACACAAAATATGAGTGTTCATGTGTGGTTATTTCTACAAAATGTGCCGTTTTCTGTCTACAAAACCATACATTTCTGAACAAAGATGGTTGAATTGTACCCTTTTATGCCACAAACTGAACTAATAAACAACACGATTTAAGTGGCTCTTCCGTACGTTATTATTTGTGTCACCAAGAGACCGATTTTTAGCAGGGCATGTCTGCAGTGATATAAACGGATTAAACCACATTAGCTTTCCAATACTTGTACACGATGTATGCATTAAATATGATGCGTTTCTGTTAATTCAGACTGAATTCAAACGTTATTGGGAGAGTAAGAGCCTTTTTAAAGAAACTTCTTCATTTTATGTCATTCGTAACGTACGGAAGAACTACTTGCCATCGTTTACTTTCGTTTCCTTAACCGAGTCAATGTTTTTAGTGAATCCGGAAATGACCTCTGTCTTTGTTCATGCAAGAGCCGTTCAATGTACGTACTTGTTTCAAATTTCAAGTGAAAAGATTACAGTTCGGTCTGTGTCATCTGTCAGTTTGGATAACGTCGGAAGAACGGAACGAAAATGTAAATGTAACGTCCAGAAGCCTAAAATTTAGTTCTGAGGCACAACATATATAACTGTCTTTACTATAACCTTTGTTGTACGGTAATGTAATTACTGCTACTAGCATTTCCTTTTCCCTTTTCTATGTACTGTCTATGGAATTTTATTCCTCTGTCTTACAGGAATTTTAAAATAAAGTGTTAGAACCAATCTTCAAACTTGCGATGGTGTTTTGTTCTTCACAACAAAATTATAATGTGGTAGTGTAGCATGGTGTGTGTGTGTGAACTGTGTGTCACTGTCTGTCTCTCTCTCTCTCTGGTCAATCATTCTCCATTGTTTTAAAAATCTGCTAGATGTAGAAATCTAGATTTAATTAATTAAACGTGGAAGAATATTTTGCACCGTAATGGTAGCAGTCGCAGGTTGAGTACCGGTAACGCGAACCAGACTAGGTCTAGGCCTGGCACTGACACCCCACCCGCCTAGCAAGAGCTGGCCTGTTGTTAGTTAGTGCCGCCATGTTTAAACAGCATCAAGGCCTGGTAGTGGTAGGTAGGTTATAGACGGCCTTGGGGAAAACCATCTCAATTGATTTGTTTCTTACTTAGTAAAAATCTTAGTTTTTATGCCGTATGCTTTGATCTCTTACTCTTATTGTTGTGTTTCTGATATATTTCATTTCAGCTGCCTGTACTCTACTGTATCATCTACTATCTAAGGTCCAGGTTTTCATGCCAGCCATAGATGAGATTAGGACAATAAACTGTATTGTATTTGTAGTACCATTTTGGTTTTGTCGACAATTCTTGCTTACCTACAAATGCCTTTCCTAGATGGTTAAATATTGCACTTACCTTTTTGATTATTCTCTGGCTGATTTCTTCTCTTAGTTTTTTCCCTCTGAGTTGGGGGGGGGGGGGGACGACTACAGCCAAGAAGGAAAATACTCAATACAAGACATATAATGTTCAAACTTCACACATACAAAGGGTATCATGCTGTGATTGAAATGGAATAGTTTTTTTTGTCGCTTGAATTTTTGGTTGCCTTGGTAACAGTGGCCATATTGGATTTTGTTTATGTTTTTCAAATCGCTAAAGTCAAAATATTAACAATTATTTCTTGTTTTAATATTTATTTCTAACTTACTAGTAGAACATCCATTCTCCGAATGGGAGTAAAAGAAAACAAAATAAAGTACAAAAAAAATATGAAATTATAATTAAGAGATGTTAAATGAAGAGAGTCTACAGAGCCAAACTTCACCCGAATAAAAATCCTTTGTATTTCAATGTTGAGCTTACGAGTATTATATATTTATATTGGAAGACTCAAGGTTTATAATGAGATGAGATCAACTACACTACAAAAGAAAGTCATTCCCAACAAATTTGTTGTAGTACAGGAAGAGAAGGCTCTGAAGACTCTTCATTTAAATTTAACCCTCTTCTTCTGTCACTTAATATTAAATTATAGAGGAAAGCTCTTTCTGCATCTACTGAATTGACAGTGGCATACATATACATTTATAACGCAATGCCAAATTTGATGGGGTGGGAAGTTGTTCCTCGCAAGACGTCCAAAAAGCTCCGGGTCTATGGAAGTGGTGGAATGATTCTTCACAGCTTGGGGTCCAAGTCCAAGGTGATTGGGTGATATTTGTGCAATTCATGTTAGATTTAAATTTAGCCTAACTTACTCTAAGTCTAAGCGCTCGGCATGCTTTTCAGTCCTCATGTGATTATCCACAGATGATTTTCTGTGATGGTCTAGAATGATGTTGCAGGCATCGCAAAACAATTTACTACTAGAAACATAAGTAGTCTTTAGAAACTGCCTATGACGGTCCCGGGCTGTAGTCTTAGAGCCTTTCTTTGAGGTATCATTAGGCATGGTGTTTGATACTCAGAATAGTCAATAGCGTAAATTTGATCGAGATGAAGAGATGCAGGTTGAGTCAATCAGATTAAATTTAAACAAAGAATGAATTATTTACTTCCTGTGTTGTCAAGGAAGTTACTCATGAAATTTTAATAGTGTTGCGTGGAAGTGGCAGTAGCATTTTCCCATGTTTAGCATATATACGACTCCATAACAGGGAAAAATCATGAAAAATGCAAAAAAATCGCTGGCATTTGTCAAAATTGCTGTTCCGTTGCGGTAAGTCCGAAAAATCGCGGCTGCAAGTGCCGCGATTTTCCGCGGACAGACCAAGGAAAGTCAACCAAATTTGAGATACAGGTAGTAAAGAGGACTGTCTTGGTTGTACTAGTAATAGACCAGATTTTCGATATTTGATCTACTTACTGAGAAAAAATCAACTTTCAAAATCCCCAAAACTCCATTTTTTTTACACCAAATCATTAATAACAATAACATCCCTATCATCATCAATTATTTCCCAAAAAGCCTCTTATACAAACTAGGCGCACATATAAAGAAGTTATACACCAAATTTGGTTCAAATCTAAGAGTAAGTTTTTTAACATTTACTTTTTAGCGAAAAGTATACAAAAAAAAAACTAGTTTTGAGAAAAAAAGCAATTTTGTATTTCCGCAACTCAAAATTTTATTGCACAATGTCAATATTTAGGCGTGTTATTGATAGTATCTTATAAGGAGTATTTTCCATATATAATTACATTCTGAGGAGGAAAAGTCATGAGAATGAAGTACATAATTCAACAGCATAGAAGATCATCATTTGTCGATGCCAGGCGGGCAGTCCCGATGCTGAGGGTTGTCGTCTGTAAAGTAGCCATGTTACTGTTACATGATTTACAAGCTGGCAAAAATTGCTGTCTTCATGTCCTCATTGTTGCCGTGCCCACGAATAGCTCTAGCTTGTCTATGGCATTGCCGTAAGGCTTCCGTGTTTCCTTCCGTCGAGTGTTGTACATTTGAATAACAATAAGCATAAGATATATGCTAAATATTGAGCATACAGTTTACACGCTTATAAACCGACTCGTCAGAAAACATTGTTTACACAAGTAAACTGTTTTATATGAAACATTCGAAACAGGCCTAACTAAAATCAGCAAATAAACAAAACAAAACTGAATAATCAGTCAGTACAGAAAATGCGAATGTAGACAAATCAACTACCGGAATGCGTTAGAAACAGAGTAGTTCAGTACAATAAAAAAAACCTGATGGCTTGAGGCAAAGCTTGAGGTCGAGGCGTGCTTACTAACACTACTACTACTAACACTACCACCAGTAACACTTTAGTAACAGTAGTAACAGGCCAGCTTCCCGGAATTGGGTCAACAATGTTTTGGTCCCATCGCGAAGCCGCATGGCGTGGTTGGCGAGCGAGGAGTGGTCTGCGGCTCAAACTAGACCTAGATCTATTCAACTGTGTTGCGAGCGATTAAAAACCTAAATTAATATTACATACTGTATAGATCTAGATTATGTATTAGATTTAGAAAATCTAGATTTCCTAATCATTATTATATTATTACTAGTTATCCCAGACTACCGCTTAGCAGCGGGCGAATTTGCCGTCATCGACCGAAAATAAGGTCGTCTTAATCCTTCTATCTCTCTTTAAATCAAACTCAACCTACACAAAAAATTACTAGGTTATACTTAAAGATCTGCTCTGTACGAAGATCTAAGCGGTTTTACCAGTATATTAGTAGTAAAAGAGATATAGCTCTTCAAAAATAGCTAACTTAACGGTGTACATCGCCGATTTTCATCGCTCAAAAACGGCTAGCACACACTATAGAGTATAAATTCATGTGTTTCTCCAATTGCCTCGCGCGATGCGTTGAACTTACCTATCGCTTTGCAATGAAGTGTGTTAAATTAGCCTTTGGTTTGAATGAGCTTTCCTGTGCTATCAATTTCTCCAAGCTCCGATATCTATAAATAGTAAATAGCTTTAAACTTCGCGGAAAGTTGACCTATTTAGAGTCGGGAAAATCCGATCTTTGCCGATTGAAAATGACTAAGAAATTTATATCCTCAAATACAGTGTCCTCTTCCGGTTATCATGTCCAAAAATGACT
The DNA here is from genome assembly GCA_037039925.1 of Doris montereyensis. Lineage (NCBI taxonomy): Eukaryota > Metazoa > Mollusca > Gastropoda > Nudibranchia > Dorididae > Doris > Doris montereyensis. The sequence continues at coordinate 23,139 of JAXRKP010001063.1, read as the reverse complement.
ATGATTGGTTGAATCAACGCGTCGCGCCATCTATGAAAGCAAATGTAGTGCCTTCCCTTTACGCCCGTTCTCGAGATTTCAGTACTTTCACTTTCACTTTGAAACTGACTGCCTAGCGATCAGCACCAGAACAACACCACTCTCCCGCTCTACTTCATTCCGATTTTAGATCTAGATAAACTTCTTTTCTCATTCAAAAATGGATATGATCTTCTTGAAATGTGTGGTAAGTATTTCCTCTATTTTCTTTTAAATATTAAGATACATAATATGACCCAATTCATTTGCTTATCGATTGTTGACAAATTTGACTGGAGAACGATTGTTTGGTGATTTAGAATTAGACAATATGTGGAAGCATAATATTAATAAGACTGTACATTGGTTTGTAGTTTGCGTGAAAAAAGGCAAAATAAAATTTTAGAGGCAGCCAAAAAAAAGAATTCAGAAAATTAGTGTTACAAAGTAAACATTGTGAAGCCCAGGTTCGTGAGAAAGTAAAACACAAAATGCAGGAGAATAAGAGAAAGATGTAAGTAAGAAAGATTTAAAAGATAGGACTAAAAGCACTGTATAGCCGGGAGGGGGGGGGGATGTGGATTCCAATTAGCGCTAATGGCTCACTGCTGGTAATAGTAGGTTGGCTTAATGCTTTTGTTGCCTTAGCATATATATGCTTAAAGCGCTCAGTTTTCTGTTTCTTAATCTCAAACAAAATGTGAACACATTTTTATCAAATAAAGGATTTTCATTCAAGCATCTTGATTTTTATTTTTTTCATCTCCAGGCATACACTGATGTTTTGCGGGCTTATTCCCCCAAATCGACCCACATTACGTGCATGTCGCACATCCTGAACCTACTGGGAGAATCATTCAGAAACCTTTTGGCCAAGCTGACAAGTTTGTTCTATCATTTAATGCCATGTTCTGGCATGCTACTGCAAGAAAGGGCATGTCGAAGGAAGGGCAGCCTGGTGTCAATTTTTTAAAAGAGATTAGGATTTTCAACCCGAAGAACATTCCGTTTATGTCTTGTGACATCTCTCAATACACCGCTATTCCGGACTTTGCTGATCTTCCCCAGCATGAGTTGAGGAGATATGTTGAGAAACTGGGGCCCACTGCAGTGAGAAGTCCGTTACTGGGAACATTGATCTGACCTTTTTTTGGAAGTCTGCGGCAGATCATGTTCCTGCCTTCGCTGCACTGGCGTCCTGGTACGCCTTCTCAACATGCTCGTCAGCTGATGCTGGCGGGGTTTTTCTTTTGTACAATCTTGTTTTGTCTTCTAGAAGGCGGAGACTCACGGAAGACAACATCAAAGGACTAGTTTTCCTTTACTACAATAAGTTTAGTGATGCCTCTTTTTGAGTAGTTAAATACTTTACATGCATACGTCAGCCATACACATAGAAAAGCAAAAAAACAAGCAATGAGACTGTTATCTTTCACATATTTATTGTGACACAGCACCAAAATAGAGAAAAAATACATTGTGCGACACATGATTTTGGTCAAAATTGTCAAAAAATGGCATTTTTTGGGAGTACATAAACATGCCATAAATCATAGAAAGACCATATAATTTCCCTTAAATGCAGATATGGTGCCAGACAGTTAGCCCAATTTTTTTCAGAGACATAGAAGAAATATTCTCCCTGAATTATTATACCACCAAACCGGGCAAAAAGCATAATTTGGGCTCGGGAAGATATTTTGAGCCCCAAAAATCAGGTTTTTCATCATAAAAACCTTAAATGGTAAGATACATCAATGAAATTTTGCATATTTATGCTTTGAGAGTCCAGACATACAATTCTGGTGTTTTAATTATGATAGGAACTAAATAAACAAAGTTGTGCGCAAAAATTAATAATTTACGCGCGGGAAAATATTTTGGCAAAAATCGGGGTTTTCATCATTAAAATCTTAAATGGTAAGATACATCAATGAAACTTCACATACTTATGCTTTGAGGGTCAAGAAATACATTTATGGTGTTATAATTATGATAGGAACTAAATCAACAGAGTTGTGGGCAAAAAATAGTAATTTACGCTTGGGAAAATATTTTGACAAAAATCAGGTTTTTCATCATAAAAATCTTAAACGCAAAGATACATCAATGAAACTTTGCATACTTATACTTATGCTTTGAGGGTCAAGAAATACAATTCTGGTGGGTTTAATCATAATAGGAACTAAATATACAGAGTTGCGGGCAAAAAATTAATAACTACGCTCGTGAAAATATTTTGGCAAAAATCAGGTTTTTCATTATAAAAATGTTAAATGGTAAGATAAATCAATGAAACTTTGCCTACTTAGTACTTGTGTCTCTAAAACAGAAAACATTAAATAATAATTATAAGAGTAAGAGCTAATAGGTCAACTGTTTGTCGCCTGCCTTATCTTTGTGTTGTGAAATTCAGCTGAAACCTGTGAGATCAGTTGTTGCAGACGATATGGCAGCTTTGGGTATGGTATATCCCAGGGACGACGGCTCATAGTAGTAATAGAAATGTCTCTCAAAGTCGACCCCGCAGCCGGATACACGACATAAAATGAAAAGAAAGAATAAGGAATATATTAAATTTAGACAAAATTACACAAGCTCGAGGAACTCACAATTACATCATGTATATATAACAAAATTAAAATCATTCAATATTATCAATCAACAACTACATGTATACAGTGTATTGATGGTCCCTGTTACTTTTAAGCTTTTTTCATCCAAAAATATTTTCCTGTATCTTATCTGATTTCTTAAACTTTCTGCGGTTCCATTTTTTCCTTAAGTTATTCAAATCTTCTCTAGTCTTACACAATCCACCATCTGAAATAATTGCATCTAAAATGTCAGCTTTTTTTTTCTCCTATCTTTTAAATCTTTCTTACTTACAATACTCTTAGTCATTTTCAATCGGCAAGATCAGATTTTCCCGACTCTAAATAGGTCAACTTTCCGCTAAGTTTAAAGCTATTTATAGATATCGGAGCTTGGAGAAATTGATAGCACAGGAAAGCTCATTCAAAGGCTAATTTAACACACTTCATTGCAAAGCGATAGGTAAGTTCAAACGACGCCGAGGCACTGGAGAAACACATGAATTTATAGTGTGTGCCAGCCATTTTTGAGCGATGAAAACGGCGATGTACAATGTTAAGTTAGCTATTTTTGAAGAGCTATATATCTCTTTTACTACTAATATACTAGTAAAAACCGCTTAGATCTTCGTACAGAGCAGATCTTTAAGTATAACCTAGTAGTTTTTTGTGTAGGTTGAGTTTGATTTAAAAGAGAGATAGAGGGATTAAGACGACCTTATTTTCGGTCGATGAAGGCAAATTAAGCCCGCTGCTAAGCGGTAGTCTGGGATAACTACTCTTTACTCTTAGAAAATATGCCGCGAAATCAATTTCGCACGTTTTTCGTTAATGGGGCCGAAAAACAGAAAAAATGGGAATTTCAAAACCTTTTAAAATCTTTACTTTTTAACCAATCTTGTCGATCTTGGTATCAAATGAAAGAGGAGAAGGAGCTCTATCCATTCCTGATTAGATAAGCAACATCAAAAGAGAAACATAACTACACATAATGGCTTGGTTATGACATGATTTCAGTTTATTAAAATATTTACAATTTTTAAAAATTCAGTAAAAAAAAAAATTATCACAAGAAAGTTTTCCCCTACCAGATATATCACCAATAAATATGAATTTATCAACATAAAACAAAAAAAGGCCTCCAAATATGTTACAAAGTCAAAATAAAACTTCATTAACTAGACCCATAATTTCAATTTTTATTTCAGACTAAAAAAAAAGAAACACTAATTAAAAAATTGTTTTAAATTTGAGATTAAATCTTCTTGAGTACCTGACAGAGTTAGAATTTTATCTTTGACTTTGATTATTTCTGTTATTTGTTTTTTAGATTTACCAGTTGTTGAAAGATTTTTTATTAATATGCCTACTTGTTGACTACTTTCACAAACACTTCCGTTTGTTATCTATCCATGTTTTCTAAATCTGCTGCTGCCGTGTCAATTTTCTTTTGTTGACTTTCTACCATGTTCTGTTTTAATTTGATTGAGATTTCATTTTTAACTGATTTAGATTCCTCATCTAAGGTGACTTGATGATTTACTACTTTTTGATGTTCCATTCATAATCTAAATGGAGAGTAATATTTTAGAATCTAATATTTTTTCTGCCACTTGCAAATTTGAAATAACTAAACCTTCAGCATTCATATTAAGGCATGTTTGGGTTGATAGCAATGTTTCAAAGTTATGATCAAAAAGATGTTTACCTACTATTCTCATATCTTCACTAACTTTATGAGAAGCCACTCCTGCTTCAGACCGTAAAAGAATTGTAGCTTGTCTAATATTATCTGCATAAGCATTATTTTCTCCTGATTTTACTTCTACTTCATGAAGTTTCTTGTTTGAAAATCTTTTCATTCAGACTATCATTGCATTTATTGACTAATTTTGTTTCTTTCTTCAAAGTTTTTACCTTTCTTTTCTTTATTTCCAAGGTGGCTTCTAAAATAATTAATGACACTATCTTTTTGGTCAATTTCAACTTTTCTTTTTCTTTCTGAATTTTGCAAATGACAACTGGTGGTGGCTAATTCAATACTGTTTCTGGAAATTTTTCTTTTTTAGATTTTGGTTCTCTCTTTTCAGATTCATATTCTCTTCTTTCACTTTTTAAAATCTTCAAGTTCCTTTTCAAACTTGGCTATTTTGATTTTTTAAAGTTCAGTTTCAGTGTTACACATTTTAGACTTTTCAATGACTACAGGGTTATTGTTACTAATGTTACTTTTTCTCTACACTTTTGTTTGATGAACTGATGGAACTGTTAGGAAGGTTAGATTGTTTACGTTTAGGATTTGTTTCGTTAAAGCAAAATTCTTCATCTAGAAACTTTTGATAATTATCAGGTTTTTTCGGGTTTGCAGTTCAAATTTTTTAGTCCTTAATTTGCCTAATCTTTGGATTAGATTTTTAATGACTTTACTATCTTGTTCCTTTGCTTCACTCTCATTAATTAAGTAAAAGACCCAATTTGCCATAAAATTTGGATTAAATCTCTGTTCTTTTGAAATTTGTCTAATTCTACAACTATGCTGTTTGTAAGTTTGAAATTTGAAGGGTTTTGAAAATTCTGAGTATTGACCTAACAAAATATTCCTGTCAATATTGGCAGCTGATAGAGTATCTGAAATAAAATTGAAATCAAAATTAAATCTAAATAACTAATCACCACATCCCATGGGCCCTCAAATAACTGCACAGCATTGCGATATGTCAATATATGATGCTTCGCAGAGGACCAGGAGAAGCTTGATGGAGGACAGAGTTGCCACTGTGGAGGTAGCCAAACCAGTCAATAACCTTGGAAAACAAAAGGAAAAAAATATGCATATATATATTATGTACTCAAGATAATTCAGCGTACATGCCTCATAGCAGATACAAAAATTTGTTTCTATGAGATTTGAGGTGTGCTACGAGGTCTGCTGTTTGGCTTTTTTATATAGAAAAAGAAAGAGCCCGAATAGTAGCAGAAGCAAATATCATATGTTAAATTAAGAGCAAGTTAGGCAGATTAAGATATTGTTAACATTTCTGGTATAAATAACTGTAATAATATAATAATAATAAATTATCAGATCTATAATAATATAGTTAGACGTGTTTAATAACTAAGTAATGGAATATATTAATATTAATAGTTTAATATCTCAGTTATACCAAAACCACACAGCACACGATCACATTAATCTTCAATACTGAAGCTGTGGTCTTATAGGAAGAAGAAAGACCACTAATCAAATAGATTATAAATCTATTTCTTTCATGTTGAATTGTGTCACAAAGTTCATCTTACTGACCTCTCCACCCAACCACCAACCACAATGTTATAATAATAAAAATTACCTTCTTCTGCTCGTCACCATTGCAAAGCATGATGTCCCAAAGCTGCACAAGTAGTCTGTTGGTGAGGGGCGGTGGAGTCACATCTGGCCGTCTACCCCACGGTCTGGTGAACCTGTTCAGCATTGTTTGGCAGCTGTCATCCGCTGTAAAATAATATACAAAATAAATTACGAGTCATGATCCTCTGCAAAAAAATAATAATTTGAGTGTTTAAATCTTGATAATATGATATGCCTCTAACTTTAGTAAGCCGACAAGTCTACACTAGATACCGGTATCTAGATTCAGTATTTTAAGACTTCATATGCTACTATTAGCCTTTGTAGATTAAATAAGTCAATTTGGAAAAGTGGGTTTTTCCACAGCTTACTGCAGTGCTAGATTTTAGAAGCTACGTAGAACCATGGAGTTTCTATGGCTTGACATAAAGTGGCAGGGGCCAATTATAAACAAATCAATCGTAATTTACCTTAAAAATAAAAATAAAACACAGCCATTCATGATAAATCAGACTAAGAAATTACCCTCCTACCCATGCAATCAACAAAAATGAATTTGCCCAACAGATCTTCACTTCCGTTCAGACCCGATAGACCCAACTTTCAGTACCGGTAGCCATTATGTCTCGATTCAGAAAAAGTGAAAAAACACTCATCTTCTTGAATGGAATACAGTTTAAATAAACATAATATTGATGAACCATTACTATAAATATTGAGTTTAAATATCATATCATCGACATCATCAGTCCGTATTTCCTTCACAGGACTAAAAAAAAGAGCGACTTCATAAACTTGGTCAACGGAGTCGTAGATCTAGAAAACTGAGATCGCTACAACTTCTGACAAACTCATGCAGGTTTAAAAAATAAGATAAATATAATTTAAACTTTTCCTAATATGCACAAATCTAAAAATCTTAAGACACTTACCTACAAGTTCATGTAAGATGTTGGCCATTTCGACATCGGAGTTGCCATATAAAATCAAAATATGAGAGCCCTCAAGTGTAGCCAGTCACTACCAATGGCGGAGGAGAAAGAGAAAGTGGACGCTATGCACATCGAGTAAAAGTTAGACTTTTTAGATAAGACCTCATAGTTTCAAATGATTTTGTCGTTGAATTTAAGTAGAAAAAGGTTGAATTTTAATATGGTGACCACGAAGTTGCCTTTTTTCCCCAGGAAAACTTTTTTTCGCGATTTAAATTTTAAAAATCATTTTTCGCCAACTTATAGTAAAGATAGAAAGACGATATTTAAACCATTGGAAAGAGTGACATTTTTTCTACTGGATGGTGCTACATTTGTCAAATAGCTTTAGGAGGAGCGGACTTGCTGGGAATATGAAAAAGTGAGGTTCCTCAAAACATGAATTTTCTTGCGTGTTTTGCAGTAAAAACACATTTTTTCAAAACGTTACAAAACATAACAAATATTAACACATACAAACGAAAATATGACGAAATGAAAGAAGAAAGAAAACTCCTTTAAATGAGATCGGTCTCATCATTGAAGGTTTAATACTTTTTATTTTCTGAATCAGTGAAGTTCGCTCGAATTTGACGATTTCAGTGCTCGCTCACCCGTTTTGAGGCGGGTTTGGAGTACCTACGGTTACAATAGATCCACAGCTTAGGCTGCAATGGGTTAACTCAATCCCACCTATAGCACCCGTATCGCCCGTTCGATAGAGCCGTGCACCTACTTAGATCGCCCATAGTCGCCCGGTGACGTAGCACTTTCGGCTTCGTTATTTCAAACCTTTATAAATACCCGGAAATCTCGTTCAATTATAATTTCACGAGACTTCTGTTGTACACAGTGCCATATCCGGGTATTTTTAGGGCTTTCCTTTCCTTTCGTTTCTCGTTGCTTCATTGCGAAGCTATCCTCGCTTGAATTTACACACAATTTTTTCTACCAAAATCGACCTCGCGCGTTACAATGGGCGACCTGTTGAATTTGTTTCGTAATGTAACGGATGACGAAGACCTACACGGTCACGATTATAATCCTTTAACTTTTAATTTAGATGAAGAAGATGAAGATAATGTAGATCCACCCGGACATTGATAATTGATGCCGATCTCGTAGTTGAGAACGACGAAGATGATGAGGATGACGAGGGGAGTGGTGAAGGAGAAGTAGATCTACATCATAATCTTGAATGGACGGCGTTGGATGATCTAAACAACGCAGAGGTCTAAGGTTATTCACTTTGATGAGGTGGGGGGATATTAGATATTATATTTATTCATTCTTGGATTTATTGACTGTGGCCTGGACTGTTTGAACTTAGTACTATTATATGAGCCATTCTCAAAAGGTCAACCCCAAAACATCACAACCAAGTTTAATATTTATTTCTTTGATTTTCTTTCAAAACCCACTGGATCTAAAAGAGCATGCTTTGTAAAAATAGCAAAGAAAAGTTTGGGGATAGTTTTCAGATAGATATTGTATTATCTTTGATTTTCTCTGTTTCCGCTGATATTCCGGACGTTACTGATGACACAAATTAATTACAATTTATTGATCCTTAACACTTAAAACTATAATATTTTTTATTACCTCAGAATGAAAACAGCAACAATAGCGATAAGAATATCACAGTGAATCAGAAAAGACCATAATTACTAGGATAAATGGACTATGATTTGTGTCATCATAACGTCCGGAAGAACCATGCCCACTATTTTGTTTTTGATATCTTTCAACTAGTGTACTTTTCAAATTACATGGGAACACATTTTATCCATAGCCAATTACTAGAGTTTACTGTGTGTATGCAATGAATAACTCTTCTACTTTTAATACATTTAGCATAATATGGATCTTCCAGATGTCACAATGACACAAATTTGTGTCATTGTAACATCCGGTAGTCTTCATCATGCTGCCAATGCAATCTGAAACGGACAAACAAATGATAAAAGTAAAATGGAAACAAAGACAAATTTTTCACCATTCATTACATATATTTATTAAACCAGATGAACAAAGTTATTGGTATAATACTTAATACCATCTCTCTCTCCCAGTATTTGCCAGAGGCCACTCATTTGTTACCAAATTTTTGCTGATAAGTGCATATTATTATTACCATACTAAAAATACAAAGCATTATCAAATGGAAGACAGACTTAAGCCTATAAGTAGTATAAGTGTCAAGGAGACTTAAGCCTATAAGTAGTATAAGTGTCAAGGGCGATGATATCGACAGTATACTCTCCAGAAAATTTCACCATATGGCCAGTTATCCGGATAAGCACCAAACGGTACAGATCATCGGCCATATACTCTCCAGCCAAATTCATCTACACGTGTTCTCCTAATCTTTCACACTCTTCCACTCACTCACAAAGTCTCCATTCTCACAAGACTGACAAAAGCAGCTTAAATTTCTCATTCTCAATCCATCTGCAGTGGGGGAGCAGACTGTGCAGCTGCCGAGTGCCATAAATACTAATAGTAATAGGCTTCCTGTCATCAGTTTCCCTTTCTATGGCCTTGAATAGCCAAAACTTCCAACTCATGTGCCACACACTGTCTGTCTCACAATATCTTTCAAAGAATGCAGTCTCTCACACTCTGGCAACATTCTGTTCATAACCTTTGCTTTCAACATGGGGTTGAGGCACACCTCGCATAGACATTGCCTGAAGGAGTTTTTATAAACGAGAGAACATGCCTAGGTCTCCTCCTAAAAAAAGTTGCCGTGGAAACCAAGGAGCATGGTCTTCTATATATTCATTGTACAGATTGATCATGCTTTTGTTAAGAATCTTTTCTCTCTTTTAGATGACGATTTATAGTTTTTTGCATGGCAAATGCTGTGATTTCTGTTCAAAATATCTTTCCGCATACTCCATTTTCCATGATTTTTGTTCTGCTATAGGTTTGAATTAATTTTCTCATTATTCATTTTCTTTTTGGCTTCTAATTCTAAGACACATTTTGATCGTAATTTGTTGATTCGATCGTAAACTAAGTCATATCTTTATGTTCTCTGTTTTTACGTTTGGTTGGGGAGAAATAGTGTACACCTACATCAGTCAATTCTTTGTCACGTTTCATTGAAACTGACTTCACAATTTTTAAATTTTACAACCAAACAAGTGCCGAAAAACTTCCTGAGCCTATAATTTGCCTAGCCTCAGCTGTCTTATTATTGTCCTTTTGGCCACCACTTCTTGTTGGTTGGCTGTCTGCTGGTCTTCCTTTGGTCCTGCTTTTTCCCAGTAGTACTAACTAGTAGGCCCGATTTCTTTCTCTCCCCCTTCTCTTTTTTTGACTGGACATGTCTCTGCGCTTTTTCTGAGAAAGCCGATTTCTCTCTCGACACCCTTTAGTCTTTTTTGAGCTCAGACCTTGAATGCTTCGTAAGCAGCGGGATTGCTCTTCAATTTTGCCATGTACATATGCAGCTTATTTTTAGCCTGTAGCGCCCGCATAAATAGACCTCTAAAATAGTAGAGATCCGGCTGCTCGTTTCTCTAGACACGAGATTCTCGTTTGTAGTTCTCGTTAGAGCGTGATTTCCGCTTTACTTTCACTTTTCAAACATCGTTCTACTCCGTCTGGTTGATTTTCTACATCGTTTCAAAGTTTGACTCTATTTTTGAAGAAAAAAAAATCCTCAATTGACAATGGAAGAAGTACTTCAGCTCTTCAGAGAAGCGACTGGGACTGTCTATGGCCCGTGATTTATACGGTTTACCGTTGATATCAATGGAAGAGAAGCATTAGATCTACCATCGAGCAGTGTTGAGAATGTTGAGTCCGATAGTCGATGAGAACATTTTGGTGAGCCGACCGAAAACGACATAGATCTAGATGAAGAAGAGAAGATGATGTTGCTGAACCTGCAGGCGATATGGAATGGGAACATATGCCACCTACATTTCCTGTAAATCCAGTGAAGATAAATCCTTATCTACATGAAAATGAGCATGGACCCAAACATAATATCCCTTGCACCTCTACACCATTTGAATTTTTTCTTTGTTCTTCTTCACTGAGGAACTATTTGAAAAGATTGTGGTAGAGACAAACCGCCATGCGGCCCAACAGCAGGAGGCAAAGGGGGAGACCTGACAGATATTGGAAGGAGGTGACTGTTCAGGACATAAAGGTTTTATGGCCATCAACATCATGATGGGGATCCATGATCTCCCAGAGTACCAACATTTTTTGGTCACTGGATGATCGACTGCGGGTTGATGTTATTGCGTCCACAATGGGAAAAAGCTGATATGAAAAAGATTGTGCAATACTTGCACTTAGACGGTCCTCCAAGGCTGTCCCAGAGGTGAAGAGGCTATGACCCCCTCTTCAAAAAGTGAGACCAGTTATTGAGCATTTCCGAGCAAGGTAAGAAAACTTTTTATAGAGATATAGCATTCATAAAAAAAGAAAAAAGAGGACGGGAGAGAGTAAGTGTTGAAGAATTGTGAGGAAGGATGGTGGCGTATGAGGACAATTGGGGTAAGGGTCATATTATAATTATAATCCTCTCTAGATGGGAACATGAAAGAATAAAAATGCTAGAAGACCTATTTCATACTGTATAAATCATATTATTAATATATAGATCTACATGTTATGTTATATTGTCGATTTCATTTTTTCCCCCAATATAATATAATCCAAAAAAAAAATAATTTTCAGGATAAATTTGTTATCGGTAACACAGTGGTAAAGTTTTTGTTTGTTTTTATCTCTTTATTTTCAGCACGGGTGAGCACTACACACCTGGGAGGAATCTCAGCATTGATGAAGCCATGATTGCTTATGATGGCAGGCTATACTAAGCAATACATGCGGAAAACCTACACCCTGGGGCATCAAGGTTTGGTGCGTCGCTGATCCCAACACGGCTACATGCTGGACACTGTATTTTATACAGGCAAAATTAACAATCCTATGCCTCGTGGTTGGACACCATGTGGTGATGAACGTTGCAGAACATTACCTTGATAAGTGGCATCATTTTTACTTTGACAATTATTTTTCAAGTGTGACCCTTGCAGAAAATCTCCTGGATCGTAACACATACTCTTGTAGTACGATCAGAACATCACGGAAGGGTGGCCTCAGCCCCTCTCGACAAGGCGAAGAAAGATGAAGGCAGGGGATGTTCGAATCATGAGGAAGGGGCCAAACATGACAGCAGCAACAGTGTGGCACGACAAGAGGAAAGTGGCCATTCTGCAACTCATAACACCGGCCATTACAACTGTTCGTCGGCGCACCATCCGTGGCTTCCAGGAGCACCCTATTCCTGACCTGTCGCTCTTTATCGACAATACATGTTGGGGTTGACCTGGCTGATCAGCTACGGAGCCTACTACTGTGGGGCCGGTCAGGACGGAAGTGGTGGAGATACTGTTTGTGGTTTTATGTACAACTTTTTCTCGTGAATTCCTGGATCCTCTATAGAATGCCAACCGTCCCCTGCCTTGAATCAACGTCAGCCGGCCAGCTGCAGTTTCGACTGGATGTTTGCTCCGGCTTAGTTGCTGGCAATGTGTCTAAGGGGAAGAGACGTGTGCACACTGCACTGCCACTGCTGGTCTGGGAACACCACTGAGTGCTGACCACAAGCTAGATCGGCTCTTCGGGAGAAAAGCTGCTTGCTTTTGGTGTTAAAAAAAAAGCAAAGAACAAATAGTGGTAGGACATCAGAAACTGTCTTTGGGTGCACAATATGCAAGACCCACCTTCATAAGGGCATGTGCTTTGCAAGCTTTCACCAGGAACTTGCCAGTAAACAGTGAAAAAATGGGAAAGTTGTTTGTTTGTAAATAAAATTGGATTTTGTACTATTTCACTAATGGTGAGTTGCACATGTGTATGATTTCATCTCCTGTCTTATTGTCTGTAGTTCCTCATTTATACCTGAATATATTTTATATAAATTCTCCTATTCTTTCTGTATCATAATCAGTCATTGTTTCAGCTGTAACTTTATTTAGTGACTTTGTATGATTTTTAAAAGTAAGAGTCTCATTTATTTGCGGAGTTATGCCCTTATCTTAGGGATTTAGACAGGAAGGGCTGGGAAGGCTCCTAGGTGCGATTCAGCTACGAGCCTACTACTGTGTAGGACGGTCAGCACTTCCTAGATCTAGATGGTGGAATCAAGAATCCTATTAAGAACTTAATCTAGAATCTACTTCTAGATTAGATTTGGCAGGAGAAGGAAAATATTTGATGAAGAGGGAGGATCTAAAAAATAAAAGGAACTTGAGTAGACTAGATTCTAGATTAGGCCTAAATCTAGATTCTAGATTTAAGACTAAGAAGATTATAGATTGGGAGATTAGATTATCATTCATTTGTTTACATACCTGATAGTCAAGTTTTTCTCAGTATAATGGTGAAGCCTCTAGATCAAGACGAACTTGGAAGTTGGATAGTGACAGTAGAATCAAATCGATGAGGTTTTGAAAATTCAGCCTCTCGTGGGCGCTGCCATTGTAGTGCCATTTTGAAAAAGAGTGCGTAATCATTAGGGGTGTGCGAGTAACGAGTCGGACTCGAGTACTCGAGTAATTGCTTCAGCTAGTCTGGACTCGAGTCAAAAGTGAAGGACTCGAGTCTTTTTGGCCTCGAGTCCATAAAATATTACAGTCAAAAAATAGACAACGACTGTGAGCTGACAGGATGCTACGCTGCAGATTTAGCCATGGAAATAGAATCTCTTTTAATTAAAGACTGTTCATTCAAAAAGCAGCAGTCTTAGACGAGCAATGTCGTGTGACTCTGCTTTTTATTTGGTTATTCTTTAACAAAGAATATTCCTTGTTGTACAGCTTAGCTGCAGCGTAGCTTCCGCTCAGCTCACAGCTTTGGTCTGTTTTGGCCTTAAATGATGTTGTTGTTGTCACTCACCACGATGGTACTTCAAGGACTACTCAAAATACTCTTGCAGTAAGAGGCTGGCAGACTAAGAATCGGATGGGCAGCATCAAAAAATGGACAAGGATGGACTTCAAGACCCTACTGAGAAAAAGTGAAAGACAGACCTGGATGGAGGTCTATTGCAGCAGAGTCATTCTGGTATATTCCCAAAGACCATCTAGGTCAGGAGAATGAGATGATGTTGTTTTCGAAATCGAACAGATTAAAAGCACTCAGAAACAAAGCCCTCGCTCTCTCTCGGAATAGTAAAACACATCATGCCCAAATATGGATGTAAAATTGTGCAGTTTTCTTAGAAAAGTGTGAACATCTAAAATTACCAAATAAGGTAATATCAAAAATCCGTTTCTCTTGGAATGTTTCCAATGCGACCAAATATGGCACATGAGTGTCTGTATAAATAGGACCCAAAACCGATGCTCAGCCTTTTCTTTCAAAGACCTCGATCAAGCAACGTCAAATCTACGCTATCGCCAGAAACCAGACCAACCACTGATCAACATGAATTCCAGCTCAAGTTCTAGTAGACAAACAAGCGGCGTTTGGGGCGTATTTCGAGAGATGCCCAAATAAAAAAGTCAAATGTAAACTCTGCAGCAAAGAACTTGCAGATTGCAAGAATACCTCAAGCCTTATAAAGCATGTGAAGGCAAAACATCCTCAAGAAGCAGAAATGACAGATGAAGCAAGTCAAGTGAGCCAGCCACTAAAAGACAGAAAATGGAGCAGCAGACTTTATTCCAGGCAACAGAGAGCTTGACAAAAGTACAACAAAGACTCCCCAAGGCAGAAGAAGCTTACAGAAAAGTTGATGGGCATGATAATAAAATACATGCAACCATTCTCAATTGTAGATGACCAAGGCTTCAAAGAGTTGCTGCATTCCATGGACCCAAATTTGACATCCCTCTCCGCACAACCTTGTCAAGACATCATCTGAAAGACTTGTATGCCAAAGAAGTGGAAGCACTGAGAAGTGATTTAGATGCAGCCAATTACGTCGCTCTAACTACTGATGCCTGGACATCGCGTCAAACTGTTCGTACCTAACAGTAACCTGCCATTATATTACGGGTAAATATAATGCATTTATGTTCTTTCTTTTATTTTTTTTTTTTTTTTTTTTTTTTTTTTCATGTTCGATTTCACGATTCATATTCACATGTTTCATTTATCACGAGTCTGTTAGTCTGTCCATCTCTGTCTCTCTCTCTCTCTCTCTCTCTCTCTCTCTCTCTCTCTCTCTCTCTCTCTCTCTCTCTCTCTCTCTCTCTCTCTCTCTCTCTCTCTCTCTCTCTCTCTCTCTCTCTCTCTCTCTCTCTATCTCTCTATCTATCCCTCTCTTTCTCTCTCTATCTATCTATCTATATCTCTCTTTCTCTCTCTCTCTCTCTCTCTCTCTCTCTCTCTCTCTCTCTCTCTCTCTCTCTCTCTCTCTCTCTCTCTCTCTCTCTCTCTCTCTCTCTCTCTCTCTCTCTCTCTCTCTCTCTCTCTGTCTATCTATCTAATTGTCTATCTATCTCTCTCTTTCTCTCTCTCACTCTCTCTCTCTCTCTCTCTCTCTCTCTCTCTCTCTCTCTCTCTCTCTCTCTCTCTCTCTCTCTCTCTCTCTCTCTCTCTCTCTATATATATATATATATATATATATATATATATATATATATATATATATATATATATATATATATATATATCCTCTCTCTATATATATATATATATATTACATATATATATCCCTCTCTCTTCTCCTCTCTATACGCCTCTCTCTCTCCGTCTCCCTCCCTCGTCTCTCCTCTCTCTCTCTCTCTCTCTCTCTCTCTCTCTCTCTCTCTCTCTCTCTCTCTCTCTCTCTCTCTCTCTCTCTCTCTCTCTCTCTCTCTCTCTCTCTCTCTCTCTCTCTCTCTCTCTTTCTCTTTCCGTCCGTCCCTCTGTCTGTATGTATATCAATTTCCATCATCCACAAAAGTATAATACTTGTTTATTCTTTCTTTCTTTTAACAGATGAATGGAAACTGAAATCTGCAATCATGAAACCGTTGATCCTGAAACGTGAACACACAGCTCAATACATCGCCGACGAGATTAAATATATATATGTGCTTCATGGGAAATCGAAAAGAAGATTGTGTCCAATCGTCACAGATGGAGCCTCAAACATGATAGCAGCTTCAAAATATTGGGTCAACGCCATATGCCATGTTTTGCCCACATGCTCAATCTGGTGGTGAAAGGAGCTTTGTGTGAAACTCAACTAGTTCCCCTTCGTCAAAAAGTTTGGGACGTTGTAACGTATTTCCACCACAGCGTGAAGGCATCGGATTGTCTTAGGGACATACAAAACTCATTTCTGAAGTTGAGACCAGGTGGAACTCCACCTTCCATATGCTGGAACGGTATTATGAGCAGCACCAGTCAGTTACAAAAGCTCTGTGCTACGTGGGACGACCAAGCTTCTGCATTGAAGAAACAGACGTTCAACATATAAAGTCAGCTATTGAAATTTTGCGCCAATTTGAAGACGTCACAAAAGAATATTCTGCAGAGAAATATGTGTCCCTGTCAAAAGTGATCATCCTCTGTCAATTTCTTCGTAAGAAAATGAACAGTCACTCTTCAACATCCCCACTTGCAAAAAATTTTTTGAGAATTTGGACAAACGCTTTAAAGATGCTGAAAATCGATTCCCTCTTGCAGCATCCTCACTCCTAGATCCAAGATTTAAAAAACTTGCTTTCTCGTCAGGGGATATTTTGGAGGCTACAAGCACCAGACTTGTGACAGAGATGTCAACAATAATGACTGATAGCACTGGCGCAGACTCAGAAATCGCCCCATCAACGGAAGAAGAAGACTTAGCAGTCTCGACTGACTGTTTGTGGTCACAGTTTGATCAACTTGTCACATCTACAGCGTCGAAGCGAACGCAAACTGTCAACACCGAGATCAAAAAGAGAAGATATTTTGAGGATGGGAACATTGCAAGGAATAGCGACCCGCTAGCCTACTGGAAGAAATCAGAAGAAATATTCCCAAGACTGTCCACCAAGCTAGCAAAAAAATATCTTTGCATACCAGCATCTTCTGTGCCTTCAGAAAGACTATTTTCTGCCGCAGGAGAACTTGTTTCCAGCAGAAGAGCAAGGCTAACTCCAGAGAACATAAACATGCTGCTCTTCCTAAACAGCAATATGTTGTAAATCAAAACAAAACAAAACAAAAAAAAAGAAAATTCAAGAAAAATAAGTTTTAGAAAATTGAAATAAGAATAACGAAAAAACAAAAACAAAACATAAAAAACCCCCCCCAAAAAAAAACAAAAAAAAAACAAAAAAACAAAAAAATAAAAAAAATAATAATAAAAAAACAACAAAAAAGAATAACAAAACATCGACTGGTAACTGTTAAGAACCGATGATTACATGGAACAAAGCAAACTTCATTCATGAAGTGCGATTCTCTGAGGTTCACAGTTAACAATAATTTCATTAATTCAATCATATTTTAATTTCAGTAGGCCTACAAGGAATTAAGCAAAGGATTTAACTCTATACTTAAAAAAAGGCAAGGCCTATTGGTACAAAGCAGTACCAATTTAATCTGAGGTTCACAATTAATAATACTTTCATCAAGTCAATTTATATCTCATAATTTAATTTTAAGTACAAAAATGTAAACAAATGATTTGATTTGGCGTGTACCCAACATAAAATTAAAAACCGAGCAAATCGCCATAGGTTAAGGGAATTATATTATATAAAAACAACTAAAAATCAACTTTTAAAATATGGATTACTCGAGTAATTACTCGAGTCCGGATAACAAAAAGACTCGAGTAATTACTCGAGTCTTTGGTCAAGACTCAAGTCCAGACTCGAGTCCAAAATTAGTGGACTCGCACACCCCTAGTAATCATACGAAAAGAGCCAAACACCGCATTTCTTGGACTTTTTTTCATTCATAATTATTGTACCCGGAAGGTCAATATAGTCGTGCAAAAAAACTGTTTTTACTATAAAATCAAGGCACTATATAGTTCAAACTGTAGCATAATTTCCTTAAATAGCAAATTAGCTTCAAGTTAAATCTTAATGTCAGCAAAAATGCAGTTGGAAATACTATGTAATATTCGGCCTGTTACAATGACGTCAGGCCGAGGCGAGCTTCGCGTCAGGCAGATTGACGTTACCAGCATCAAGGCCTGGTAGTGGTACCGAGGCGTGCTTACTAGTTAGTAAGCACGCCTCGCCTGGTACACTATATAGACGGCCTTGTTTGGGCATGTAAATAGAATGAATGACAATAGAATAGCTAAATCAGTATACAGTGCTAAAGCCCAAGGTAAAAGACCAAAAGGCAGACCTCGAAGAAAGTGGGAAGAAGATATAAAAGAGGCATTGACGTTGAAGCATAGAAATTTAACATTTTTGGAAGGAAACAGAAAACGTCAGGACAGGGCATCCTGGAGAAAGATCATCTCGGGCATCTGAACCCATACACTGAAACACTGAAAGGTATCCAAATATCACATTATTATCACTTACCTATCTTGCGTACTTATGGAGATATATATACATTTTTTTGTTGTTGGTAAAATGACCCTGTATTGCCCATTTTCTTCCCAAACCCTTGGTAATGGGGACTCCATAAGGCCTCGTAGAGCTTGGCAATCAAAGTGTTATCTACTTTGTGTTCACACTATTCACAGTGTTTTCTTTTTATTTAATTGTATTTGTCTCAACATTTTATTTCAATTTTCATGTTCTTATTAATAATTTGTGATATTTTGAATAGAAAAGGATTGAATATATCAAAATGGTTAAAAGTCAGATGAACATACATCACTTGGATTTTAAGATGAAATTCTGTTATTTTTCTTATTACAATTTACATACAGTAGTATCCGGTTAAACGCACGCGAGATAAAAGCACGCTTCGTGTTAACGAACGGCTGAGCACTATGGCGGATTTTTTTCTATATAATGAATCAGTATACTGTTAACGCACGCCACCTCATCTAACCGCACGCTTTGAAATAGATCAGATAGCCACTAATTACTTGCCAGAGGATGTCACTTACATCACTCATCACTCACTGTCAGCAAGAACCCTCGCCGTTCTTTGTGTAGACCTATGTGATACACACGCACACTGATCAGCTCTCATTAGTCTCATTTACGACTGGTGTACACAGACCTAGCCTACGGGGCAGGGGTGGATTTGAGTTTGAGAGCACTGTAGCGTTGTTATGCGTAGATTCCTACGTCCTCGTGTTTCATTGGAGGAGTCATGATAGGCTAGGCGCTAGGAAATCTCAGTACAGGTAGTCCCAGGCTAGGCGCCAATGCATGCCACACACACACACACACACACACACACACAATGGAAACTAGATCTATATATGGTACTGTACTCTGTGTTTTTGTTTATGGTTCTATTGGGTTTCTCTGTTGAATAAAATAATATAAATTACAAAAAAACCCATCTAGATCTAATATTTAGTAATATCTAATTCGAATTCAATAACGGCATCCTAATACGTAGTTTGTGTGGTCAAGGGAAACAACTCAGTCTTTTCCGTAGTAAAGGGAAGTAACTGGTATTGTTTAAAATACTTTTTATAAAGGCACGCAATTCCTAAACGACTAAACGCACGCTACCGGGCCTCCCGAACACCGTGTGTTTAACCGGATACTACTGTATTTGTTTTTTTGGGAAGAATTATCTTTCTGTAACTAAATCAATAATAAAATAATATATGTAGGCCTATATCTTTGATTATTAATCAATAAGAAACTATTATACTATACATATTAGATCTATGTCCCCCTTGTTATGCTGGGGTTGTAACTTTAGTTGCAAAACAATATGTAGTTATAAAAGGCTTGTTTCATTGTTTTTATAATAGTAACTGTAAAAAGTGTAAGTTAATTGAGTAATTGATAGTTGAAAATATAACATTAAAATGATATGCAATCAATTAACAAAGAAGCGTCATGGTATTGGTAACAATAACATGTAATATAATTTTCTCCCCTTCTTATAATTTGTTTATTTTATGTATATGAATGAAAAACATAAATGAAAGGGATAACATTAAATGATTACAAGACTAAAAGAAAACATAGGGCTATTAGATATTACACTAGAACTATGTTGTTCAGTTTCAATGCATTACCAATGTTTACAAGTGAAGGCTATTTGTGTATTTTAATTTTATTCATGATGATACATTTAATTTTTATCACATATATATATATATTTGAATGACTTCATTCTTACACTTTAACTATTTTGTCATAAAATACACGTAGTTTAAAGTCATAAGTTACCAAAATACATGGAATCCTATCACTGTGCAGACCATACAATCTTACCGGTAAGTTGTGTTTTTTTCTAGTCCAGATTTGAGCCAGTTCACACCCTATGATTATGCTGATAACTGATATTAGTTATATGATATATTATAATATACTCTCATTCTCATTTAAAACTAGATTAGAATTAAAAATAAAGACAAAAAGATGTTATGACGTAACATTTTATTTTGTCCTTTTCCAGTTAATAATGTATCGAATATGATATGAAAGTCATTCATGTTCCTTCACTCTTTATTCTCTGTATTGGTTTTACTACGTGCTACAAATCTCATGTAGTTCCTCTCTTCTTCTTTCTATTGGTACAAATCCCCTCTTTCTATTGCTTAACATTATTATTATAATATCATTATGTCAATAAGCTGTTATTAATTAACTCAACATTTTGATGATAACGTCTGTCGTAGGAAATGTAAATTCATGTCCCATATCTCAATTGTTTCTCGTGGTTATTTTGATAATGTTTTTTAATTGCTTTCCTATTCTTAAAATTTATTAAGTAGATTGAGGAAACGTTACTTGAACTATTATAACAGATAAATGACTTTATAATATCCATAACATTAATTCATAGACACACAGACACGCACATTCGTGGGCGGTTGGAGGAAGCTACTGTGGTAGGTCTTATTTCTTTCCCTTCACTCTTTTTAAATTCTACCATCAGGTAGATAGATCTAGATGTAGATCTAGATATCCAAGAACATGAACTTTGCTACAATTGAATGGAATGATAGTCTTCTATTACTTCTAATCTACATTCCTATGTTAGTATTATGAATTTATGTATAGAGAGATCTAGATCTAGATCTAGTCTAGTTCCAAGATTAAAAAAAGAAACAAAACATAGTTTGTCCTTATCTTAATGTCTTGCATCTTGCTGTACCCTCTTCAATCGCCCTGAGGTTACTGCTTGTGGTGGTTAGGGTCAATTTCAAACAAACAAACAAAAATATTCAGTCCTTGGGAGCAAAGTGTACACAATACAATACAGTGAATACAGCTGCCTGTAGTGTTTACTAGACTAAGTACAGTGTAGTAGTAATATTATTGTTAGGCATATAATATAAACTGAATTCCTTAAAATAAAACGTATACAGGATGGGATTGTTGGTAGCAAAACGTATTTTATTAGAATACAGCATTAGTTATTGGTATATATTGAGATATAGTAGGCAGAAGACGGTGCAGTCGCCATCCCGTGCACCGGTTCCGTAGAAGACCTTGCAAAATGTCAATATAAGTTCATTTGGGTTCATTAATTCATCACGTAGATGATTATGTAAAGGACAAGAAGGTATACGCCAGTGTAGGCCATGAATTGATTACGTTGACTGAGGATTGCAACCTAGTACAAAGCATTAAGCGAAAGCATATATATAAAAGCGTATATAGAGAACAGCATGATGGCCGCCATTTTGGACCAGACGTCGATGTTGTTATGGGAAGTGACGTGAGACTTTTGAGCCCTATTATTACTAGATCTAGATCTAGTTCCGTTCACTAGTTCAACATTGTATCTGTTTTTCTGTGTTGCTGACGAAGGGTGAGTCACCCGAACATTTCTCTGTTCTATCCCGTTTTCTTTCTCATATTTCTGTACCATAGCTGAACAGTTTGTTCCTTGTTCAGAAGAGAACTGGAGAAAAAGAAGGAAAAAATCATTTGTGTGTGAGTGTGTTGCGCACGCTTATTATTTTCATTCCACTTTACTTCCCCGTTTATTTGGAGTGTTGATGTGTTCAGTCAATGCAGTGTTGCACACTAGCGGCAAGCTGTCGTATCGACTTAATCATGTGACTTTCGCTTTCACTTTCACGATTTATGATGGATCTAGAGCTAGATTTAGGCAGGTTTTAACCGCTAAAATCTAGTCAAGAACTGTGATATCGGAGTTGCGGGTCTTAAATTGTTTTCATCGGAGTTGATCCTACATTTTGTCGGAGTTTGTCACACTTTGCCGACCCTGCTGATCCCATGGCCCATACACAGTAACATCTCATAGCGGACTAGCGGCCGACCTGACAGCCGAGACGCTGATAGGCCAGTGCATCATAAGTTAATGTAATGACACAAGATAATATGAAAGCCCCATAGGAACAAAGACGAGACAAACGCAAGGAATAGACAGAAAAAAATCCAGGCCACCATGGGGATCGAACCCGCGACCTCTGCGTCGGCACCCATCGCCTCGCCATGAAAAGAAAGCGTGCTACCGAAGCGAGCTTACTACGCTCCCTAAAAAAGGAGTTTCATTAGCAAGGTCTTTCGCACGAATCCAGTCATGACTAGCCGTCATATTCACTGACAGTTCGTTCCCTCAGTAGCCCCGATTACAATTTTCTCTAGATCTAAACCGCTAGTATTATTTTAAACAACCATTGAACATTGACGAATAAATACATTACAATAGATAGTATGCCTCTGAAGTAATCTGACGTAGATAAATACAAGCAGTGAGGCAAGGGGCATGTCAGAAGTTAATGTAATGACACAAGACAATATGAAAGCCCCATAGGAACAAAGACGAGACAAACACAAGGAATAGACAGAAAAAAATCCAGGCCACCATGGGGATCGAACCCGCGACCTCTGCGTCGGCACCCATCGCCTCGCCATGAAAAGAAAGCGTGCTACCAATCGAGCTAACTAAGCTTTTTTAGGGAGCGTAGTTAGCTCGATTGGTAGCACGCTTTCTTTCCATGGCGAGGCGATGGGTGCCGACGCAGAGGTCGCGGGTTCGATCCCCATGGTGGCCTGGATTTTTTTCTGTCTATTCCTTGTGTTTGTCTCGTCTTTGTTCCTATGGGGCTTTCATATTATCTTGTGTCATTACATTAACTTCTGACATGCCCCTTGCCTCACTGCTTGTATTT